>CP139508.1:40460647-41005647 GCA_021014915.2 Artemisia tridentata subsp. tridentata
GTATATAACCCCGAAGCTATACTTAGTCGTACCCTAATTGCAAAATAAACTTTTAGGGTGCGTTTAGTTGGGAAAAAAAATCTTGTTTTCTATATCTAATTTTGTAAAAATTTGGAAGGGAAATTTATCTCCACAAAACACTTGAAAATATAGAAAACACGTTTAGTTGATGTTTGTATTTCTATTTTGAAGAAGGAGAGGGAGAGTTGGGGGTTACAAAAGAAAACAAGGAAAACAACTAAAATTTGTTTTGTAATTTTCCTTGTTAAACTCCGAAATAAGGGATTTGTCTCTTACAAAATATTTTGTTGGAAAATGCTTATTTGAACGCTATCTCTGTTTTCCTTGTTTTCCACAAAATATTTTGTGAAAAACAAGGGTGTTTTCCCCCCAACTAAACGCACCCTTAAATTTACTCCAAATTTCTACTCTTTATGTTACTCAAATTTTAAGAGTGTCTAGAAAAAAGTTTCTTGTTACTAAAAAAAACTTCTATAAAAGCGGCTATTGACGTAATGCAATACATATATTAGTTGAGATGTGACGACTTTAGTTAGAAAAAACAATATTGGTGATATATATTCGTGCTAATGTCATAAAATAGTAACGCATTTTACATAATTTTCATCTTGGTAATTAATTACTGTATTGTTTAACAACATTGGTTATTTGGTTATTACAGTTTCATGTGTAAGTTATAATGATGAATATTTTTTGATATTATCAACCGTTGGTCGTGATAACATTTCAAAACGTCTAACATGTCATATTTTATACTCAAATATTGAAAAGTCTTAGTGTGTTAACCGATGTGTTAATGCGGGGTAAAAATAAGAAATTAGATACTTTCACAGGTTATGCCAAATATTCATTGAAAAGTTGAGAAAATAATAACCATTATTATGACTTACACATGGAAGTATAATAACCAAATGAATTAAAAAATAATAATAATAATAAAAAATAATAAAAATAATTACCAAAATGAACAATTACATAAAATACATTACTATTTTATGACATTAACCCAAAAACTTTATGTTCATTTACACATTTTCTTAATATTGTAAGTTAATTAATTTGATTATACTAGCTTTGCAAAGAGCTTAATCTCTACTAAGACTAGCATTGTACTTGTCTACATGTATCACTCGAGAAAAAACCCAGTCGTATATAAGGCATCGACAACGTTAACGTGCTTGAATTTTTAGGCCCGTATCATTAATTGGCACGCGATATTCCTACTTTTATGAGCATGCACTTGAGTAGAAGTACGACAGTATACATTTTATCTTTCAATATCTCGCTTTCTATTGTTGATAAAAGCTATAGTATATACAATTTTTTTATTTATTTTTTACATTATTTCCCTTTAAGAAATATGAAAACTTGTTTGTATGGGTAATATAAATACATTGAGAAAATACCCATCATTTATGGACTCCAAGTCCAATAATTGAATAATCATATAAAAAAAAACTTAAATTACCCGGCTACCCATTTTCATATGCGTGTGTCTCCATATGCCCCTACTTTTTCTACATTTTTAAAAATACCCATTGATGTCGCGTATATCCTTACCCGACCTACCCGAATTTAAGGTGTACGTTTGAGATTCGAAGATGAGCAAATAAAAAAGAAGCCCTAGACCATGTCGTGTAAAAAAAAACCCTATGTACGCGACATTAACAATGAGCAAATTTCTAACTGCTTTGACAATTGATAAAGTAGTGCCTGTGTGTATCCTTTTATTCTTGACTTTGTGAAAATTAAAAAACTTATAAAAACCACCCTTTAACTTTTTGATAATTATAACTTTTTTATATAACAAACTTTATTCGTCAAATATTTAGTAAATATCTATCGAATTCTTTAATGAAAAAAATATCGTTGCGAAGAGCTCTAAATTACGAACAAAACAAGCCCAATATTAATATGCTTTTGACGTACGTACGATTTTATAAAAAATGTTGAAGTTTGATAAATATATTTAAAAAATAATAAAAAATAAATAAATAAATAAATAAAACTTTCAAAACATACTCTTAAACCACAGGAGCCAAAGACGTACAATTTTATAAAATATGAATATCGTTTGGAAATAAAAACATAAACATTCATAAATTAAAAACTCTATCCTTTTATTCATAAAACTAAAAACGCTAATTTTTTTTTATATAAAATTAAAATTTTGGTTCATAAATTAAAACATTACAATAGAAAATATAAAACATAAATGTACGAAATATAAGTTTATGAATGTTTACATCTTTATTTCGTACGTTTCAACTGAGGGCTAGTCATGTATATAGTTCTATAAAAAGCTTATAAAAAGTTAATGAATGTTCATATTTTTATTTCGTACGTTTACGTTTTATATTTTATATATGTAATGTTGTTAACTTATGAATAATTTTTTTTTGGTTTATATAAAAAAAAAGTTGCCATTTTTTGTTTTATAACTAAAAAGGATACCATTTTTATTTTATAAATTTTACGTTCTTATTTCTAAACGACATTCCTATTTTATAGAATTTTGTAAGTCTTTGGCCCCTGTGGTTTAAGAGTATGTTTGGAAAGGTTTATTTTATTTATTTTTTATTTTTTTATAAATATATTTATATCAAACTTTAACATTTTTTTATAAAGTCATACGTACGTCAAAAGCATGTTGATATTAGGCTTGTTTTATTAGTAATTTAGAGTTCTTCGCAACGATATTTTTTTCATTAGAGAATTCGATAGATATTTACTAAATATTTGACGAATAAAGTTTGTTATATAAAAATATTGTAATTATCAAAAAGTTAAAGGGTGGGTTTTGTAAGTTTTTTAATTTTCACAAAGTCAAGAATAAAAGGATACACAGGCACTACTTTATCAATTGTCAAAGTAGGCAGAAATTTGCTCATTGTTAATGTCGTGTACATAGGGTTTTTTTTTACACGACATGGTCTAGGGCTTCCTTTTGATTTACTTATCTTTGAATCTCAAACTTACACGTTAAATTCGGGTATGTCGGGTAACGATATACGCGATATGAATGGGTAATTTTAAAAAGGTAGAAAAAGAAAAAAATTATATAAAAAAGTAAGCACCAATCCTGACACAGTCACACATTTTCTATGTATGAGAAATAATGGTGAAACAAACTATGAAAACACCATTTTTGTCACATGAAGAAAAAGATTACAAGAACATAAACAAATGGAAAACAATTGTTTGTTTCATCACCTTAATCACTACAAGCAGTAAGTTCAATCCTTGTTGTTTAAAGGGTGTTCAGATTGCTTTTTTTTTTTTTTTTTTTTTTTTCTGCTTATTTATTTTTTTAATCAGAAAAGCAGTTTTTCATAAGCAAGTAATAAGCTACTTGTTTCGTACTATTTATTTGATATGAAATTAAAGTTACTTTTTAAGCTTATAAGTCCTGATTAGGATAAGCAGAAAAAAATAAGCAATCCAAACACAATATATGGAATTTCCTTAAGCCCATTTTTTTTCGAGCTTATTTTTCATAAGCCAAATATTTTTCGCCTTATTTCCGTTTTAAGTAATACTCGTAGTATTATTAAAGACAGAACAAAATGGGCTTAAGCTCGTAAGCTCGAAAATAAGCTAAAAATAAATACCCTTTAGTTCATTATAATTATTTTATAAATTTAACTTAAAATTTGTTAAAATTCTGTTATTTCAGTTATTCTAGTTACTTTTGGCGGTAAATCAAGTGCCAGTTGGTCAGATAAGAAGGTACAAGTCAGTGATGCATTGAAATTGTCAAAAACAAGTGGCAAAGTACAAGTGAGTAATGCAGTTGAGTCATTGGAAGCAGTGGTTGCAGCTGACGATGCTCGTTGCTCCGAGATTGGAGCATCGGTTCTACGAGCAGGTGGCCATGCTGTTGATGCTGCTGTGGTGGTTAGTTTGTGTCTAGGAGTTGTGAATCCGATGGCTAGTGGTATTGGTGGTGGTGGTTTTATGGTTGTTAGGTCTGCTGATACGTTGCAGACGACGGCGTTTGATTTTAGGGAAACTGCGCCCTTGGCTGCTTCGGAGGTTGTTTTTCAGTTTATTGTGTTAAGTAGAACTAGAAAACGAGCATGGAAATTGTATATTGGGTGTTTGGGATTGCTTATTTTAAAGTGCTTATCTGCTTATAAACTTATTATTACGTGGTTATTAACTCTAAGATAAGCACATAACACTTTTACCCGAACCCTTTAAATGTTTATCTGATTAAGATTAGCACATATAAGCAATCCCAAACACCAGTAAAACTATGAATGCACAAATGTGAACTTTTGCTAGACAATACGATAGAATTAGGTGATACTAATACCCGAGCTACATGTTATCAAGTAATGATTTGGTGTTGGCCAAAAGTTGTTGGATGACAAAGATCCCTCAGTTTGTTCAAAACTTCGTAAAGTAAAAGGTTTTATTGAGGTTATAAGTATTCTTGTCATTCTGCAATTTTTAAGCATGTTTGACCGATTCGACTTAACGAAAACATGTTTGTTGTAACTACACAGAACATGTATGAGAATGATCTTGATGCCAAATATAAAGGAGCATTGTCAATGGGCGTTCCCGGAGAGATAGCCGGTCTATGTAAAGCTTGGTCAACATACGGACGCTTACCTTGGAAACCATTATTTGATCCAGCCATCAAGCTTGCAAATGACGGATTCATAGTTGCACCTTACCTTGCAAATAAAATTTCAATCAATGCTGATAAAATAAAAAATGATACTGGTTTACGACAAGTGTTTGCTCCAAATGGGGTGCTTTTAAAAGCTGGTGATATTTGTTATAATCCAAAACTTGGCTTGACTTTAGAAGTTGTAGCAAATAAAGGGCCGAAAGCGTTTTATGATGGCGTGATAGGGGAGAATTTGGTTAAGGATGTTCAAGAAGCAGGCGGGATTTTGACTATGGAAGATTTGAGAAATTATGAAGTCGATGTAATGGATGCTCTTGCGGTTAAGACTATGGGGTATACTATTTTAGGGATGCCAGCACCATCAAGTGGTACGTTGGGGCTAGCTCTGGTATGTTGTTTTTCATGATAAAACGGTTTGTTTAGTTGAATTATTAACTCAATAATGTGTTTTGTTCGCGTGGTAATGAAAAGAAGCACCAAGTTAATGAGTTGAAATATCCACCTCTAATTATGACAACATTTGTGAAAATGCAGGTGTCAAACATCTTAGAAAGCTATGAAAACTCGAATGCTGCAAAAGGCTCTTTGGGTTTACATCGTTTTATCGAAGCATTGAAGCACATGTTTGCTCTTCGGATGGATCTAGGTGACCCAGATTTCGTCAATGTAACTACCAGCATTTTTGCATAGTAGATGATGATAGAAATGCAGTATCGCTAACAACCACTGTGAATTACGCCTTTGGTGGTGGTGTTTTGTCTCAATCTACCGGCATTGTGCTAAACAACGAGATGGGTGACTTTTCGGTTCCCACCGAAGTAGCCTCTGATAAGCTCCCCCCTTCGCCTTCAAATTTTATCAAGCCAAACAAGAGACCCTTGTCTTCCATGACTCCCATTATCGTTCTCAAGGTAAATACCATGTCCTTTGATATTTGACTTTAAAAAGTCAACTGAGCTACTGCTGTATAAGGCAGTCTTGACCCATTTACTTAAACATAAAATGGGTCGCATTAGATTACCGGTTGAAACATATTGGTATATATACTGATTTGCTGATATTATACTTGTGAAACTCAACTGAGTCATGTCTGATCTTAATGGTTTTATCATTCATCAAGTTTTGACTTTTGAGAGTCAAACAAGCTACAGTTGATATAAAAATGTGGCCGTTTTACAGGATGACCAATTAGCCGGGGTGATCGGAGGAAGTGGTGGAATGTACATAATTCCAGCAGTTGCACAAGTTTTCATCAATCATTTTATCTTGGGTATGGACCCTCCGAATGCGGTTCAGTTTCCACGAGTCTACCACAAGGTCTTGCCCATATTCTTTCCGTTGTTTCTGTTTCATTTAAATCCAAAAATTCCAAACCATTTATGTATAAATGAGTCTACTTGGTTTATGGTCATTCCTAATGAGTTAAAATGAAAAACATAGTTGCTTCTGAGAAAAATAACAGATCAAACGGGTGATAAAAATTCTCATTCTATTTTCTATGCCGTTAATACCAAATGTGGTCTACTATGAAAACTGGACAGTGATTGATGGTGATCACATCGAGCTTTCAGATGACCGAAAGAAATTTTTGGTAAAAAGAGGTCACGAGTTGGAGCCAAAGGCCGGTGGAGCAATCTGTCAACTTGTCATTCAAAGTTTCAAACGCTAAAGAAACCAAATGTGAATAGAAAACTGAGGTATGATCATCAACGGACTATAAAAGGGATGCTTACCGCTGTAAGCGATCCAAGAAAAGATGGCCGTCCGGCTGCTTATTGATAATGATCATCATTGTTGTATTTAGATACTAATTGGTTGATATGGCTAATGCTTGGTTTCTAACATTGTAAATTTACCAAATTTCCACTTTTCACCAAGCTATAGAAGTGTTAAATATTTATGACTGTATTCTAATTATGTACATTGAATGATTTACTGTTGATACTTAGATCTATGTTTCATGCCTATGCAATGTTGCCGCCTGATAAGCACGTTTGAAGTTAAAACTCGACTAAGCGACGTCAATGGATAGCATTTGCTAGTCACTTTTGCTTTTCTCACGGTTTCTAAAAATATATTGACGATAAGATGTGATGGTGTGTAAAAGATAGTGGAGAAGGTGATATGTTACACTAAAAAGACACCGGTGTATGATAGGTTTGGATGAACTAATTAAGACCAAATGAGGTCAGGGATACGCATGCTTTATAATAGAGTCTCGATAGCCGAGGGGGCTTGAATTCTCCAGTAAAGACCCAAGTTCAATCCTCACATCGCATGGTTCAAAAAGAGACAACTAGCAATAAAATAGTCATGCTTTTCAATATGGACAAGTTCAACGTAAGTGGCCTCTCTTAAGTCGTTTTGGAACATAAGCTCAATAATGTTTTCCGTTATTCCAGAGATTTTATTCTCGAACCAGCACATGTGAACATGCTTTATAATAGAGTCTAGATAGCCGAGGGGGCTTGAATTCTCCAGTAAAGACCCAAGTTCAATCCTCACATCGCATGGTTCAAAAAGAGACAACTAGCAATAAAATAGTCATGCTTTTCAATATGGACAAGTTCAACGTAAGTGGCCTCTCTTAAGTCGTTTTGGAACATAAGCTCAATAATGTTTTCCGTTATTCCAGAGATTTTATTCTCGAACCAGCACATGTGAACCAGCCAACATTATCGGTTATCAACATTAATGAATTAATTACGCTATTTTTATATCAAGTGTAATACATTATAGGGGTGTTCACAAATCGGGAAATACCTACAAGAATCAAAAACCGAAACCAAACTGAACTGTACCGAATTAAATACTCGGTTTTTGGTTTGGATATGCTTTCGGCTGAATGTAAACCGAACCGAATATCGAATTCACATAAATACAAATATATATTTATATATTTACCAAAACTGTCTAAGTAATGCATGTAATCGGCTAAAATACAGGTTGCAGGTCATCCCTTTAATTAATTATGAGTAAATTGCAAAAATCGTCCCTGTGTTGCGCAAGGCTTACAAAAATGGTCCTTGAGTCCGTTTTCCTTCCGTTTTTTACGTTTTCGTCCGTTTTTCTTACGTTTTTTTTCCGTTTTCGTCCGTTTTTCTTACGTTTTTGTCTGTTTTTCTTACGTTTTTTCCGTTTTTGTCCGTTTTTCTTACGTTTTTTTATGTTTTCGTCCGTTTTTTATCCGTTTTTGTCCCTTTTTCTTGCGTTTTTTCCATTTTTATCCGTTTTTCTTACGTTTTTGTCTGTTTTTCTTACGTTTTTTTCTGTTTTTGTCCGTTTTTCTTACGTTTTTTTCCATTTTTGTCTGTTTTTTTCTTACGTTTTTTACATTTTCGTCCGTTATTCTTACGTTTTTTTTTTTCCGTTTTCATACGTTTTCTCCGTTTTCCATATGTTTTTGTCCATTTTCTTTCGTTTTTTTCCATTTTTGTCCGTTTTTCATACGTTTTTGTCCATTTTTCTTACGTTTTTGTAAGTTTTTCATACATTTTTTACGTAAGAAAAAAGGACAAAAACGGATAAAAACGGACAAAAACGTAAGAAAAACGGGTAAAAATGGAAAAAAACGTAAGAAAAACAGATCAAAACGTAAAAAATGTATGAACGGACAAAAACGTAAGAAAAACGGACAAAAATAGATAAAAATGGACAAGAATTGAAAAACGTAAGAAAAAATGACAAAAACGGAAAAAACGTAAGAAAAACGGATAAAAACGTAAAAAATGTATGAAAAACGGACAAAAAAGTAAGAAAAACGGACAAAAACGGTTAAAAAACGGACAAAAATTGAAAAAACATAAGAAAAAATGGACAAAAACAGAAAAAACGTAAGAAAAACGACAAAAACGGAAAAAACGTAAGAAAAACGGATAAAAACATAAAAATGTATGAAAAACGGACAAAAACGTAAGAAAAACAGACAAAAACGTATGAAAAAACGGACAAAAATGGAAAAAACGAAAGAAAACGGACAAAAAACATATGGAAAAACGGAGAAAACGTATGAAAACGGAAAAAACGTAAGAATAACGGACGAAAATGTAAAAAACGGACAAAAACTAAAAAACGTAAGAAAAAACGAACAAAAACGGAAAAAACGTAAGAAAAACAGACAAAAACGTAAGAAAAACAGATAAAAACGGAAAATACGCAAGAAAAAACGGACAAAAACGGACGAGAACATAAAAAAAAAAAACGTAAGAAAAAACGGACGAAAACAGGAAAGACGTAGAAAAAACGGATAGAAACGGAAAAAACGTAAGAAAAACGGACAAAAAACGTAAGAAAAAGGACGAAAACGTAAAAAAACGGAAGGAAAACGGACTCAAGGACCATTTGTGTAAGCCTTGCGCAACACAGGGACGATTTTTGCAATTTACTCATAATTAATTAAAGGGATGACCTGCATTAGCCGGTTACATGCATTACTTAGACAGTTTTGGTAAGTTCGTTACATAACATAGACCCCCGATTAGATCAATACATAACATAGACATTTTGTCATAGTTCACTACATTCACAGGCCATTATCCCATAAAAAAACCATCAAAAATCCTCTAATACAAATTTCAAAAACAAAATAAACCGAAAAACCCGATAACCACCTTAATACATTCCCGAAAGAGTAAATTGAAAAAATCGTCCTTGTGGTTTGGCCAAATTGCACGTTTCTTCCTTGTGGTTCATTAAGTGCAAAGATCGTCCTTATTTTGCACTGTTACGTGCACTTTTGGTCCTTCAACAGTGAAATTTGGCAAACCACAAGGACGATTTTTGCAATGATGGAGGACCAAAAGTGCACGTAACAGTACAAAATAAGGACGATCTTTGCACTTAATGAACCACAAGGACGAAACGTGCAATTTGGCCAAACCGCAATGTAGCACACTATAAATTTCCACTGTAATTGTAACTGTTAATCAGATATTAACTTCTATTACTATTTTTGTTTACCATTTTTTTGGGAAATTTTGAAATTTTGATTATTATATTATTATAACACGAAAACATTATTTCATGATTCACCAAATATCGGAACGAGTTCACACGCGAACCACGAAAACTGAATATACACAAAAACTGCCAAATAGACCCTAAATTACTTCAGCCCAACATATAATTCGGATATTGTTCATCCGAGCCCAAATTAAGCCCATTAGCCTTAATAATTCATTTCTCATTCGACCCAAACCCCTCCAACTTTACCTCGTTTTCTCTCAAATTCGAAACACAACTATTTGACATTTTGTACCATTTAATTCTCCTCCCACCAAAGATTTAGGGTGTCAAATTTCAGCTTCTAATACTAATTCTTGATACGTGAAAAAGGATCAAAGTAAAACGCCCTTCGCAACACCCATTCGAATTATTAAAATTCACCAAGTGTTCCAAATCCGACCCAACTCAAATCTATCTAGTCCTAATGTTTTTCTTAGTTCATATATGAGTTAACAAATGTGTTTCTCACCTCCTAGCTTAATATCACACGTTAGATTGTGTTTTGGACCCATAATCATGTATGTCGACATACATATAACACACCAAATCGAAACCAAGTCAATCTCTATACTCACAAGCCCTAAATAATCATCACACAAGCTTCTTAAAGTCCACATCTCTTACATTCTTCAGCCGAGGTACTGTTCGAACAAGTGGTGATTAAAAATATACTAGTACATTTTTTTGCATACATACGTGTATATATACACGTATCCTCCTTTCTCACTTACTCCCTTTCACACTTAAAGATTTTTACACATTCTCTAGTCTCTTTCATCCATTATACGAGCCACAAAAGACCAGAAGGTGTTTCTATTTCCATTCGAGTGAATTCGAAGCATAAGGGTTGTTATTGAAGCGTATAAAAATTGTTCTAGCAAGTTGTGGGAGTTTTCTTCTCTTCTAATCATTCCTACACGTTAACTCTCCACCCTTGAGGTGTTATAAATCCTCACAACTCAATTCTAGTTCATTTCTTTGAGTTACAATGTACCATGCATCTTGTATTTAATTGTTTCGATCGTACCATGTTCTTCTTTATTTTTACGCAATGTATTTCTATTCCTAGGCATGAAACTTGGTTGCCTCCTTTTATGGAAGGCTAGGAACCAAGGATCACACTCACATCACGTTTACTTGCTTGTTCTCATGCATTTCAAACTCTATTTCATAGCTTGTCACGCGTATAAACATGCAACACCAAAAATATTCTATGTCTTTTCAGTTTTTAAAATGTTCCAAGTCGCCTTAGAAATGATCTCGTAAAAACGGATTCGTACTAGTAACATGTTAATTTTATTACATGACTCGATTCTACTTACACCAAACTATTAAATTCAAGTTTGGAGTTTACCATGTTAAGCTCTTAAAAGCCTTTAAAAATCGCAAAAGCTCACGCTATCGAAACTGTTAAAAATCTTATATATGATTCGAATGGACTGAAAAGCCCAATAAGCCAAAAATAAACAAACCAAATAAGATGGGCCTATAAGCCCTCTTTATATGAATTTGTGACATTAAAAATGAGCCCAAGGATAAGCCCAACTTGCCTTAAAGCCGACGGATCTTAAAACGTTAATGGGCCTTAAAGTTAACTCGTTAAGGCCCATTAATAGAAAAATAAGCCTTTTTGGCTAATACGCAATTGACTTGAACTTAAGTAAGCATTAATAAGCAACATAAACTTTTGGATTATTTTTCCCCATTTTTTTTTGTAATTTTGGACTAAATTTGCAAATAGTTTTACTTAGAGAGACTAAAACTGTCAACTGTGAAAAACTGGGATTAAAACTGCCAAAATTGTAAGTTTAGGGTAGAAACTATTAATATATTAAAGTCCAAGCTCAGAATGTCATTTTGGATAAGTATGGACTAAAAATGCAAGATATATATAACTAAGGACTAACGGTGCAACGCTAACTCCGTTAGGGTTTGTAAAAACAGTAAAACATCAAATACCAACAGAATCTTTATGACATTTTTATTTCTATTTTATATTTTACGATTTCCCGTCACGTCACGTGCATTTTAACATTTCGTTCATTTAATTTATAACGTTACGTTATATTTATATATAATGAGTTTTAAACGATTTAACTAATGTTTCGTTTCACCACTTTCGGGAAAACAATATTTTTGCAATTAAAAACATAAAAACAAGATAGTATTATATATAATATTATTTTTGAACTTTAGGCATTTTAAGTATATCACCCACTCACTTCAGCGATCAAATCGTTATCCGTTACCCACTTTCACACCCACTATTCGTATTAAGTCAAATTCTCATACTTCCCTATTATTCAGGTCATGTGTTGAAGCCGTATCCGTAATCTCACCCGAACTCACATTCCACTTTACCAGTACCACACAAGGTGAGTCATAGCCCCACTTTTACTTATTTAACAACTTTATACTCTGTGGGAGAGATACATGCTATAAACTGATCACAATTATTTTTATGTAGGCTACTCCTAACTTGATATTGCCTAAGTTACCTTATTACCACAAGACCCTTTATCATGAGCCATTAATCTCTTGCGAGTGGACGCGAATATAGTGAATAGATTTATTAGAGGCTGACTGCCTATTCCACTAACACTAGACGGGAAGCCTTAGTTGCTAGTCGTATTTGTCGCAATGCACTATATTTGAGAAGAATAGGAATTGGCAAAATCACCTATTACACGAGGGCCATAACTCACATCATTAATTTGATGTGAACACCTCCGTTTTATGGTACACTGTTAATGTTTGCGTGTCATGAGACTTAGGGCAATATATATAACTGCGATATCACTTTTTCAACTGATTGTATTTCAAATACAATCCTATTTGTGTTTCGAACTGATTATAAATTACAAACTCTATGATTTCACTCAACAATTTTGTTGACCTTTAGCATGCTTCAGGTAATTAGCGGAGCAACCAAGGCATGGAGCGCGCTATAACTTATCGTTTTATATATGGTGTAAAATAAATTATGTAATTCAGTTCAAACTACTATTTCCTTTATGGATTTCCCAGAGTTCTGATATTAAACTTTTGTAACTGAATTTATATGAATGACCTGTATTTTCAAAACGCCTCATTTTGAGCCGTTTTCTATGACTATAACTTCGATCCTCCCCAACACCCCGATTAGTCTTCCGCTGTTATCTCATAATTTAGGGGGTGTTACACGCAAGTACAATTTTTGCAATTTACTCTTCCCCAAATAAAAATGGTTGCCTTTCTAAAAAAAGATAAAAATGGGCTAACCTCTTAGTGTATCCATTGGCCCATCAATGACTAAATTAACCCAAAGACCAAGCCCAGATCTCACACGGCTATGCCTTCTTCATCATCATCATAGTTCTTCTTTATCATCATCATATTTCAAATCGTGCTGCAACTTCCAAAATTAGATCCCTCAAGGTATTATTATTCATTCTATTTCTTCAATCCAATATTTTATTCAATGCTTTTTATGTTATTAGATCTGATTGATTAGTTTTATAAACTTTCATTTACGGAAACTATATAGAAAACCAAAAACCATCTTTCAAAATTTCTAATTCCTTAGTAATCCTTACGAGGTGTTTGGATGAGCTTATTTGATGGCTTATCCGCTTTTCCGGCTTTTCCAAATTTTAATAAGCCATCAAATAAGCTAAACCAAACACCTCCTAAGGACTAAGGAATTAGAAATTTAAAGTTGACTTGAAGTAAAAGACAGTAAAAGTAGCGATTTTAAAACCTGAAAGTACAAACGAACCTTAAACCTCAAAGTTGATGCTCAGTTTTCTCTTATCTTAAAGTCAAGGGACTGGAAGTGAAATTAAAGTTGACTTGAAGTCAACCAATCAACTTGCCTTTACTCTTTCTAACTCCAGTAATGGAACTTTTATTTTGATCGCATAGACTTCCATCCATTCATTCATCATCGCTATATCATATTGTAAGTCATTTCTAATTACTTTTTATTGTTTCATTTTTCTATTTGCATACTAAACAACTTATTAATATTATTATTTGTTCATTAGTGGTTGGGTAATCTTAAAACAAAGCAAAAAGTATTATATATAGCCAAAGAAAACTTATGTCAAACGAAGTTATCATTTGTTATTTCAAGAAGAAAAAAGATATTTCAAGTCCAATATTTTATCGTTGTAGACTTGTAGTATGAACAATCGAAAATAGTATTATCAAGATTGAATTGCAAAATCACACATTTTGTTTTTGAAATGCAATCTTTCAAGCCTTTTTTTATATAAAATTGTCTTAACACATATAAGCAACTAGCATGCTTGTACATGTCATGGATTCTTGGTATTAATTTAATTAGTGTTTCATCTGTATTTGTATTTTTACTCTTTCTGATGATCTTTTCTCGTGAACTCATGTAGCTCGATCTCATTATTGATAATGGCTACTACGTCCATTCCTCATCGGTGGAAATATGACGTCTTTGTAAGTTTCAGAGGTGAAGATATCCGCAAAAACTTCATGGATCATATGTTCAATGATTTCAAGCAAAAAGGAATTCATGCTTTTGGAGATGATAGTGAATTTCCTAAAGGAGAATACATATCCCCTCATCTCTACAAAGCAATTGAAGAATCAAGGTTTTTGATAGTTATCTTCTCCAAAAATTACGCTTCTTCATCATGGTGTCTAAGGGAACTTGTCAAAATACTTGAGTGCGAGCAAATGGGAAAGCCTAAACACGAGGTTCAAATAATCTTTTATGATGTTAAACCTGACCTCGTGAGGAAACAAAGTGGAAAGCTATGCTGAAGCATTTGCCAAACATGATGTTTCAAATAGAACAGAGGTAGATATAAACGTAAGAACATATAAACGTAATCCAAAAATTCTGAAATAAAACATCAACATAAATTCAAAACCACGAGCACAAGATCATGAAATGATATTTTCTTGGCTAATTATCATTTCATCAAATCACTAAATGTGCAGTTAATTATAATAGAACATTGGCTAAAAAGTCCTCTTTTTATTTAGTGAAAACAAGAACATGTGAACAAGTTTAATAATTACTCCAATTGTTGATAAGTATTACTAGTATAAGATTGGCCAATTATTTAAGGAATATATTCATTATTAGATGCTAACAACTACAATAACTTATGAACAAGTTTAAGAATTACTTATTGATAAATATTATAAAATTGGCAATCATCAATTGAAATATATTCATTATGTGTCATTAGATGCTAATGGTTTTGTATCTTGTGTAAAGTTCTTTAACAAATCTTTTTTGAAGTGATGACAATGAAATTTTTTTTTTCTTTTTTTATAAAGATAAGACAGCTAACAAACCCATACTTAAATAATAAGGAAATTTGAAGACATTATTATGTATCAGTTTGTTTGTCTAAAGAAGCGAAGGAGTGCGTGGGTGATATATATAATAATATAAATATGTTCGTTTGTGTTTGTATATATTGATGTGGATAAGTGTGTGAGGTTCCATGTTATTTTTAAGGGAGGTGTTTGCACATCAAATAAATTGATAGGACACCACAATATTACACCCTTAATGCATATGTTGCAACATACCATGTGCATAATTGTGGTGTCACTATCAATTTATTTGGTGTGCAAATCAACTCCCTATTTTTAATGGATGGAGGTGTGGTTTTTGTCAAGACGATTGACTTTTTGCCTGTAGCTTGTAGGAAACATCTCTTTTATTGAATAATTTAAAGTCTTAATATAATAAATAACAAAACAACAAACATCAATATGATGTGAACCTTCTAAACAACTACTATAAACAATTCTGTAATACAATATGAAAACATAACTTTGAAAAAATCATTTATGTTAGACATGTCATTAAGGGCTGCTAGTGCCTATTGGTCTTATTTAACAGGATGTACAAAATTTGACAATGATAAGGGTTGAGAATATGGTTCCAATTGCATCTTATGGCCGAGTGGTGGTCACTTGTATTATGCGTAAACATTGAATATCACGTACAAATTTCATTATTAATAATCACTCGAACAAGCCGAAACAGACAAACCTCAATTCCAAAATTAGCATTTCTTAATCAACAATCCGATTTCATAAATCAACAATCCGATTTCATCAACAAACCCCTTTATCACTCCGATTTCAACAACAATCCGATTTCAAAGGTACCATATTTCTTAAATTTTCATTGCTGCTCTTTCTTTTTTTACATATACAATCCGACTTCATCAACAAACCGATTTCAATTCAACAAAATCCGATTTCAATTCAACAACAATCCGATTTCAATTCAACAAAATCAAAATCCTATTTCAATTCAACCAAAAAAATCCGTTTTCAATTCAGCTCCACTCCTTCAACTTCCCCTTCCCCTCCTCCTCCCTTATGCCCAGCGCCACCCGCCACCTTCCCCGGGCCATGGTTTAGGTGTCTCGCGTTTACACGTGGAGTAGGCAACTTTTAGTTGCCCTGGAACGATCTTGGGAGATAGTGTATGCCCACTCACCTCGAGTCGGGTTTGGTAGTTATGTTGCCATCTGTTCGAAGGCGGCGTCATTGTGTTAAAGGGAGTGGACCCTGCATTTCTGATGCAGGACAAGCATGCCCCTTTAAATTTTATCATTCTTGTAAATTTGGTATATCAAGCAGCTCTCGGCTGCTGGCTCACCTTAAACGGGACCATTTAGGGTGGGGCGATGGTAAAGATGCCTTGCGGAATGCCATTTCCGAGGATTTGGGCCTCTTTGGGGAAGTTGTGGAGGCTCTGCAGAATATTAATCAGTGGTTATGTGGCCAATGCATGGCCCTGCATGCCATCACCAGGTGTTGTCATAATGAAGATGGTGTCGCCAAATTCTTGCAGAATGCTTGTAACACCCCAACCCGACAAGGGTAAAGGTGTCACATCACGGTGACAAATCAGAGCATACATACACATTACACAACGGAAGTCTTAAACATAAATCAATAAAGAAGTCAAGCCAACACGGCTTAAACCAAAATACATAAGTTTCAAGATGATGATGAAATAATCCAAAAGAAAATAAACAGAAGAAATAAATCCAAATTAAACAAATGTCAATAATAAAGGTGGTCATCTAAGGTAAAAGCTCCAACAAAAGCTCTAGTCTCTCATCCCATAGCAAAAGCCCCAGCTCCTAGCTTAGATACCTGCCGCACACGAAAAGAAAACGTGCGGCTGAGCTTAAAAAGCTCAGTGAACAGATACATATACAAAGCAAACATAACGAAGTACGAATCATGGCAAGGTTAAATGATAACGAAACAGATATAATATATGGTGCAATGGGAAGTATCATAAGGTACAGTCAACAAAAGGGAAGAATAATATAGGATAGTAATCCACCATGAGCCCAGAAACATATCAGATCGTATCATATACAGTAACCATAGAGGAGCGACCTCTCAGAAATGTGGAGGGCATGTATAGCACACAGTACCAACCACCAGACAAATCATATCATATCATATACAGTTAAATCCACTAAACAGAACAGATCTAGGATGCATCCATACGCCCCTACCCAATCACATGCAGACCAAATCAAAGGGACGGTGTGTAACATCACTCAAACACACTAGAGTCACGCCATCGGTGCATCAATGACATGGCCATGTTACCTTCATGGCTAGGGTCACAGAAAAATGGCTCGGGTATCAAACTAAGAGTCATAGGTCAAATCAGATCAGAAGGTCATATACAAAGGTCCAATACAGATAGTTCATAACAGATGGTTCATAACAAATGGTTCATATCAAATCTTTTCAGAAAGGTATCAAAGGTCCAAATCAGATTTTAACAGATCAGAATATACGAATCAGAAATCATATCATATCAAGGGAATAAGGAACCCTTACTGAAAAAGGGCAGAGTATCTGTACCTTATTCAAATGCAAGCACAAAGAACAAAAGCAGACAGCACTGAGAAAGATCAAGACCTCTTTCTATCCACACCTAGAGAAAGTAGAAGACAATATTACTAAGGTTTCAAGTTCAGATTACCATCTTTAGTTCATCTTTCCATTTTAAGAAACTTTCCTGATTTAGTACTTTCTATTTTTAGCAGGTTTCCATTTTTAGAAAGTTTCCTTATTTAGTAATATTGGGTAGCATAACTTAGTTAAATCATTATTAAGTGGAAATAAAGTATATTTGATCAGATTTACACCTTTGGTCCTTAGGGTTTCACAATTTACACTTTACACCCTTTTATTTCATAAGTTACACTTTAAACCTTCAAATATTCATAGTTACACATTAAACCCTTAATTTATCCATTTTACACAATGAGTACTTATTTTAACATGTTATACGAATGTTCCCTTAATTATTCATAATTTACACATCAAGTCCCTCAAGTTATCAAAGTTACATATTAAACCCTTAATTTTACAATTTCAACCTTTAATTATTAATAATTACATATTAAGCCATTAAATTACCAAAATTGCACATAACCCCCTGAATATAATTTATTACTCAAATCAACCCTAAGTTTCCAGAATTTACATATTTAGTCCCTCTATTTAATTAATTTCCAATTCGTAATATATAATATCAACAATTTACATTTTTAATTCCAAAACTTCTATATTTTACAAATAGCACCCTCAAGTTATATTTTATTCGTATTGCCCTTAATTTATAAAGTATTACAAAAATGGTCCACGACTTTTAAAAATTACAAAACACCCCTTTAACTTTATAAAAACAAATCGGTAAACATAAAATTATATCAAAATCAAACCCTAATAGCCCCAATCATTATAAAATCATAGCATCATCATTAAAACTCATTTATCTCCAGATTTTATCACATATAAACCCTAGTTCAATCGGTATTCATTTTTTTCTTTTTTTTTTATACGATTGACCCAAAAACAAAAATAAATCCAAAATAATTACACAAGCTTCGAATCATTGATCCCAGATTTTATATAGGTCGAACATCATATAAGAACATCCAAAAAATTCAGATCGAGGTCTCAAACATTTTCATGAACTCGTTTTATATATATTATACGATTTTAGGGTTTTTAGGTTAAATTAATTCATACGACGTGTGTATAATGCATGACCCATTTTTAAATGTTTAGTATGATTCTAATGGATGAAAAGAGTGTAGTAAAAATACCCTTGAGAGGATCGAACGCAAGAACAAAGAAAATCAAATCCTTTTTGTCGGTTAAACCCTAATCGACCCAAAAATGCACCACGATCGAATCTGCACCACAACACCTTAAACATGATTTTTCCCAGGTCATAAACAATATGGGGAACATAATAAAAATGAGAAACGAATTTTTAAATGGTCGAATGAATTATGGACGAATTTACTTACGTTTTTATCTAGCGACAAGAACAATTATGGTACGATCGGATCAAAGCTTCCCATGACCTCTAGCTGTTTTCTTAACTCCTTAGGATTATGATTGAGCCTAGAAAATTATTGGAAGAATTCTTGGTGGCCGGATTTGAAGCATACGAATTTTGTTTGTGTTTGGTTTCAATTGGTAAATTGGTTTTTAGGGATAATAAGATATGGAAGTTGTTATATTGTGAGTGAAGACTGGTCAAATGGGGAGGGTAATGGCTATAATCATGGGATTTCAGTTATGGGCATTAATGGGATTTTATTTTTATTTAAATGTTATTTAAATGTGTGTTTAATTACCATAAAATGGATTAATAATATTAGAATTAATATTCGGTACTTCTAGGGGCATTATGGTAATTTTGTAGCTTGCAAAAATATTAAATGGAATTGTCAAAATTATTTGGTATCATATCTTGTTCATTACCAGAAGTTTGGGATTGATTCGGTACTTTATAAGCTTTTAATTAAATTTTCAAACTTGTAGGGACAATTTGGTCATTTTACACTTTTCAGATTTTAGGGTTTTACAACTTCTTCCCCCTTAAAAAAAATTTCGTCCTCGAAATTGCAAAGAACCAGAAACGTAACAGAACGGAAAACAAAACGAAAGCATATCAGATCAGATCATGAAATGTGGATAACTAGAATAGCTTCGGTTATGAGTTCATAGATGAGGATACGATTAGTTAATGATATTGGTTACAGATTAATCTTCTTGGCAAACGAATTAGGTATGACGAAAAGATGCAAGGACAAAATGATCACAAATGAAAAGAAAGCCGGTAATGGTACCTGATGAGTCCTCCGCATGATCACCAGTATGAGCATAAACGCGTCCTAAAGTGGGTGCTGGCCTAGCCGTCTCCATCGGTACAGTGAGGTTCTTCTTGGGACAATCTTTAACCCGATGATGAGTAGAGCCACATGAGAAACAACCGCCAGTAATCTTGAAGCAAGTACCCGGATGAGCCTTCCCGCAAGTAGCACATAGGGGTGGAGGTGGTAAGGCCTCGGTAGTCCTCCTCTGCTCGTGACGATCACCATCCCGCCTAGAAGCTGACCTCGAATCCCGACCTCGCTGATCACGACCATGGTCCGCCCGATCTCGCTCCCTGGAGTTTACCCGATTACCGTCCCTATCCCGCTTATTAGAACCCTCGTCCGCATGTAACAACTCAACGTTGCGGCCCGCGTCCGCAACCATAGCGACATCCTCGTACTCAAAGTTCAAGATACGATCCAATACCCACCTCTTCAATGCCCACTTAAAGTGACGAGCCTGACGATGAGTATCCCCAGTAACCTCTGGCCCAACAAAGCTAGCCAAACGTAAGAATCGCTGCATAAACTCACCCGACGACTCACTATCCCCCTGACGAATCGTCCCATACTCCCTCTCATACCTCTGCTGCTCCGATAATGGAATTTACTGCCTATAGAACACCTCAATGAAATCCGCCCAAGAACAGGTCTCAGTATAATCACCTCCCTTTGCTTGAACAAGAGCAGTCCACCAATTTAGAGCGTCACCCTCCAGCTTGAATGTGGCCAAACGAGTTTTAAACTCGTCAGCACATCCGAGAACCCTGAACAACTTCTCGACATGAGTAATCCAGTCCTCTGCCTCATGGGGAGTGGCAGCGGTCCTGAAAGAGAGAGGCTTG
This sequence comes from Artemisia tridentata subsp. tridentata, assembly GCA_021014915.2. Classification (NCBI taxonomy): domain Eukaryota; kingdom Viridiplantae; phylum Streptophyta; class Magnoliopsida; order Asterales; family Asteraceae; genus Artemisia; species Artemisia tridentata. The sequence continues at coordinate 40,481,359 of CP139508.1, forward strand.
AGTTTGTTGAACCTTTCGATCCAAACATGAATACCGACAGGTGGAGCAATGGGTGGAGCAGGGTAGAGTCTCGGGTGGAGCACCACCACCACCACCACTAGAAGAACTTGCACCGTTTCGGATGTTGTTGGTGACTTGGGTCACCAACTCAGGAAGAGCAGCAGCCATAGCAGCAGCTATCATGGCCTAAAAATCAGGGGCTTCCCCTCCATCATTCCCATCGGTGTACTGAGTAAAGCGCATATTCACCATCTGAACGATCACGAAAATGATTAGCAAATTATAGGAAGAATAAGCACGAAAGGAAAGGCAGAACAGAATCCTAATGTCTACCCAAAACCTCACCAGTCAAATCTCAATCCTAAGGGTCAAATCCTAGGGTCCATAAGACTCACAGGCCATGACATATGTACGACAGGTCGCAGCCTGGGCTCTGATACCATAATTGTAACACCCCAACCCGACAAGGGTAAAGGTGTCACATCACGGTGACAAATCAGAGCATACATACACATTACACAGCGGAAGTCTTAAACATAAATCAATAAAGAAGTCAAGCCAACACGGCTTAAACCAAAATACATAAGTTTCAAGATGATGATGAAATAATCCAAAAGAAAATAAACCGAAGAAATAAATCCAAATTGAACAAATGTCAATAATAAAGGTGGTCATCTAAGGTAAAAGCTCCAACAAAAGCTCTAGTCTCTCATCCCATAGCAAAAGCCCCAGCTCCTAGCTTAGATACCTGCCGCACACGAAAAGAAAACGTGCGGCTGAGCTTAAAAAGCTCAGTGAACAGATACATATACAAAGCAAAGATAACGAAGTACGAATCATGGCAAGGTTAAATGATAACGAAACAGATATAATATATGGTGCAATGGGAAGTATCATAAGGTACAGTCAACAAAAGGGAAGAATAATATAGGATAGTAATCCACCACGAGCCCAGAAACATATCAGATCGTATCATATACAGTAACCATAGAGGAGCGACCTCTCAGAAATGTGGAGGGCATGTATAGCACACAGTACCAACCACCAGACAAATCATATCATATCATATCAGTTAAATCCACTAAACAGAACAGATCTAGGATGCATCCATACGCCCCTACCCAATCACATGCAGACCAAATCAAAGGGACGGTGTGTAACATCACTCAAACATACTAGAGTCACGCCATCGGTTCATCAATGACATGGCCATGTTACCTTCATGGCTAGGGTCACAGAAAAATGGCTCGGGTATCAAACTAAGAGTCATAGGTCAAATCAAATCAGAAGGTCATATACAAAGGTCCAATACAGATAGTTCAAAACAGATGGTTCATATCAAATGGTTCATATCAAATCTTTTCAGAAAGGTATCAAAGGTCCAAATCAGATTTTAACAGATCAGAATATACGAATCAAAAATCATATCATATCAAGGGAATAAGGAACCCTTACTGAAAAAGGGCAGAGTATCTGTACCTTATTCAAATGCAAGCACAAAGAACAAAAGCAGACAGCACTGAGAAAGATCAAGACCTCTTTCTATCCACACCTAGAGAAAGTAGAAGACAATATTACTAAGGTTTCAAGTTCAGATTACCATCTTTAGTTCATCTTTCCATTTTAAGAAACTTTCCTGATTTAGTACTTTCTATTTTTAGCAGGTTTCCATTTTTAGAAAGTTTCCTTATTTAGTAATATTGGGTAGCATAACTTAGTTAAATCATTATTAAGTGGAAATAAAGTATATTTGATCAGATTTACACCTTTGGTCCTTAGGGTTTCACAATTTACACTTTACACCCTTTTATTTCATAAGTTACACTTTAAACCTTCAAATATTCATAGTTACACATTAAACCCTTAATTTATCCATTTTACACAATGAGTACTTATTTTAACATGTTATACGAATGTTCCCTTAATTATTCATAATTTACACATCAAGTCCCTCAAGTTATCAAAGTTACATATTAAACCCTTAATTTTACAATTTTAACCTTTAATTATTAATAATTACATATTAAGCCATTAAATTACCAAAATTGCACATAACCCCCTGAATATAATTTATTACTCAAATCAACCCTAAGTTTCCAGAATTTACATATTTAGTCCCTCTATTTAATTAATTTCTAATTCGTAATATATAATATCAACAATTTACGTTTTTAATTCCAAAACTTCTATATTTTACAAATAGCACCCTCAAGTTATATTTTATTCATATTGCCCTTAATTTATAAAGTATTACAAAAATGGTCCACGACTTTTAAAAATTACAAAACACCCCTTTAACTTTATAAAAACAAATCGGTAAACATAAAATTATATTAAAATCAAACCCTAATAGCCCCAATCATTATAAAATCATAGCATCATCATTAAAACTCATTTATTTCCAGATTTTATCACATATAAACCCTAGTTCAATCGGTATTCATTTTTTTCTTTTTCTTTTTATACGATTGACCCAAAAACAAAAATAAATCCAAAACAATTACACAAGCTTCGAATCATAGATCCCAGATTTTATATAGGTCGAACATCATATAAGAACATCCAAAAAATTCAGATCGAGGTCTCAAACATTTTCATGAACTCGTTTTATATATATTATATGATTTTAGGGTTTTTAGGTTAAATTATTTCGTACGATGTGTGTATAATGCATGACCCATTTTTAAATGTTTAGTATGATTCTAATGGATGAAAAGAGTGTAGTAAAAATACCCTTGAGAGGATCGAACGCAAGAACAAAGAAAATCAAATCCTTTTTTTCGGTTAAACCCTAATCGACCCAAAAATGCACCACGATTGAATCTACACCACAACACCTTAAACACAATTTTTACCAGGTCATAAACAATATGGGGAACATAAGAAAAATGAGAAACGAATTTTTAAATGGTCGAATGAATTATGGACGAATTTACTTACGTTTTTATCTAGCGACAAGAACAATTATGGTACGATCGGATCAAAGCTTCCCACGACCTCTAGCTGTTTTCTTAACTCCTTAGGATTATGATTGAGCCCAGAAAATTATTGGAAGAATTCTTGGTGGCCGGATTTGAAGCATACGAATTTTGTTTGTGTTTGGTTTCAATCGGTAAATTGGTTTTTAGGGATAATAAGATATGGAAGTTGTTATATTGTGAGTGAAGACCGGTCAAATGGGGAGGGTAATGGCTATAATCACGGGATTTCAGTTATGGGCATTAATGGGCTTTTATTTTTATTTTAAATGTAATTTAAATGTGTGTTTAATTACCATAAAATGGATTAATAATATTAGAATTAATATTCGGTACTTCTAGGGGCATTATGGTAATTTTGTAGCTTGCAAAAATATTAAATGGAATTGTCAAAATTATTTGGTATCATATCTTGTTCATTACCAGAAGTTTGGGATTGATTCGGTACTTTATAAGCTTTTAATTAAATTTTCAAACTTGTAGGGACAATTTGGTCATTTTACACTTTTCAGATTTTAGGGTTTTACAATGCTGATGGTAAGGGTGAATTTATTATAGGGATCCCTAAGCCCTGCCAGCCAATAGTCGAACCCGTTACCGAGCCGGATATTGGTAGAAAGTTGGTTGTGGATATCAGTCTTCTGGAAAGACTCTTTGCTATGCCGATTACTACGGTTAAGAGCATCCCCCCGTTTTTTCGATTAGCATTTGCGCAGGCTTTATCAAATACACTGGGCAAGGTGATGGCTTCCCCTGGATCGGTTGAGGCATGGATTAAATTGTTGTTGTTTCCTCGTTGCACCTTACGCACTATCCGACCGACTTCTAGTCAGGAACGGAGGTCTGGGAATCGTAAATCCTTGCAATACAGTGGCATCATGAGCTCCTTAGCCATTTGAAAAGATTGCGCGGGTATTGAGGAGCTCGTTCTCTCCCTTCTTTCCCAGTCAGATGAAGAGCCGACTAGAGGGCCAGTCAGCCAAAATGAATCAGAGAATGGGGCTAATATCAAACAATGTCTGAGCAAAGTTGCTGATGGTCACTTCACAGCCGCGGTTAAGGTTTTGTGCTCTTCTGGAGTTGCACCCTTTGGGTAATCCACTTTAAAAGCCTTGGTTGATAAGCACCCGGTCAGGGATCCCCCCCCCCACTTTCCTCATGTCTTGCCCAACAAAGATGCTCTTCAGGTTAACGCTGAATGTGTGTTGGAGAATATCAGATCCTTCCCTAAAGGAACTTCTTGCGGGATGGATGGTTTGAGAGCACAACATATTTTGGACGCGTTGTGTGGACAAGGGTCCTCTCCACCATCTGCTCTTCTTATGGCCATCACTGAGGTGGTTAACATCTGCCTGCGGGGGTTGTGCCCAAAAATTCTGGCGGAATTCATTGCCTCTGCCCCTAACCCCCTTATTAAAACCTGATAATGGAATCCGGCCCATTGCAGTCGGGGGTATCTGGCGGAGGTTGGTTTCTAAAGTTGCAATGCGTAAAATCGGGAAGGAGATGTCAGCTTACTTAGGGGACTTTCAATATGGGGTCGGGGTCCCCAGTGGAGCAGAGGCTATCCTCCACAGTGCGAATAGATTCTTGAATGCGTTCCATGACGACGGATCACTGGCCATGCTCACTGTGGATTTTTCGAACGCTTTCAACATGGTTGACCGCTCAATCCTTCTGCGCGAAGTAAGTATCCGTTGCCCATCTATCTACCAATGGGTTCAGTTCTTATACGCCCAGCCTGCCAGGCTCTACGTGTATCGGGGCCTACACAGGGGTCCAGCAAGGGGATCCTTTAGGGCCACTTCTTTTTGCACTTGTCTTGCATCCGTTGGTGCTACAGGTAGAAGAACACTGTTCCTTACCCTTTCATGCGTGGTATTTGGATGATGGCACGATTATAGGCAGGGCCGAAGAAGTAGCTAAGGCCCTAGACATAATTCGAGCAGAAGGTCCCCAGTTTGGGCTTATGCTTAATATTATGAAGTCGGAGATCTTTTGGCCAACATGCAATGGTATGAAAGTGAAGCCTGGCATTTTTCCTGATGAGATCAGAAGACCACAGACAGGGGTAAAGCTTCTAGGGGGGGCTGTTAGCCGTGATGGGGATTACATTAGCTCAATGGCAGTCAAGAGGGCTCAGCGCGCGGTTGGCCTGATGGGCGTTTTGCAGAAGTTACGGGACCCCCAAAGTGAGCTCTTATTGCTTCGCTCATGTATGGGTGTGGCCAAACTGTTGTTTGGGCTTCCAACGTGCCAACCGATTTATGTCGGGGAGGCAGCATCCATTTTTTACAAGGGTCTCCGAGGTGCAATTGAGGATATTGTTGTTTCTGGGGGGCATTTTTTGGGGATCTTCAATGGCGAATGGCTTCCTTACCGATCATCTCGGGGGGGTTGGGCCTGTGCTCAGCGGAAGATGTGTCCGCATATGCTTATGTGGCTTCTAGGGCGTAGTCCTGGAAGCTACAGGAACACATTATAAGGAACAGTGGCGTGGTTGGGATGGACGATGATTACAAGCTCGCACTGAACAACATTCGCAGCTCTCTCCCCAATGTAGATTTGGGTGGTTTTACGGATAAAGACACTGCCCCAAAAAAGCCTCAAAAAATCTTGGCGAGTGCGTTTAACTGTAAAGCCATGCAGACTATAGAGGAGGAGTTTAACATGTCTTCGCGCCAGAAAGCGGTGTTTGAATGCCTCAAAGGGGCCCATGCTCAAGATTTCCTCACTGCCCTCCCAATTGACGGACTCGGGCAACACATGTCGGCTATCGAATATCGGGCTGTCCTCAAATACCGACTTATGATTCCGATGTTTCCCGTCGACGAACCGTGTTCGATTTGTAAAAAAGCATGCTTGGATAAGTTTGGAGAACACGCCCTACATTGTAAGGAGCTGCCAGGCTTTAAATACAAACATGACCTGGTTAGAGATGTTCTATGGGATGTGTTACGAAGGGCAGGAATTTCAGCCAAAAAAAAGGCTCCCGTGAATTTCTTGACGGACCCACTTGATGGGCGGTCCACCTTGAGGCCAGCGGATGTTCTTGTGTTTAGATGGGCGCAAGGCAAGCATGCGTGCATTGACCTTACTGGGGTATCCCCTTTGGTGGGACTCCGGGATTCTGTTTTTGTGGCAGGGCAGGCAGTTTTGAAAGCCGAGATTAAAAAAGTGGATAAACATGAAGCGGCTTGTCTAGAGAACCAGCATGTGTTTGTGCCCTTCGCTTTTGATACCTTTGGGGCGCTACCCCCAAGCAATCAAACTCCTCGATCGAGTGAAGAAATTTGGGCAAAGTAACTCTCCGGTTGCTAAGGGCCAATGTTTTATTTTCAATAGAGTAGGCTTTGCAATACAAAAAGGGGTAGTGGCGCAGCTTGCGGCCCGTTTACCTGCATGTCACTTGTAATTGGATATTTTATTAAATAACTATTGAATTAATAGAGGGTATTAACACTTGGAGCATAAATCTATTCGAGGTTTAAGCACGATAATCATGCCAAAACACAAACTCAAGAGTAGTGGACACATAAAGTGATAGAGTAACATGTTTAGTCAAGCGATCCAAAACATGTGGCTTCCAATTTTTAAAATAATTTCAGTGACACATTTCATCAAACAGGTTACATGCATATTTATTTACATGAATTAATTAGCAAACAGAAGCCATGTATTGATTATTAGTGATGATCGAGGATTTCTTTTTGGACAAATAACTAGAATTAGTTGAAATGAAACATAACATAAATAGAGAACCATGAGTGATACCTTTTTGTTAATCTGCACTTATTACAGCAAAACATTGGCTAAAAAGTCTTCTTTCCATTTAGACAAATAGCCAAGCATTTGAACAAGTTTTATAATCATTTGTTATTAAATTGGCCAAATAGCAATAGAACAAATTCATTGATTATTCAACGCATTTATCATTTGCTATGGGGCTTTTGTATCTTTCGTATAGTTCCTAACAACTCATTTGTCATCTATGAAGTGATGAAAATTAATTTTCCTTTTTTTATTTTATAGAGATAAAGACAAGCTAACAACCCTATAAAATTAAATAAAATTTAGCTATGAATTTTGAAATTTTCAAACACTCATTTCACACCTTTCTATTAACATAATAGACTTTGCTTATAATTGATCGTAGACCATCAATTAATAACAATTAAGCATCCATCACTTCATATAAGATGTATCAAAACTCGTCAGTGCGCATGTCATCCACGAGATTTTTCAAAAAAAAAAATATAATAATAATAATAATAATAATAATAATAATAATAATAATAATAATAATAATAATAATAATAATAATAATAATAATAATAATAATAATAATAATAATAATAATAATAATAATAATTCACAGACTACATTGCGGATGCTTAATCTAAAACAACACATCAAAATTCTCTATTTTATCAGATAATCCACACTCCTTAATTCAGTCGATCTTTTTCTTGTATTTTTTTTCTCTCAATCTCTCAAAGTCCCTCCTTAGAATCAGTCACATATATTTCTCTATACGACAAGATCTATCACAACATGGAGCAAATGTGTCTTTAATAGCATATGGCCTCATATATATAATTGATGAAATGAGTAACTGAGAATACATAAATAATTATAAGAAACATGCAACTACCTTTCAATAATTCAAGTTATACTAGTTGTTATAATGTAATTTGTATAAATCAGATCTTCACAATCGCTCCATGGTAAAGACAAACTAGTTATATGAACGATAGTGCTATGACCCTTGTGTGTAGAAGTATTTAAGTACACCTGAATATTCCAAGCTAATGGAGTCCCTTATAACTCTAACGAGATCAAATGAAATATCATACAAAAAATAGCGGTAACATATCTTTTTTTCTTTGCTCTAACATATCAAGTAACTCCATCTCTAGACAGAAAAATTCTGACCAAAAGCATGTTCACACCTAGGTTTAAAATATCGATGTAAATACATGGTACACTATAGAGGTGAAAAAATGTGCAGGTTGTGTAATGGGTTAAGGCTGGAACAGGCTTCATACAGGTCAACCCGAAACATTTTTTGGTCAAAATTTCTAGAATTTTGTTAGATAATTAGTGTGACTATGATTAAGAAAACTGTATTTGTACATCAATAATCCCATATTTATTAATAGAGTGATTTATGAAGTTTGATTCATTAAAGCTACAGTCTTGGAGACTTTCGGCCACTTTCTGACCCGTTTTGTTCTAAGCGAACCATTTTAGTTAAAAATATTTGCCCATTAGAGATATAACCTAGCCTAACAAGTAGGGTTGGATCAGTTGGAAAATCCCTTGCCTCTCAACCGAGAGGTTAAGGGTTCGATCCTCACTCCCTACAAAAGGCCGGGGGTCCTTTTCTACCTTTCGTAGAACCGGAAGCAGCCTCTCTACATTAGGTAGGGGTAAGGTTGTCTACGTCTCAACCTCCCCCATACACCGTCTTCGACGGTATTGGGACTCATAACACGTGGAAGACGGTATTGGGAGTTACTTTACTTTACTTTACTTTTAGATATAACCTAGCCTGAATCGATCCATCCATATGTCAATGGGTCAAAATTGCCAGGTATAATATGATTTTTTTTTTTTTTTTTTTTTTTTTTTTTGTCAAGAGACGACCGGTTGACCAGCAATAACATCATAGCAATGTCTGCAAAGAGTGGGGTGATCAAGAAAAGAACCAACTTGAGTCGAGAAGTTCACATTTTGAACCTTATTTTCTTCTCTTCCTTGAACCAAATTATCTCCGGAATATGGTACTTTTTCAATTTACACCATCACCACCTAGCAATGGAATATAGTCATTGAAAATTCATTATTATGAAAGACAAGTCCAAAACACAGTCCCATTTAATATTGTCATAATCTTAATTACCACCAGCTCAGATTAAAATAAACCCACTCAGAATACCACAAAATAACCATAAAGTTGGCATCTATATGAGCATCCAAGAATTACCATCTCCTTGATTATTACTAATCTTAATTAAACTATAACCCCCTATGAAAGGAAGTCTACACATCACAACTCCCTTTTATAACAAACAGGTTTCAGCGGTGCTACTAGTTTATCCAATTTCGCTGAATAAAAACCGGATCTCCAATAAAAAAAGGCCATTTTCTTAAAGGCCATTGAAGTCCATAGAATATTTCTAACTAGCAACAAGTCTCAAGGATCTCATTAATATGACCACTTTACAGCACTATTAAAACATACATCTTATCAAACAGTGTGCAACTCAGTTAAGGATCTCAAGTTTCAAAGATCAAAACATTAATATTATGCCAGTTATATAGGGGTTGTGTAATACAAACCCTCCCTATGTTGTCACATCATGGGGGATTTGGTCAAACCGTACAACCCGCGATGTACACCATACAACCCGGTGATGCGTGCAATGATTGGAAGCCCTCCCTATTTGGTCCAAATAACTTGCCTCGTTATATATACTTGTACCTGAGATGGAGTCCATTCTACTTGATTAATCGCACTCATAGCGGTCTCTCTAACAGACACAAACCATGGTCCTGTTTCCCTAAAAATTGTGGGCTTTTTTGTTTGCTGATCATATGGAAATTTGTGCTCTACAAAGATAAGAATAATGGCATTTAGTTATACTATTCACATGGCATTAAAAAAAAAGTAGTTTATTAATACTTCTGGATGAATGATATGACTCAACGTGACAATGAATAAAAGTTAATCTAAGTGATCTATTCCGGCAAGATTACAGTCACCAATTAAATCACACCCACTAAATATCCCAGCTTCTTCAGTGAACTTTTCTTTATACAAGGCGATGGCAAGCCTGTGCGTTGCACCAATTGTGTCTAAGTGTTCATAGCTTAATGGTTGGTACTAATTAGGTTTACACTATTTAAAATAATTACTTCACTTTAAAAGAGTACTTGTGAAGAGGTTTTTTGCAAGATGTTATATTTAAATGAGGATTTTCACATGTAATCTTTTAATATGAATAAGTTATGTAAATTATTTTTGGCCTATTTATTTAGTACTTTTGTCATAGTGAGTTATAAAACCATTTGTACTTTGAGATATTTTGTTTTCAATGGCAGATTTTCAGATGTTAGAGAATTTAATGAATGTTGCTGGTTCTTCTAAATTGCATGATTGTATGCGTTTATGGTTTATGCTTTGTCAATCCGTGCGTTGCACCGATTGTATCTAAATGTTCATAGCGTAGTTGTTAACGTGATGGTGAGGATAAAATATACAACAATGTATAACTTGGCTTGCTTCGGTAGGATTTTGTTAATTTTTAGGTAATGTTGGTGTCTTTATTTTGTGATCACTTTTAATTCAGGTCGAGTCAAAAACTCAAAATGATATTTAGACCCGTGAGATGCACACGGCTGTATCTAACACATGTTAGAAAAACGTGTTATCCATAAAACACTCCACACACTTCATGCAAAATCATGCATATATACATGTTTGCTTATTATCTTGCATGGATTACATATATAAATTGTTGTCCATATATCAAAAGATGTAAATAAGCCAAAGGATATATTGATACTGATCATTCTTATACTTTTAGCAAAACAAATAGATACCTTATCCTCAAGTTGTTCCATGTGAATATCAGTACCACTAATATTTTTATAAGCATTTTCATGTGTCAATATAATGCCTTTTGGATATCCATTGGTGCCACTTGTGTACATAATCATACTTATCCAGTTATCCATTTTAAACTCTTCTGTATACGTTTACCTCCCACACCATTTAATGCGGCAAAAAACCACTTCCCCAACTTTGACTTCGTCCTGCTAATCTTTATGCATCAAATTTTACATGATGGAATTTAATGAAATGTGATTGAATGCACAAAAATAAAATCGTGTGACACTTAAGTTAAATTAATAAACCTTGATTTGTTGTTAACTAAAACAAAAATTTCAAATTAAAAACTAAAAGTTTAAACATAAATGTGATTGAACATATCATTAAACATATATTGCCGTAAATGATGGTTCCTAGCTACCTAATCGTGTGAATCTAAGTCTACCTTTTTCTGTCGCAAAAAATTCAAATTTCAAACCACTAAATTAAACATAAGCAAGAAAGAGATTTTTTTTTTCAAACCACTTACTTGGTTATTTTTTTCCATTGTTTTTTTGACAACTTTTTAATGTAAAATAAAGGGTGTAGCCAAATTTCCATTTTAATAACTATAAGCTATTGATGAAGTCCAAAAAGCTCTAGGTTACTGTATTGCTGCATGCCTCCTTGCAATTGCTATATATCAACTACATGAGTTTTTCCGACATACATGATGCACAAATCATATGAGTGTGATAGAATTAAATTAAAGGTTACAATGAGGAGCCTCCTAGGCATGTAGATTTGATCAAGTCAATTAGATAATAAAACAACACTGAGATATTTGATAAAACTAAAATTAAACCTCTTCTTATACAACAATAGCATAAGCATTCCAACTTAGTTTTATAAACTTGATAAAAATGAGAAGAAGAAATAATAATAATGTTATGAGAATGTCTCCAATAGTGCATTTCGCTTACACTAAATTTTGTTGTGGTTGTTACTAATAATACTATTCTATATAAAAATTTAACAAATTAAATGACTACTAAACCGTGACGCATTTCGTGACAAACGCTTAATCATATGGATGTGAACAACTGCAATGTTTTTATTAAAATTACTTGTAAATGACAACTATATGATAATTGAACAAATATTGATCAACAATATGCCTAAATCATCAAAGAACATCAAGTTTTATTAATTCAAGTTAACAAAAAAATAGAAGGCAGAAGGAAGGATCGAACGTTGCTTTTTATCTGATCAGTATATTGTATTTGTAGTTCGAGTTCCTGAGCATCGACATTTGACGGTATGTTCACGACTGCCAACCTCAATGGATCCTTCTTCTTCCTATCCTTCTGATCAAGCAAAATTGGCTAACATGAACACACACATATATTTGGAATGCATGTATCTATGGATCAGAGAGCATCGGTTTCTGAACATTAATACATCGTCCATTCGATCATGGTTGACTGGGTGTGTATCAAAGATAGTGGGTATGAAAAACTTTTGCATGAAAAAAGACACATGCATAAGAAAATAGATAGTTTTGCATCGAAGAACATATTGCGTCAAAAATTGTACGTTTTCAAACAAAGGATTCATTTTATTCATGAAGAACATATATTACAAAAGCATAGTCCTCATTCTCGTCTTATCATTATCATCGTCAACCTCACCATGGACTAATCTATCGAACATAGTTTAGTGATGATCCTCTTTATCATCATCATCATAAACCCTTTAACCTTTCTGCTCCAAATCATTTGATTTAGCTATAGATCGAGTCTATTGTTGTGATGAGAGTTGGGGAGTGATGTGAGGGTATTGTGGTTATGTCATTTTTGTTGTTGGTTAAGCTGTTAACGTGATGATTCATTAGTCAAAAATTGCTATACCATAGCGTTATACGCTCACCATTGTCGAGAAAGGTGTTGACATGTATGTGTTTTAGGAAGTAATGCAGTTTACAACTCTTAATAATGACCATGTAATTTCCATTAAAGGAGAAAATTATACCAGAAGCATAAAACAATGCAAGACTTGAGCTAAAAGCCATAACGTGCAATGAGAATTTGTGTATCCAGTGTAGCAAATCTCTACCATTTTCTACCCGACATTTCTATCTCAAGCCAAATATCAACACCAAGAGCTATAAACCAAACGAACAACAAAACTACTGATAATAACAATATAAAGCAAATGTAAAACAATAAGCAGAGGTATCAAATCCAGACTGCTTTGATTAAAAATATCTGATCTTACAAAATTCAAAACTTTGATTAGACAATACATCCAAGACTTTCCAATGGTCTTACAAAATTCAAAACTTTTACGGCAAAACTAAAAACAAAACAATAAAAACCTTAGTATGCTTCAAAAAAGAAGAGACAGATAGAAGGCCCTTTCTTCTAGTCAAATAAACTGAAACCCATGTCCTGCAAAAGCAAAAAGTGGAAACCACATGGAGTAAAATAAAGGAAAGAATTGAGATAATAGGGATGCATAAACTGAAACCCATGTATTAAATGTGAAACCAAATATGCATAAGATAATAGGGATGATACTCACGAATAACATAAACAGAAACCCATGTCCTGCAAAAGCAAAAAGTGAAACATATACATATTGATTTAACTAAAGGAAAGAATAGCTTACATCATGGGATTCCTCTTTCTCTTCAACTGCACATAAATCAGTTTCAAACTTGCAAACAACAAATGCCAACCATTTCGATATTCAGCCATCAATTGGGAGGTGTGTTATTTATAGGCTCCTGAATATGAAGTGTTGCTGCAACTTTCAGCAAGTAAATGCAATGTTTCTTTGTATACCTCCGATTAATGATCACAATTGGTTTATATTCCAAAGAACACTTCATATTTACCTCCATTTCATTACATTCAATTGAGTTATACGTAATAATTCATATAGTCTACATGTAGCTTAAACTACCTTGTACGGTACATGCCTTTGTACACAATCACTCTTGCACATTAAATTTAGCCATTAAATCTTTAAGTAGTATAGATTCGAAACCAAGTGATGCTAAAGAAGATGGTTTTGTAGATGATGATCAACTTCTCAGTGACAGAATCTGAACAGTTTTGTAGGATAAGACTAGTGAATAATATGAATATAAGTACTAACAACTAACAAGAATTAATTCATATAATATTTGACTTTAAAAAAATTCATGATTGTGATATCAAACAAGCATACGAAGATATTTGGATGATAAAGATCATGGTGTACGTACAGGCTCTTCCAAAGAGCACACAACAAGATTATCAAAGAAATGTCAGAACACCTCAAGTCAAACAGTCATCATATGAGTATAATACTCAACTCTCATAAGCCAATAAACACATATGAACCTTAAGCTCTATCAGCATGATAAAATAATCAACTTGCTGATCACCAATATAGTGTCATAAACCATAACCTGAGCAACAAAAAGAGTTTCCATTCTAATGACATTTATAGCTACTAATTTATCCACTTTCACTTCATAATAACCGAATCTTCCACTAAAACAATGTTTATCAACAAGTCATGTGGGCAGCCTACAATAGGCGATCGAGATCAATTGTGGATCGATTTAGGTGATCGATTTCATTAATGTGGGTATTCGATCGCTCTACTCGATCTCCACTAGTTGGTCGTCTAGCCGATCGAGTTGAAAAGGGAAAGTTTGATTTTTTTTTTTTTTTTTTTTTTTTGTAACGTTAACTTCAAAAAAAAAAAAAAAAAAAAAAAAAAAAAAAAAAAAAAAACAGAAATTTCTTTCAAACCACTATAAATACGTACACATATTCAACACACTTCACTACACCAAACTCTCTCAATTCTCTTAATTAAAATCTCATACTTCAATCCTTAATTCAACATGTCTAAGAAAACACCACAATCAAAAGGCCGGAAATCCCGATTGCCTCAAAACATCCCGCAATTAACACCGGATCCAAATTTTTGGTTAACCGGTATGTCACCAAACATTAATTTCCGAGCTCCTAGTTTTGATTATCAATCGCAACAACCTCATCAACAACAAACTGACAATCCATTTTATCTAAATCGTCCTACGAATCGTCCATTTATTCCACCATATCAAAATAACCAACAACAACAACCACCTCCACAACAACGATAACAACAACAACAACCACCTCCGCAACAACGACAACAACAACAACAACAACCGTACGGCTCACCCGAATCTGTGTATCATCCAACGATAAATTCATCAATGTCTTCATATTCAGGTTATCAAGAATGTTCTCCGGTTAACCGTATGAATTTTAATGCTTGTGATTTTGATGAACAATTATATAACAATCCTGATTTTTATATGGGAACTGGTTCGGGTTATCCGACTCAAGAGTATCACGGTTCCGGTCAAGGTTCGGGTCATGGATCGGTTCCAAATGACGATGCTATTTCAGAAGAGATGTCATCGGTCAAACCAAAAAAACGAGCAACGAAGGGTAAGAAGAAGGCTGTGGATAAGGAAACAAAGAATGATTCTTCGCTTTGGTCACGCGAAGAAAAGGTCGCGTTGTGCAAAGCTTGGTGTAATGTGTCCGAGAATAGCATTGTGGGAAACAACCAAAATGCCAAAGGATTTTAGCAAGAAAGTGATTAAATACTTTGAAAATGAGGTTGGTGCAGAAAGAACCTACAACTCGATAATTTCCAAATGGAAAAATAGGATTCGTCCTAGAGTTGGTGAGTTTGTGCCATTTACGACAATTCGTTTAAGAATTATGGAAGCGGTGAGAATGACCTCAATGTTTACAGACGAGCGTGTGAAGAATACTGTTGACATAAATAATGCCTAAAAACATTATTCATACTTATTCATATCTCTATGTTTTGATAATCACAAAATGTAAACTCGTTAAACATAAACTTATCAAATAAACAAGTGTTTAGTTGTAAATATTCATTTCTACAACTTAATCACTTAAGGTATGAATAAACAAGTGCTTAATGCATTATATGATCAAAAAAACATTTTCTTAATCACTAAACTTTTTATAAAATGGCAAAAACATTTTATATATTTTTGAAAAACATTTTTGGTATTAAATAAATATGTTTAATCAAGTATAAATATATGAATTCAAATTTTCAACCAAAAATGGCAAAAATGTTCCAGAAAAACCTTCCCCACAAAAGGAAAAAACTGGCCAATGTTCAGCAGGGGCGGCCCCCTTAATTCATAGAGGCGACCACCTTAAAATTAAGGTGAACGCCCCCCTATTAAAGGGGACCGCCCCCGCTCCAGTAGGTCCCAGATTTTGCCTATAAATACTGGTTTTTCTCTGGCATTTTTCCTCACCTTTTGCACTAAAAACTTTTTGTTGTAGATCTCATTTCATATCTTTAAAAACCCTTTGATCATATAATCTTAAGCATTGGTTTCCGGTGATCCAAGCTTCCACCATCCAAGTGCAAGAGAAGAATACTTCTATCAATCAAGACTAGAAGTATTACAACTTAGTATCACCTTGTTACCTTAGTTGTTTGTAAATCATTCACTCATTTGTAGAAGTTGTGTATATTTGTTAGATAGGAGTGTGTATAATTGTATAGGCTAGATTTGTATGTAAGTAGTGAAGTTGTGAAGATAAGGTGTGTAAGTAGTGAAGGTGTGAAGAAGTAGAGAAGTACATAGGTAGTGCTAGGTCGTGAAGTAGTCATGAAACCGTAGTGAAGAAGGTGTGAAGAAGTCGTGAAGAAGTCGTGAAGAAGGTGTGAAGAAGTTGTGTCATGAAGTTGTGAGATTGGTTCTAGCTACGATTAGAACTCGACATTTAGCTTTGTGTCTTTAAACCGGTGTAAGCCAAAGTTGTGTAAGGTTTTCTCCGCCATAAGGGAGCTTGTTGATATAGTGAAGAAAACTCTCGAGTTAGGTGTTCGGGGAGTGGAGTAGGGCAAGGAAGGTGTCCTTGTAGCCGAACCACTATAAATCCTTTGTCTCTCAGTTAGATCTTTCCATCTCTATCTTTATTTCATTTCATTACATTACTTACATTGTTAGTTTAGATATACTTATATTTGTTCATATTGTTCAAGAGTTGAGTTCACATAAATTCGAATCTAAGTTTTTTAAAAGTAAACAAAAGTTTTCAAAATAAAATAAAAAGACGTAAAACTATTCAACCCCCCCTAGTTTTCCACAATTGGTATCAGAGCGCCACGTTAAACAAGATTTTTAAAATTAACTGTATTTTAAAACTTGAAACGATCTATGGAATCTGAAAAATATTTAGAAGGGCAATCCATGCAAAGACCACCACTATTTGAAAGTAATGGTTTTCTTTATTGGAAAAATAGATTCGAAAATTATGTGAAATCAAAAGACCTTGATCTTTGGCATGTTATTACCTATGGTGGCTTTCCCCCTATTCAATATAATCCTTTAACTAAAATAGATGAAATTGTACCTTTTGAAAAACAAAATGATGATTTAAAAAAGAAACTAGCA
The DNA here is from genome assembly GCA_021014915.2 of Artemisia tridentata subsp. tridentata. Lineage (NCBI taxonomy): Eukaryota > Viridiplantae > Streptophyta > Magnoliopsida > Asterales > Asteraceae > Artemisia > Artemisia tridentata. The sequence continues at coordinate 40,498,439 of CP139508.1, forward strand.
AAAAATAATGAGGCTAAAATGGTAATTTATAATGCGTTACCACGCAAAGAATATGAAAGAATTTTTATGTGTCAAACTGCAAAAGAAATTTGGGACTCTTTACTAATCACTCACAGGGGAAATAGTCAAGTCAAAGATAACAAAATAGATCTTCTTGTTCAACAATATGAACAATTTACAATTCCTGAAGAGGAATCTATTGATAATGCATTTGCTAAATTTAACACAATCATCACAAGTTTAAAAGCACTTGATGAGACTTTTTCTAGCAAAAATTATGTAAGGAAATTTCTTAGGGCATTACATCCGAAATGGCGAGCGAAGGTCACGGCGATTGAAGAGTCAAAGAACTTGATGACGTTATCACTTGATGAACTTATCGGCAACTTGAAGGTTCATGAAGAACTTATAAAGAGGGACTCGGAAACGGTCAAGAGCAAGAAAGATCAAATCAAGTCTCTCGCGCTAAAAGCCAAAAAGGAACTTAGTGATGACACTGATTCAAGTGACGATAGTGAAGACGAAGAATATGCAATGGCCGTAAGAGAATTCAAGAAATTCTTCAAGAGACGAGGAAAATTCACGAGACAACCGCGAGATGAAAGAATATCGCTTCAAAGAAATAGAAATGATAACTACGGGAAAAGAAAGTGCTTTAGATGTGGAAGCCAAAACCATCTCATTGGCGAATGTCCAAATCCACCGGGTTATGATTACGAAAGTGCATTTGTTAGTGGAACATGGAGCGATAGCGACAAAGATGAAGCAGACAAAGCAAAAGACGAAAAGTGCCTTGTAGCTCAAGCCACCGATGAAATATGTCTATGAATAAATTTGGAGCCCGACGAATGGATTAAGGATAGTGGATGCTCGAAGCACATGACGGGAAACCGGAAGCTATTCTCCTCCTACAAGGCATACAACGGAGGTAATGTTATTTTCGGTAGTGATTTTCGTGGAAAAATCATTGGCAAAGGTACGATCTCTCAAGACTCCCTAACTATTGAAAATGTTGAGCATGTAGATAATTTAACATATAACTTCCTTAGTATAGGACAAATATGTGATAATAAATGTAGGGTTACTTTAACAAGTAAAGATAGCGAAATAGTTAAGGACGGAAAGGTCATAGGTAGAGGAATTAGGAAAGGTGGCGTATATGTTATGAAACTAGGAAATAAACCAGAAGATAAAATATGTCTAGGAACCTTAGATGAAAACTCTACATTGTGGCATAGAAGATTAGGTCACGCAAATATGCAACAAATACAATCCCTAGTGTAACACCCCGTGTCCGCTTTGACCAAAATTTAAAACTTTTTGACGCGGAAATGTTTGACTAAAGTATACATACGTTACACCATTCTTTGAAAACAGGAATCTATACGTTACTCCTCTCCAGACACATTACGTTGTATTTGATTTCTTTTTGAAAAACCTCTTACACATTAATAGAAAATAACTTAAATTCAAGTAGCACAAAAGTTACGCCGTAACTACAAGAAGTAGTTACGCCATAACCCAATTACTAGAAAATGGGATGCCTCGGTATTGTAGTTACGCCGTAACCCATAACATGAATACGCCGTAACTACAAGAAGTAGTTACGCCGTAACCTAATTACAAGGAAATGGGATACCTAGGTGTAGTAGTTACGCCGTAACCCATAACATGATTACGCCGTAACTACAACCCCGCAACAAAACCTGCACATTTTAATATTAACACACCCAAACCATTTAACACCACAAACAACCCATATGACCTCCGTTTTACATCAAACTTGACCAACTTCATTCACTTATCATTTTAAACTTGTTCCAAGGTTACATGAACCGTTTAGTGACCAAAATGGGTAGAAACATACATAAGCCAAACACTCCTTAACCCACACAATAACCACACAAGTACTACTTGGACGTTCTTGACAACTCCATGATGTTCATACACATTTGACCCATATTTACACTTACACAAAAGACTTTAAATGACATCAAGACCATTAGATAACAAAATGACCATATGGATTAAAGTATACCAACACACGAAAGAACACGTTGGGGCTTTCAACTTCAATAAGCTTGGTCCAAAAGGTTGTGGTCTTCTAGGCTAGCTTCTAGTTACACTTCTACTTACTTCCAGGCTACAACTACGCTAGATCGTTACCTTTACTTCCACCGCTAGAACCTACAAAAATGTCATTAACTTCAAACGTAAGCGAAACGCTTAGTAAGTATATAGAGTATAACTACCATTACATTAAGAGATTAGTGATTAACACCAATCTTTACATTACCATGGAGCATAACAACATAGCATTACTCACCTTGATCAAGCAAGTAATTATATAACATTTGCATATCAAGCATTGGATCCAAGCTATATAACATTACAAGCTCCATAACAAAAACATTAACATTACATAACATTAGCATAAACATCATTACACAAGTTATACTATATACTTACCTTAATTTCCTAATAGCTTCCTACTTGGACTTGATGAGGCTCTACAATTTGCTTCCTATTACAAGGTTAGCTTCAATTAGTGACTAATTAACTAGAGAAGTCATCAATTCACAACAATTACCCATAATACTCAATTTCACCTCATGAACCCTAATTTTCTACATTTGGGGAAAAATACTTACTTGTTGAAGAGATATCAATTAAGATATTTTTAGTGTTTCTTGACCACTTCTTGATAGCTAAAATGAGCTAGATGATGACTTCAAGTATTCCCTCCTTTTTCTTGCTATATGTCGACCGTATGGAATGAGCTCAAGATTTCCAGACAATTCTAATAGATGGGTATTTAATCATATGCTAAAATAAGTTTAGTCCATTGGCAAGGCTAGTCCTTCTAGTTTCATCCTTCCTAACTTGGCCACATTTTCTTTATTTAACTAACTCATAAGATATAACACATAACATATTATATAGTCATATTGTACCTCATCGGGGTACGGGTGTAACAATTCTCCCCTCCTTAAAATGAGAGTTCGTCCTCGAACTCTACTCTTGAAATAAGTGAGGATACTTGGTCCTCATTTTCGCTTCCGTCTCCCACCTAATACTTGTGCCTTTCCGATGCTTCCATTGTACTTTGACCAACGGTATTTCTTTGTTTCTTAGTTGTCTCACCTTCCTTCCTAGTATGGCTTCCGGTTCATCCTCTTGCGAAAGCAACTCCGGATCGATTTCGATGTCATTTAAGGTAACCACACTTGTTTCGTCCGCCAAGCATTTTCTTAAGTATGATACATGAAAGGTATTGTGAATACCTCTCATTTCTTCAGGCAATTCCAACACGTATGCTACCTCGCCTACTCGTTTCAAGATCTTGAATGGTCCTATAAACCGAGGACTAAGCTTCCCTTTGTTTTTGAACCTAAAAACGCCTTTCCACAGGGAAACCTTTAACATAACCAAATCACCCACCTCAAATTCGATTGGTCTTCTTCAGTTATCGGCATAGCTTTTCCACCTATCTTGTGCCGCCTTAAGTTTTGCACGAATCATTTCAATCTTCTCCGTTGTTGCCAATACTACGTCTGTGCTTGCCAATTCTCGTCTTCTGACTTCTTCCCAACACACGGGTGTCCTACACCTTCTACCATAAAGCATTTCATAAGGTGGCATATCTATACTCGTATGATAACTATTATTATAGGCGAATTCGACTAAAGGTAAATGATCGTCCCAATTACCCCCAAAGTCAATCATACAAGCTCGTAACATATCCTCCAAAGTTTGAATTGTCCTCTCGCTTTGCCCATCGGTTTGAGGATGAAAAGCCGTGCTCATATGAAGCTTCGTACCTAACTCTTCTTGGAAATCTTGCCAAAAATTTGATGTGAAACGCCCGTCCCTATCGGAAACTATAGAAATGGGCACTCCATGACGTGCGACTATCTCGTTAACGTAAATCTTGGCTAACTTATGAACGGGCATATTCTCTCGAATCGGAATGAAATGAGCACTCTTGGTTAGGCGATCTACTATGACCCAAATTGTGTCGTTCTTCTTTTTCGTTCTTGGCAATTTCGTAATGAAATCCATCGTGATCTTTTCCCACTTCCAAACTGGAATGTCTAAAGGTTGAACTTTTCCATACGGTTTTTGATGCTCGGCTTTAACCTTTAGACAAGTTAAACACTTCTCAACGTACTTTACACAATCTCTTTTCATACCCGGCCACCAATAGTTCTTCTTCAAATCACGGTACATCTTTGTAGCTCCCGGATGAATAGAATATTTCGACTTGTGTGCTTCCTCTAGGATCAATTCTTTAATGTTACTACGAAAAGGAATGTAAACCCTTCCATACCGAGTCTTAATCCCACGACTATCTTCTTCAAGATGCGGAATGTGGGAGTTAATACGCTCTTTTTCTCTATTTCCCTCTTTCAATGCTTCTTCCTGAGCTAACTTGATCTTATCAAAGAGGTCGGTCGTGACAATCATCCGCAACGAATGAATCCTAGTGACTTCATTTCGATCCTTGCGGCTCAAAGCATCCGCCACCACATTTGCTTTACCAGGATGGTAACGGATTTCACAATCGTAGTCCTTCAACAAGTCTAACCATCTTCGTTGCCTCATGTTCGGATCTTTCTTATCAAGGAAGTATTGAAGGCTTCGATGATCGGTGTAAATCACAAACTTGATACCATATAAATAATGCCTCCAAAGTTTTAGAGCAAACACCACAGCCGCGAACTCAAGATCATGAGTTGCATAATTTTCTTCATGCTTCTTTAGTTGTCTAGAGGCATAAGCAATCACCTTTCCCCTTTGCATAAGAACACATCCAAGACCGGAATAAGACGCGTCGCTATAAACCACCATATCTTCAGTTCCTTCCGGTAACACGAGAACCGGTGCTTCACATAACTTCCTCCGTAAGGTACGAAAAGCTTCTTCTTGTTCTTCACCCCACTCAAAAGTAGCATTCTTCTTAGTAAGTTTTGTTAGAGATGACGCGATTTTGGAGAAGTCTTGAATAAACCTGCGATAATATCCCGCAAGACCGAGGAAACTTCGAATCTCACCAACATTCCTTGGCGCATGCCATTTCATTACAGCTTCTACTTTTGAAGGATCAACTTTAATACCGTTGGAATTAATAACGTGACCTAGGAATTGAACTTCTTGTAACCAAAATTCACATTTCGAAAATTTGGCATACAATCTTTCTCTTCTCAAAGACTCCAAAATCTCCCGCAAATGCACGGCATGCTCTGCCTTACTCTTTGAGTAGATAAGAATATCATCGATGAACACTATGACGAACCTATCCAACATCGGTCTACATACGCGGTTCATAAGATCCATAAAAACCGCAGGCGTGTTTGTGAGACCAAAAGGCATAACCGTAAACTCGTATTGTCCATATCGGGTCCTAAAGGCCGTCTTGGGAATGTGTTCTTCCCGAACCTTCAATTGGTGATAACCCGAACGGAGATCGATCTTTGAAAACCATCATGCACCTTGAAGTTGATCAAAGAGGTCATCGATTCTTGGTAACGGATACACGTTTTTCACCGTGACTTTATTCAATTCGCGGTAGTCGATGCACATCCGCATACTACCATCTTTCTTCTTAACGAACAAGATTGGAGCTCCCCATGGCGAACTACTAGGACGAATGAAACCCTTGTCAAGCAATTCTTGAAGTTGACTCATCAATTCTTTCATTTCGGACGGAGCTAGACGATAAGGAGTTTTGGCAATAGGGGTAGCACCCGGAACAAGATCAATACGGAATTTGACTTGCCTTTCGGGTGGGATACCCGGCAAGTCTTCCGGGAAGACGTCACAAAATTCATTCACGACTAGAACATCATCGATACTTTTCTTCTCAAGGCTCGTATCTACCACGTGAGCCATGAAGGCATAACAACCACGCGATAAATATCTCTTAGCCTTCATTACGGAGCATAACCTTAGTTCACCTTTCCTTTTATCACCATAAATAATCATTTCACGACCGCTAGAATTCACAACTCGAATGATCTTTTGGCTACAAAGGATAGCCGTGTTATATTTGCCAAGCCAATCCATACCAATAACAATATCAAACTCCCCGAGCATAAAGGGGAATTAAGTCAATCTTAAAGACGTTTTCAACAATCTCTATCTCTACGTCTCGATATACATTAGACACAATAACGATTTTACTATCGGCTATTTCGACTTCTAGGGGTATCGGGAGTTTAGCTAATGGGGAGGTTAGTTACTTGCTAAAATCATACGACACGAAGGACACACTAGCACCCGAATCATACAAAACTCGAACGGTTACAGAATTAACAAGATGAATACCTGTGATGACATCGGTCCCCGATTTGGCTTCTTCGACACTCATTTGATAGACTCGAGCTGTTGGTTTTGGAATCTCCACTTTCTCTTCCTTGACGGTTCTCAAAGGCTTTGCTTCAATCGCCTTTGTTTTCGGGCAATCCCTCAACCTATGCCCTATCCCGTTACACCCATAGTATACTATCATCGGCTTGGTACAATCTTTGCTTTGATGATCTAAAGCTCCACACTTGTAACAACCCGGCGTATTTCGCCTACATTCCCCAAGATGGAACTTGCCACACTTAGAACATGCTACCTTCGCTTTGTTTCCCACACTCTTCTTGCCATGGTCAAATTAGGCTTTCTTCCCATCCATATCCGCAAACTCTATCTTCCTTTTTGGTTCTTTCGCCTTTTTCTCCTTCCTCCTAAGTAAGTCCGCTTCCCTTACCCTAGCTCTACTCAAAAGATCCTCCAACGTAGTACATTTGAATGGCGAAATCACCTCACGAATTTCATCCTTGAGCATCCTTTGGAACTTGTCAACCTTAAGCTTGTCATTCCCAAGATACTCGGGACAATAAGGAACCATATTATTAAACGTCCTCCACAACTTATTTACCGTCTCATTAGTTTGAGTGAGAGATTGGAATTTCTCTCAAATTTTGTCAACCTCTTCAACCGGAGCATACTCGGCACTAAACAACTCCTTGAATTCCTTCCACGTACAAGTCTCCGCCCAAGGTTCACCTTTCTCACACACCTTTCCTTCCCACCAAGTCTTAGCACTATCACGAAGAAAGTTAGTAGCATAGATAACCTTCTTCCTTTCTTCACAACCACTAGTACGAAAAGCGCCTTCCACCGCCGTGATCTACCTATTACTAACAATGGGGTCAAGTACACCGGTAAACCGTGGCACATCACAAGCCGTGAAGTCCCGGTAAGTAGCTTTGTCATTCTTAGGTTCTTTTTTCGGACCACATTCTTTCTTAAACTCTTTAAACTCTTCCTTTATTAGCTCCCTAAGATTTTGCGTTGTTTGTTGGACATAGTAGGGCATTGCTTGCTCAATAGCCTTACCCACTCTCTTTGTCATCATTTTGTCTAGGGCTTTCATTTCCTCTCCCGTGAAGCCTCTAAAGTTAGGGCCTCCGGAGTTTGAGGAAGAACTTTCATTATCCTTACTATCATTACCCGGATCACTTGCCGAAGTTTCGGCATGCTTGGAAGCCGTGGCTTTCGCGACTTCCTTCGTGAGAGGGGTTTCCATTTCTTCTTACTGAAAATTAGCAATTCACAACATTAAACACAATTATGTATACTTAGCCAATGCATGAATGACATTTCTATCTTGTTCTAGCACCCTAGCTTGTCACTCATGTATGATCTAAATGATTTCAATTTCACATATGTCTCGTATTTTCATCACTACGGTGGCCAGGCGTAGTCATGAAAATATTGAACGTATGGGTCCTCAAAATCATCCAAACAATACACAAATAACAAACACTAGCTCTAAACGCATCTATACAAGGCCTAAGTCTAGGAAATCCTAAAGTGAAATCCTAATTCTCTTAGACCGAAGCTCTGATACCAAGTTGTAACACCCCGTGCCCGCTTTGACCAAAATTTAAAACTTTTTGACGCGGAAACGTTTGACTAAAGTATACATACGTTACACCATTCTTTGAAAACAGGAATCTATACGTTGCTCCTCTCCAGACACATTACGTTGTATTTGATTTCTTTTTGAAAAACCTCTTACACATTAATTGAAAATAACTTAAATTCAAGCAGCACAAAAGTTACGCCGTAACTACAAGAAGTAGTTACGCCGTAACCCAATTACAAGAAAATGGGATGCCTCGGTATTGTAGTTACGCCGTAACCCATAACATGAATACGCCGTAACTACAAAAGTTACGCCGTAACTACAAGAAGTAGTTACGCCATAACCTAATTACAAGAAAATGGGATGCCTAGGTGTTGTAGTTACGCCGTAACCCATAACATGATTACGCCGTAACTACAACCCCGCAACAAAACCTGCACATTTTAATATTAACACACCCAAACCATTTAACACCACAAACAACCCATACGACCTCCGTTTTACATCAAACTTGACCAACTTCATTTACTTATCATTTCAAACTTGTTCCAAGGTTACATGAACCGTTTAGTGACCAAAATGGGTAGGAACATACATAAGCCAAACACTCCTTAACCCACACAAGTACTACTTGGACGTTCTTGACAACTCCATGACGTTCATACACATTTGACCCATACTTACACTTACACAAAAGACTTTAAATGACATCAAGACCACTAGATAACAAAATGACCATATGGATTAAAGTATACCAACACACGAAAGAACACGTTGGGGCTTTCAACTTCAATACGCTTGGTCCAAAAGGTTGTGGTCTTCTAGGCTAGCTTCTAGTTACACTTCTACTTACTTCCAAGCTACAACTACGCCAAATCCTTACCTTTACTTCCACCGCTAGAACCTACAAAAATGTCATTAACTTCAAACGTAAGCGAAACGCTTAGTAAGTATATAGAGTATAACTACCATTACATTATGAGATTAGTGATTAACACCAATCTTTACATTACCATGGAGCATAACAACATAGCATTACTCACCTTGATCAAGCAAGTAATTATATAACATTTGCATATCAAGCATTGGATCCAAGCTATATAACATTACAAGCTCCATAACAAAAACATTAACATTACATAACATTAGCATAAACATCATTACACAAGTTATACTATATACTTACCTTAATTTCCTAATAGCTTCCTACTTGGACTTGATGAGGCTCTACAATTTGCTTCCTATTACAAGGTTAGCTTCAATTAGTGACTAATTAACTAGAGAAGTCATCAATTCACAACAATTACCCATAATACTCAATTTCACCTCATGAACCCTAATTTTCTACATTTGGGGAAAAATACTTACTTGTTGAAGAGATATCAATTAAGATATTTTTAGTGTTTCTTGACCACTTCTTGATAGCTAAAATGAGCTAGATGATGACTTCAAGTATTCCCTCCTTTTTCTTGCTATATGTCGACCTTATGGAATGAGCTCAAGATTTCCAGACAATTCTAATAGATGGGTATTTAATCATATGCTAAAATAAGTTTAGTCCATTGGCAAGGCTAGTCCTTCTAGTTTCATCCTTCCTAACTTGGCCACATTTTCTTTATTTAACTAACTCATAAGATATAACACATAACATATTATATAATCATATTGTACCTCATCGGGGTACGGGTGTAACACCTAGCCTTTAAAGAATTAGTTAGAAACTTGCCTAACCTAAGATATGACCAACACTTTTGCGATGCATGTAAAATAAGAAAACAAGCACATGCTAGTCACAAAGCTAAGAATATAGTCTCCACTACTAGATGCCTTAAATTATTACACATGGACCTTTTTGGCCCATCCGTAGTGCGGAGTTACGGAGGTAATCGTTACACCTTAGTAATTGTAGACGACTATTCACGACACACGTGGACTAGTTTTTTAAGTGATAAAACTGAAGCCTTTAATAAGTTTGAAATATTTAGTAAAATGATTCAAAATAAATTAGGATGTTCTATAGTATCCATTAGGACGGACCACGGTCGGGAATTTGATAACAAAGTGCAGTTCGAAAAATATTGTGATTTAAATGGGATATCTCACAATTTCTCCGCTCCTCGCTGTAATACCCGAAATTTAAAAACATGTAAAATGACCAAATTGCCCCTGAAACTTTAAAATTTAATTAAAGCTTATGTAAAATGCCAAATTAATCCCAAACCTTTGGTAATTAACAACATTTGAAGTAAGGTATTTTTGTAGCCACATTCTAATATTCTACATTGTACAAAAAAATCCATATCACACATTAAAAGTCACAAGGGCCGAATTATGTACAAGTATATATTTAAATTAATTAGTTTTATTTATGATATTTGATTTTAAAAGATAAGCACAAGTAAAATAAGGAATCTAGCTAAGATTTCTGGAAGATTGATTTTGTCAATCACTTTGGCCGAGTATCAAGCACTCCCCCCCCCCATAACACGGTTTTCCCTTTATTTTCTATATTTCCCATCGTAAACCCTAAAACACACAAACAAAACTCTCTCTTGGTCATCCGATTTTCTGGAGGTTGTGGCATAATTTTCTAGTGTTCATCTAAGTGCAAGGAGGGTAGGAAAAATAGCTTGGAGGTCGTGGGATCGCTGGGTTAATCGTAGGAGTTTTTGGGTATCGTTTTGGTTCTAGCGAGAGGTATAAAACTCTATTAATTCGTCCGATCATTCTGAGTCTCATCTGGTATTTTTCTGGGACTCTCTACATCACATAAGGTCTGAATAAAATGCTAAACACGAATCATGCACGTTAAAATAAGTCGTGGTAGTTATATGTAACAAAACATGATCTAAAACCTAAAAACGTTCATATGATTTTTTCTGGGTTGCGTACACATTTTATTTGAGTCTTATACATGTCATGTGATTCTGGAAAAATAATTTTTGGATTAATCGAAGCTTAAATCAACCTTTTTGAATTATTTTGAAATCGGCTAAAAAGAAGGAAAAGGGTTAAACTAATAAAACCCTAATCAAATGAATTAGGGTTTGTATTTTAATGATCAGATCTGATCATTTAATGCATTTTAAGGTTGTTATGATGATTTGGTAATGATTACTAATTTAGGTTTAGGGTTTTTATGGATTAAAAATGTTACCGATTAGAAATAGAAACAAAAGAGATGTGTTTTGTAATTTGATAAACTGGAGGGATATTTTTGTATGTCAAATTAGAACAGGGGCAAGTCGTATAAATTATAATATGAAGGTGTCTTGTGTAAATTTTGTGAATTAAAGGGTTTAATTGGTAATTTCTTAATTATGTTAATCCGAATTGAAAATAATTAAAATAGAGGGACTAAAAGTGTAAATTCTAAAAACTTGAGGTTAATTCGTAAACTAAATATGGTGAAGGGTGTATTGTGTAAATTTGAATACATAAGGGCTTAATATGTAATTATGAATAATTTGGAATTCGAATTAAGGATTTATTAAATAAAGGGACTAGTTGTGTAAATATGAAACTGAAAGGGTATTTCGTACATTATTTAATTGAGGGGTAAAAATGTGTAATTCTGTAAAATTAAGGGCTTAATGTGTAAATGCGAATATGGTAAGGGTTAAATTGTGATTTACGTAATTACAGGGTTTATTTTGTAATTAATTAACTACAGGGGTATAAAGTGTAAATTGTCAAACTTAAGGGATTAAAAGTGTAATTCTGTATAACTTATGAAATAAAATGAGTAACTTGTGATATTTTCCTTTTAGACCTTTAACTTTAGTGCTTTTACAATTAAATTGTCATAATTAACCCTAGACTTTTATAACTTGCTAAAATAAGCTATATTTCCATAATAAGACTTAATTAATAACTTAACCTAATTTGTGATAATTATTGTCATGCTAAATATAGAAATATGCTAATTATGAAAACCTGCTAAATAAGGAAACTTTCTAAAAATAGAAACTTACTAATTCTGGAAACCTGCTAAAAATGGAAAGATAACTAAAATAGTAATCTGAGTGTAGAACCTTTTGTAATTTTGTCTTCTACTTCCTCTAGGTGTGAAGAAGGAGAGGACTTGACTCTGTTCCATACTTGCTTTTGTTGGTTATTTGTTTTGCTAATAAGGTACAGATATTCTCCCCTTTTCAGAAAGGTGCCTTCGTTCTCTCGATTTCTTATCTTGATTCGTTTAGGATTTCCCAAGCCATTGCTATGTTTCCCTTGTATTGTGAACCTTGATATGATCCAATTGACTTGAACCTTTGTTTTGAACCTTGCCTTGAACCCTGCTATGAACCTTGATATGAACCTTGCCATAAACCTTGACTTGAACCTTGATACACGTGATATTATAACCGGATGAGAAAACCTTTTTAATTATTTATGAAAATGTTTTAAGAAAACTATTTTAAGACTATTTTTATGAAAACCATTATTGAAAAATTTCTTAAATGGACTTTTAAATAGAAACCTTTTTAAATGAACTGTTACTATGGAACTTTGATCATAAACTCTTGATATTAACCTTCTGATATTGAACCTTCTGATATTGAACCCTCTGATATGAACTTCTGATATGGACTTCCTGATATAAGTAAAATGGAAATTGGACTTGAATTACTTAATATGAAACAAAACTGAATACTAGGACATTTGATACTTGACCATTGACCTACAGTTTGAGACTACGAGCCACTACTTGTTTCACTAGGCATGAGGGTTTCATGTCCTTGTCATTGATGCACCGATGACTTGACTCTAGGGTAGGAGAGTGATGTCCTATCCCGTCCCTGACTTTATCTGATTTGGTGTGTTGAGGAGTTATTTGGCCACCTGGGGCGTATGGATGCATCCTAGATCTGTTATCTGTTATATGTATATTATCTGTTATATCTGGTGACTGATGGTGTGTGCGATACACGTCTTTCACATTATCTGGGAGCTGATCACTCCATTTGATACATGAGGACACCCCTCATATTATCTGGTTACTTGAAGAGGCATCCCCTCTAGATTACTTATCTGGCTACATGGTTATATTATTATCTGTTCTGGGCTCGTGGTGGATTATTGTTTTCCTATAACCTTTATTTACCTTTTTCCTTATACTTTCTCCTTCATTCTTATTCATGACTTATCTCTGTACCCTGATTATATCTGTATGACCATTATTTCTGTATTGCTTGTTACCGTTATATCTGTTCACTGAGCTCCCGTAGCTCAGCCGCATTTCTTTTCCTGCGGCAGGTTTTAGTAGGAAGCTGGGGATGAGAGGAGAGTACCTTGGACTTAGAAGGCTATACTTGATAGATTTTCTGGATTAGAGATGATTGAAAGAGTTTATTCTAGACTTAGCATTTATTGTAATCCGCATTGTAACCTTGTAGTTTCAGTAATTCATTTGTAACTTTGAGATTTCTTGTATTACTATGGATGTATGCTTTTGTTTGATCTGATATGAAACCATTATTGTGACATCTTTACCCTTGTCGGGTTGGAGTGTTACACTCGCACTCCACAATCAAATGGGGTAGTAGAAAGAAAAAATCGCACCTTACAAGAAATGAGTAGAACAATGCTAAATGAACAATCTATCCCACAAAAATTTTGGTGCCACGCCATAGATACATCAACATATATAATAAATAGAGTCTCAACTAGGCGAATTTTAGGAAAAACCCCATATGAGTTATTAAGAGGTAGAAAACCTAATCTAAATTACTTCAGGGTATTCAGGAGCAAATGTTTTGTTCTCAATACAAAAGATTATCTTACTAAGTTTGATTCTAAGTCGTACGAAGGAATCTTTCTAGGATATTCGCAAAATAGTAAAGCATACATAATACTTAATAAACACACTATGAAAGTAGAAGAGTCCTTAAATGTAACATTTGATGAAACTCCACCACCACCTAAGACATTGCCACTAGAAGATGATGACCTAGTTGAAGAAGAAGCTATTGAGGTTAGTAAAATTAAACCCTTAGGTGATGATAATGAAGATATAACATTAGGAGAAAACGAAATAGTAAATATTAAGGAATCTAAATCACACCCACTAGATAAAATAATAGGAAGCCTAAATCAAAGAACTCTTAGATCACAAGCTCAAGATAAAAATAACTTCTTTTGTTTCCTATCAACTATAGAACCTAAAAATATAAATGAGGCATTAAAAGATGAAAGTTGGGTTATGGCTATGCAAGAAGAACTAAATCAATTTAAGACTAATGACGTTTGGGAACTAGTCCCAAATCCCATGAACATGACCATCATAGGAACTAAGTGGGTTTATAGAAATAAGTTAGATGAAAATGGAATTGTTACTAGGAACAAAGCTAGGTTAGTTGCCCAAGGATATAATCAACAAGAAGGAATTGATTATGACGAAACTTATGCCCCCGTAGCTAGATTAGAATCTATAAGAATACTACTTGCCTATGCATGCGCCCTAGACTTTAAGTTATTTCAAATGGATGTGAAAAGTGCATTCCTTAACGGTTTTATCAATGAGGAGGTATACGTGGCACAACCTCCAGGATTCATTGACTTCGCAAAACCTGATTATGTTTATAAACTCAAGAAAGCTTTATATGGACTCAAACAAGCTCCCAAGGCTTGGTATGATCGATTAAAGGCATTTCTTATTAAACATGATTATTCCATGGGAATGGTAGATAACACTCTTTTCACGAAAAAGAAAAGCCCAAATCTCATCATTGTCCAAATATATGTCGACGACATTATATTCGGATCGACTTGTCAGGATATGTGTGATGAATTCGCCAAAATCATGCATGATGAGTTTGAGATGAGTATGATGGGTGAACTTAAGTTCTTTCTAGGATTACAAATAATACAATTAGAAGATGGAATATTTTTTAATCAATCTAAGTATATTAAGGAAATGCTTAAGAAATTTGGATTAGAAGACGCTAAGCCCATGAAAATACCAATGTCTACGGAAGTTAAACTCACAAGAGATGAAGAGGGTGAGTCCGTAGAAAATACTAAGTATAGAGGAATGATAGGTAGTTTACTATACTTAACGGCAAGTAGACCGGATATCATGTTTAGTGTCTGCCTTTGTGCCCGTTTTCAAGAGGATCCCAAGACCTCTCACCTAGAAGCGGTTAAGCGTATCTTCCGATATATTAAAGGCACTATACACTTAGGATTATGGTATCCTAAGGGATCCGGCATAGAAACCATCGTCTATGCGGATTCGGATCATGCGGGAGACTACGTGGATAGAAAAAGCACTAGCGGAATTTGCACGTTCATGGGATGTTGGCTAACATCTTGATTCTCAAAGAAGCAAACCGCTCTTGCTATTTCTACTACAGAAGCCGAATATGTAAGCGATGGAAAGGCATGTCAACAAGCACTATGGATGAAACAAACTCTCGTAGATTATGGCATTAGGTTAGATAATGTTCCAATTATGTGTGACAACAAAGGTGCTATAGATTTAAGTAAGAATCCCGTTCAACACTCTAGGACTAAACATATAGAAATACGCCACCACTTCCTCCGCGATAACGTTCAAAAAGGAAACATATCTATAGAAAAGGTTGCATCGGAAGATAACTTAGCAGACATATTCACTAAACCCCTTAAGCGCGAACTATTTAACCACTTACGTTTAGGTTTAGGAATGATGGAACAAATTGATTAAACTTTTATGCATTTTTCTTTAAAAATCCCTCCTCCTATTTTCTTCCTCTTCTGAGTCTAGGAATCTGTTTTGCACAAAATTAAAGATTGGGAAACATTTTTTCTTTTGCATAAACATATTTACAAAACCCAATCTATTTTCTACAAATCATTCTCACATCTAGGAAAACACATGAAAACCATTTTCCTTACATTGTTGAATAATGCTAAAAACATCCTTTTTTATTCATGCATAAGATCTCACATGAATTGTCAAAGTATATAATCTAATATATATCTTTGATATTCATATATTGAGCAAAATTAAAATCAAGGAGACTTTGGATTGTTTCTTAGGAAATTTTTGCATTTAGGAGTCGAAACAATCACATCTCCACATTTGTTGCATATAGGCACACACTAGAACAAGATTACAATTGTTCCATCATCAATTTCCCATTAGTTTCTAGTGCCTTTGCCCCATTACCCTTGACTTAGATGATTAATTGCTTTAATTCTCTAAATTGCTAGATATAACTTATTGCTTGCTTATTTGTTTAACTTATATTCCATGCATGCTTAATATGTTTCTCTATTGCCTCAAAGAGTGGGACTTGCCTAAAACCAAAAGCTCAAAACATAGCCATCCTCACCTATTTCTGCAGAAAAACCCATTTCTGGAACCCAGAAAAGTACCAGATGGGCGGCCCCCTTAATTATTAAGGGGACCGCCCATAATTAAGGGGACCGGCCATCTGCTGGATGGGTTCACAGAATCTTTTTCTGCTTTTTAGCCCATTTGATCCTATCCTTCCCCAAATTCACAAACACATTCTGTCCTAATCACCCAACAAGCCTATCCATTCCTAAAACACACAAATCCTCCACTATAAATAATCCCATTCCTCACCATATTCAATCATCCCATCATGTCTTCTCCCATCAACCCAAAACCAAAAACCTCAAAGCTAGCAAGGATGACCTTAAAACCCGGGTGGAAAAGAAAACCTCACCCTCACCATAAGTCCATCACAAATGGTGCGACTAGACAACCAACACCTCCATCATCATTCATCCCCAACTACTCTCCAAGATCACAACCTCATTCCATTGAACCATTTCACAAACCCTATCATTTTGGCCAAACATCCACATTCATTCCAAACTACTCCCCTAAACATCAAACCAACTTCAATGGAATCCTTGAAAACCCTCATCACCTTGGTCAAACATCAAACTTTACCTCAAATCACACACCCCAATACCATCCATTTCCACCAAATAACCAAATCCCCATTCATGAAAGGCAAAAGCTTCATGAAGAGATTAACCAAATCCATGATCTTAGTGATCTCCTTGCTATGCATCTCACACAACGCAACAAGGGACAACCTCCATCCTCACCTTACTCAAATTGCCTACCCCACTCTCTTAACTTGGATCAAGTTACAAACCACACCCACTATTGCCCTTGTTGCATCTTCCTTCAAAAGCAAATTCTCCACTTAAGTGAAGATATTTCTTGGATCGAATATCTACTCACTCGTCCTCATCCCATTCCACCCCTAAGATGATATAACATCGCTGGATCCGCTCCACTTCCCTCACCATCACATAACTAAAACCCATCCATATGCCTTCCGCCCCAGAATAAAATCCCTCACCCTTTTTTGTCACAAGCAAGTCCAATCGCTCTCCTTGGCAATATGAGGACCATTAGTGTTTTTAGTTATGTTGTAATCGTTATGTTTCAAGCATTTTATGTAATGTAATGATGATTCATATGTTATATATGATCATCTTGAATGCATGAATAAATTAGTTGGTTGTTCTAAATATTTTTGCTATGCATATATATGTGTCTTGTGTTTCTTAACTTGTTTTTGCAGCCAGGATTTCCATAGCTCATCTCCTTGGTGCCCTCGAACAAGGGGGAGCACACATCAAGGGGGAGTTCTCGTCCCGACAAATTTAGTTTCTAAAGCTTGTCGGTATAACCTTTTTGATTCTACAAAAAGGGGGAGAAGTGAATATAAACTCACTAAATACTTGTCCAAAAATAATTTTTTGGATTTAATGAGTTTTAGTTTTGTAATCATCAAAAAGGGGGAGATTGTTGACATAAATAATGCCTAAAAACATTATTCATACTTATTCATATCTCTATGTTTTGATAATCACAAAATGTAAACTCATTAAACATAAACTTATCAAATAAACAAGTATTTGGTTGTAAATATTCATTTCTAAAACTTAATCACTAAAGGTATGAATAAACAAGTGCTTAATGCATTATATGATCAAAAGAACATTTTCTTAATCACTAAACTTTTTATAAAATGGCAAAAACATTTTATATATTTTTGAAAAACATTTTTGGTATTAAATAAATATGTTTAATCAAGTATAAATATATGAATTCAAATTTTCAATCAAAAATGGCAAAAATGTTCCAGAAAAACTTTCCCCACAAAAGGACAAAACTGGCCAACGTTCAGCAGGGGTGGCCCCCTTAATTCATAGAGGCGGCCCCCTTAAAATTAAGGGGACCGCCCCCGCTCCAGTAGGTCCCAGATTTTGCCTATAAATACTGGTTTTCTCTGGCATTTTTCCTCACCTTTTGCACTAAAAGCTTTCTGTTGTAGATCTCATTTCATATCTTCAAAAACCCTTTGATCATATAATCTTAAGCATTGGTTTTCAAGTGATCCAAGCTTCCACCATCCAAGTGCAAAAGAAGAATACTTCTATCAATCAAGACTAGAAGTATTACAACTTAGTATCATCTTGTTACCTAAGTTGTTTGTAAATCATTCACTCATTTGTAGAAGTTGTGTATATTTGTTAGATAGGAGTGTGTATAATTGTATAGGCTAGATTTGTATGTAAGTAGTGAAGTTATGAAGATAAGGTGTGTAAGTAGTGAAGGTGTGAAGAAGTAGAGAAGTACATAGGTAGTGCTAGGTCGTGAAGTAGTCGTGAAACCGTAGTGAAGAAGGTATGAAGAAGTCGTGAAGAAGGTGTGAAGAAGTTGTGTCGTGAAGTTGTGAGATTGGTTCTAGCTACGATTAGAACTCGACATTTAGCTTTGTGTCGTTAAACCGGTATAAGCCAAAGTTGTGTAAGGTTTTCTCCGTCATAAGGGAGCTTGTTGATATAGTGAAGAAAACTCTCGAGTTAGGTGCTCGAGGAGTGGAGTAGGGCAAGGAAGGTTGATCCGTCGAAACCGACGTGTAATTTATTTCCAAGGAAACACAAGTGGAGTATGTGTAACCTAGGTTCGTTATCCCCGATGAAGGATGAATGGAGTTCGTGAAATCGGGTTTGTGCTTCGTGTTTGAAAATGAGAACGGAATAATTGATTGGATTGTTGTTTGGTTTTGTAATTTATGACTATGGGAAGCATAAAATAGGCTAAGAAAATCTTAAAACTACGGGAAACAATAATAGTTATAAGGGAAAACTTAAGTCTACAAGATATAAAAACAAAACGTCAACGTAAATACGAAAAACGGAAACTACGTGAAGCTACAAACGTCAAATAAATCAAATATTAATCCTACTGGTACAAAAATAATTTTCCTAAGTCCTATTTGATAAAAGAAAATTTTGGAAAAAAGATTTATATTTTTCTGATGATTATTTAATTTATTATGAATTAAAAACAGTTTTAAACTAATTAAATTATTAAAAATACTAAACCGAATTACAAAAATCTGAAAAATTTATTACAAATACTTTATGACCAGACAAACGTAGAAAAAATACTAAAAAGGTACCAGCTTATTTAGATAAGCTGGGAATAAGCTAACAGGTAAATAGCTACATATACAAAACAAGCTTAAAAGAAATAAATGGTAAGACTATGACTGAAAAACACCCAAAGGCGGACTGGTTGAGGCTATGGCTGTTTACCCGGATGTCCCAGGTTCGAATCCTACTTGCAACCATTTTTGAACTTATTTTATTTTTTGATTTTTTTTTTATTGAAACTTATTTAGCTAGTGAAAAGAAGCAATTTCTATAACTGGGACTTTTATTGAAACTCAATAAATAAGCCAGAAATAAGCAGAATGAGGCTGCAGTTTCTAAATTAAGCCTAAGGTTGATTTAAGTGAACTGTTAAGCTAATTAATTAAGCTAGGAGGTTTAAAAATAAGCTACAGGCATCTACGGGGGACTAATAAGCTTAAAGAAATATGAATAAGCACTAAGGAAAGCCTGATAAGCACTAGAATGGGGAAAATGAGCTTATGGTCTGCTGCTATGCTATGGTGCAGGGTACATGTGGCTTTTTCAAGCCTGTAAAAAGCAGGTATAAGCTACTCCAAAAATTCTCAGAAAAATATGCTATGTAAATGAACTGGGGAACTATACTAATCCAGAATTTGAGCTTATGAAAGCTTATAACAAGAGCCATAGAAAATCTCAAAAACCTACAAAAGTCTGAAAAACCAAAACTTATGACTGCTAAACTATGGTTGACTGATGTGAGTGATTCTAAGTACAAGACCTATATAGTTCTAACACAAACTAAAAATGAGTGAGAGAGGAACCTGAGGATGCAAGAATAGCCCCAAATAAGCCTGAGCTTATAGTGAGCTTATAGCAGCAGTCCAGAACTTGTAATTCCCACCTCACCCTCAAAACCTGTGAAACAACTCAAAATGACAAAATGAAAATTAAAACAGCTTAAATAATCTGTTGTTAGCTTAAACAAAACTGACCCAAGTGCAAATCAACAGTAAAATCCACTTTTTTTTTACCCACTTTAACCCTTAAACCAAACACCCCCTTAACTGGACCGTTTTGAGTTTACAACTGAAATAGACAAAAAGAACTTAAAGACTTGACCTATTAATGACTAAAAAGCTTATTTAAACTGAGAAAAGTAAAGTTCAAGTTAGAATAAGCCCTGAATAAGCTTATGCTTATTTCTTGACTTGTTGACTGTTTTGAACTTTTGTAAATGAAAATGAGATTTAAGCTATACTACTTAAACTACTAACTGATTAATGACTAGACAACTTAATTAAACTGAGAACAACCAACAACAATACCAAATAAGCTCAGAATAAGCTATTGACTAAACTAGGACTTTATGACTGTATTGAAGGAATAAGGTGAAAATGAAATTGCAACTGATGCTATCAACAAAAATAGATCATATCAACCTTAAATTGAGTGATGAACTCAGGAAAGTTGAAATAAGCTATTAATAAGCTAGGCTACAGTGAATTTTGACCAGAGTTGACTTTTTTGGATTTTTCTTTACTTTTAAGAATTAAACTGCTAGAAACTAATTCAAGCTTACAATAAGCTATATTCAGCTTATATAAGCTTGTATGAAGGGTAATGAGGACTGAGAATAACTCTTAACAACTGAAGAAGCTTAATACGAATTGCCAAAATACTTGAACTTTGATTAAAACTGAAAATGAGTACACAGTTGGATTTAAACTAGAAAATTGAACTCAAAAGGAACTGAATTGATTAATTAGAGCTGGAAATACAACTGAGATCTTTTAAAATATGAAAACGATTATGACTAAAGAACTACTTACTACACTACTTGCCAATAATGGCTTACAATGGGTCCTATTTATACTAATAAAACTAGGGTTTCACTAAGTCTTTGTCTCTGAACACTTCCCCACCGTTGGATAGGTTTGAATTCATCACATTCGTTGAATTCACTTTTGGCGGGAAAACGTTATAACGTCTTTCTTGGCATTTTGCAGGCACGTGAGTACTGAGGAGGAGCGGGGTAGCGTGGAAGACTTTGGGGAAGTGGGAAAGGTATATGGGTAGCAGTACGAGCGTGGGTTGGGAGGTGAGGCTGAGGTTGAAGAAGCCAAGAGGAGAAGACAAACAGTACCCTGGTTTTATAAAACTGTTTGTCTTTTTTTTTTTTTTTTATTTCTTTGTTTGACTTTGTTTTGACCGAAGGTTATAACAAAATCGGTTTTGGGCTTGGGTATCTTGTGTTGTGGGTTTTATTTGATCCAGTAGTAGTAGTAGTATTGAAAATGGAATTTAGGTAAAGCTTAGGGACCAATTCTGCCAATGTGCAAACTTCAGGGACCATAGTTGACAATTCTCAAACTTGAGGGATCAATTGTGAAATATAAAAATATGAGTCTAGATCATTTGATTTTCTAGCGTACTTCTGAATCCATGAGAGAAACGCCAATCATTCCGAATCAACGGAAATCAATCTGAATCACCAAATCCATCACAATACACTATAAAACCAAGATCAAAATCTCATTAAGTCCCGTTCCAAACTGATAATTTCTTCTCCCGGCTTCGGCTTTTTGAACTCTTTTCCATCTCGTGCTCGTTTTAGTCCATTTTGATGTCGTTTTCGTCTGTTTTCCACATATCCGTACCTGCACATGAATAAACACAAAAACACAATATATTTGGCATTTTCGGTTAGTGTTTGGTTTATTTAGCCCGTTTTAATAGGTAAAAGATATGTGTAATTTAACACATATCAAAATCCCCTAGACTAAAGCTATTGCCATGTCCTCATGCAATGTTATGAACTCACGTTTTTGAAATCAAATGGTTTTAAAAACGCCTTGCTTTCCAGAAAAAAAAAATTTTAAATTTTTTCATTTTTTGGGTTTTTTGGTGGAAAAACAAGGTTGCGAGGATAAACGACATAAAGCAAGGTAATATCGAATCGAAAGATTACCCCCCTAGACTAAAACGAAACATTGTCCCCAATGTTTTAAAGGAAAGGGCCATCCAACGTAAATAAAAAGCCGTTTATGAATTATGCCAAATATAAACGTTAGTCGATAAGAAAAAAGATATGGGACTCCATGAATGCGAGTTTCTTCACACGACCGATCCTGCACAAAACAACAAACAAAGACAAGAAGACTTGGAAGAGATAAAACTCTTCTCGTTACCCTTATTAGTAAAAATAAAATCACACGGATAAGCATGGGTTGCCACCCACGAAGCGCTTGTTTATGATCGAGTCGTTAGCTTGACTCGCCCCGAATTCATTTGTTCTTGGGGAAACATGTGGAAGAGATCATCATCGGACTTTCGTTCATGAGGTTTGGATAACCATTGAATCTTACGAAAGTTCCACACCGACGAGAGATACCCGATTTAAGATAGGAGTTATGAGTGGTGATATCGGGGTCAAAGATGGTATCCTCACTCCCGAAGGAGTGAAGAAGAGGAGAAATCACATCATAAGTGATGAAGAGAAGAAAGAGTTTTATGATTATCGTGAAAAACTCTTAATCATCAAAAGCAAAAGTCTCGGGAGGGAGGGTTGAGATGATGTCATCAATAAGCAAATGCTTATGATCAAGGACACCTCCCCCTAGACTAAAATCTTTCTCAAGATCGAAATAGAAATGATCGTATTCCGGAGGAGATATAAAGAGAGAGAGTTCATCGGAGAACTCTTGAAAGATAAACGAATCATTTTTATCGAAGAGAAAGGAATCGAACTCGGGAAGAGAAATATAAGCATGAGAGGTGGTACTGCCACTACTCGTCTCTTCCAAAAGAGTGATATCAAAAGAAAAGGCTTCGTAAGCCGGGAGAGAAAAATCAGAATGAGAAGTGGGACTGCCACTACTCTCTTCAGTTGGGTCAAAGATAAAGCTCTCATAGTCGGGAATACAATTCTTGAGCTTGAGCTTCGAAGGATCTAATGGCTTATCTTTGACAACAATATCCTTCGGGGGGAGGGAAAATAATGGTTCATCCAATATCATTTTTTCTAACAAAGGAGCATCTCCCCCCGGATCAACATCGGGCTCAACAATTTCTGGCGAAATTGGAGCATCAAAAAGGAAAACCTCGAGCTCTTCCGCAGAGATAGAGCTTCCCTTAATCGGAAGAGAAGGATAGGAAGAGTCGGAAATGATAGGTTCAGAATAAGGAGTGGAGTTTTTAGCCATCGAGTCAACAATCTCGATACGACAAACAGATTTTGGAGGTGGGACAAGTGGTGTGCTCTTAGAGCTAGCAGTTTCCACCACTTCCGTTGTAATCTCCAAATCCTCTTCTTCATCATAATCGAAAATGCTCTTAGTTTCCCCAGAACAATTCTTAAACCATTGGCTTGAGCCAGGCGTAATGTTCTTTGCTTTGAGCTCGTCACGCTTTTCTGAAAGACTCTTGACCGTGAACCTTGAAAGAGTTGGATCAATTCTTTTGGGAGTAATCACGGGATCAGATGTTTTATTAACCGTAGCAACATTGTTTTTGGTTAGAGATTTAGAGTCCGGTTTGATGTTAAACGTGACTTTTTCATCATCGACTCGTAAAGTGATTTCTTCACCATATACATCGATTAAAGCTCGTCCGGTCCTCAAGAATGATCTCCCGAGAATGAGAGGAACCCGGGGGTCGGCATCAAAGTCAACGACTACAAAATCGGTAGGAAAATGGAATTTCCCCACTTTAACAAAAACATCCTCGGCTACACCTTTAGGAAGGGTAATGGAACGATCCGCAAGCTCGAGGGTCATGCAAGTGGGGGTGAGAGCGGGAAGAGAAAGTTTCTTCCAAACTGACAGCGGCATTAAGTTGATGCTTGCACCGAGATCGGCCAAGGCGCAGCATTCAGCCATTCCCGGAAATTCACAAGGAATGAGAAATTTCCCGGGATCTCCAAGCTTTTCCGGAAGCTTTTTGAGAATTGCCGCTGAGCAGTTTTCATTAAGAGGGGTTTTTGCCAATTCAAATAATTTCTCTTTGTTGGTCAATAAACCCTTGAGTGTGGAAGCAAACTTTGGCATCAGAAGTAAAGCATCCGCAAAGCTTATATCAAAATGCAAATCTTTGAGGATTTGGTAGAATTTTTCCATTTGATTTGTGGCTTTTTCGCGGAGTTTTTGATCGTTAAGCCTCGAAGGATATGGAATTGAAGGCTTAGGAGTGGTCTTCGGAACTTCGAGTTCCGGAATTTGAGTTTGGACATTAGGAGGTTGGACGTGTGCGGTACTTCGTGGGCTTGAGGATTGCACCTTGTACGTTGTCACCTCGTTTTCATTGTCTACTACTTTGGGAGGAAGAGAAGATGTAGTAGGAATAGCGGGTCCATTATATGAAACACCACTTCGGGTGGTGATTGCTTTCATATCACCCCTCGGGTTAGTAATTGTGTTGCTAGGAAGAGAAGATGAACCCGAGGTTGAGGGTTGATTCATTTGTAAAAATCCACTCATCATTTGCTTAAGCTCGAGTGTTTGACGAGACAATGTCGTATCAATCTCCTTCCGTAGGTCCACTCTCATGCTATTAATTTGACCTTGCATAGTTCGTATGCTAGCATCGGTTGCTTTCATATAACCCGAGAAGTCGGGTGAAGGTGCAACATGAGAAGGAGGAGGTTGATAGACTTGTTGGGGTGGAGCTTGAAAATTGTTTCCACGATTTTGGTTGAAGGTTTGAGGAAAACGATTTTGGTTGTTTTGAACGGGTGTAAAACCGGGTGGGCCCATTTGGTTGCTAACTCGGTAGTTAACTTCACCTTGAGGACGTAGTCCTTGATTCTGATTGTAGTTTGCAGCTGCTATGGTAGCATTGCCAACTTGGCTATCGGTAGCTTGACAATCATAATATGGATGGGGACCACCACATACAACACAAGTTTCTGTAACTGCTTTAACGGGCTCCGGTTTCTGATTTTGGAGTTTAAACTCTTTCATCATCACCCGGATAGCATCGGTAAGCTCGGCCATCTCTGATGAATGGGCCGATGAAGAAGAAGGAGGGGTGTGAGAATTTACTTTCGAAACAACTTGTTTGTTTCGGGAAGTGGGAACTTTGGATTTGTTCTCGAAAATCATTAAGATATCTTTCGGCATTCGACTCAAAATATTGCCACCGGCGGCTGCATTGAGTGAGTCTTGATCCGATTGATTTAAAGCATTGTAGAATGTATCGATTTGATGTAATTCTGAGAAACCATGATGTGGGCATTTCCGTAGGAGATCCTTAAATCGTTCCCATGCCTCACCAAAATTCTCATCAAAACGTTGTTGGAAATTTGTGATTTCATTCCTGAGATTTGTCATTTTAGATGGAGGAAAGAAATAATTCACAAATTTATGGACGAGATTTTCCCAAGAATTGATTGATTGAGGGGGTTCTTTTTCAAGCCAAATCCGGGCTGCCCCCTCGAGAGAAAATGGAAATAACATCAATTTGATGGTTTCATGAGGGACATCCCTATAGTTTAGTGTCGAGGTTAACTTGTTAAACCATCGGATGTGTGTGTGGGGATCCTCCCTCTCAAAACCATGAAATTGATTTCCCGTGACAAGTTGAATTAAACCGGTTTTAAGCTCAAAATTCGTATTATTAATCGGTGGTACAACAATAGCATCTCCGTATCCCACTGTGGGACATTGGAGCAACTCTTGCATAGTACGGAGATCGGGAGCTGGCTCATTAAGAGGATTATCACCGGTGTTCTCATCGTCAGACATCCTTTCAACGTCTTGAAAATTAAGACGTCGACTTCGACGAAGAATTCTCTCGGGATTGGAAGTTGGTGAAAGAAGGATTGGTGTAGAAGAACGGGTGTGCATACAAGGAAAACAGAAATTAAAAAAAAAGAAAACAAAAATTGGAAATGAAAATATTTTTGGATTTTTGTGGGGTTATTTGAAAAAGGACAATATTTTTGTAATCGATTCGTCAATCGAATTTCGTTTCTCATAAAATTACGCGCAGAGCGGCGGAGAAGCAAAGGTGGGCAATAAAAGCTCCTAAAAAACCCGCTTCTTTCGGTCTGCAATTTAATGTCAAGACCTCCTAGAACCACTTGATGAGGTTGTAATTTCAAGATAATAAGAAAACAATTAACTTACGATTTGTTTTGTTGGAACTTTTTATGGAATTGTAAACACTTTAGGAAAAGTGTTTGTGGTGACTTTTATGATCTTTTATTTTGTTTATTTTGTTTTTTTAATTTATCTTTGAGATTATAGACACAAAAAAAAAAAAAAAAAAATTACCTCCTTCACAAAGAAGGGTTTTGACACAAAACGACAAACGAGATTGTAAAAACTCGCTACAACCTTCCCCGGCAGCGGCGCCAAAAATTGATCGTGTAAAACCAACGTGTAATTTATTTCCAAGGAAACACAAGTGGAGTATGTGTAACCTAGGTTCGTTATCCCCGATGAAGGATGAATGGAGTTCGTGAAATCGGGTTTGTGCTTCGTGTTTGAAAATGAGAACGGAATAATTGATTGGATTGTTGTTTGGTTTTGTAATTTATGACTACGGGAAGCATAAAATAGGCTAAGGAAATCTTAAAACTACGGGAAACAATAATAGTTATAAGGGAAAACTTAAGTCTACAAGATATAAAAACAAAACGTCAACGTAAATACGAAAAACGAAAACTACGTGAAGCTACAAACGTCAAATAAATCAAATATTAATCCTACTGGTACAAAAATAATTTTCCTAAGTCCTATTTGATAAAAGAAAATTTTGGAAAAAAGATTTATATTTTTCTGATGATTATTTAATTTATTATGAATTAAAAACAGTTTTAAACTAATTAAATTATTAAAAATACTAAACCGAATTACAAAAATCTGAAAAATTTATTACAAATACTTTATGACCAGACAAACGTAGAAAAAATACTAAAAAGGTACCAGCTTATTTAGATAAGCTGGGAATAAGCTAACAGGTAAATAGCTACATATACAAAACAAGCTTAAAAGAAATAAATGGTAAGACTATGACTGAAAAACACCCAAAGGCGGACTGGTTGAGGCTATGGCTGTTTACCCGGATGTCCCAGGTTCGAATCCTACTTGCACCATTTTTGAACTTATTTTATTTTTTGATTTTTTTTTATTGAAACTTATTTAGCTAGTGAAAAGAAGCAATTTCTATAACTGGGACTTTTATTGAAACTCAATAAATAAGCCAGAAATAAGCAGAATGAGGCTGCAGTTTCTAAATTAAGCCTAAGGTTGATTTAAGTGAACTGTTAAGCTAATTAATTAAGCTAGGAGGTTTAAAAATAAGCTACAGGCATCTACGGGGGACTAATAAGCTTAAAGAAATATGAATAAGCACTAAGGAAAGCCTGATAAGCACTAGAATGGGGAAAATGAGCTTATGGTCTGCTGCTATGCTATGGTGCAGGGTACATGTGGCTTTTTCAAGCCTGTAAAAAGCAGGTATAAGCTACTCCAAAAATTCTCAGAAAAATATGCTATGTAAATGAACTGGGGAACTATACTAATCCAGAATTTGAGCTTATGAAAGCTTATAACAAGAGCCCTAGAAAATCTCAAAAACCTACAAAAGTCTGAAAAACCAAAACTTATGACTGCTAAACTATGGTTGACTGATGTGAGTGATTCTAAGTACAAGACCTATATAGTTCTAACACAAACTAAAAATGAGTGAGAGAGGAACCTGAGGATGCAAGAATAGCCCCAAATAAGCCTGAGCTTATAGTGAGCTTATAGCAGCAGTCCAGAACTTGTAATTCCCACCTCACCCTCAAAACCTGTGAAACAACTCAAAACGACAAAATGAAAATTAAAACAGCTTAAATAATCTGTTGTTAGCTTAAACAAAACTGACCCAAGTGCAAATCAACAGTAAAATCCACTTTTT
Source organism: Artemisia tridentata subsp. tridentata (assembly GCA_021014915.2). Taxonomy (NCBI): domain Eukaryota; kingdom Viridiplantae; phylum Streptophyta; class Magnoliopsida; order Asterales; family Asteraceae; genus Artemisia; species Artemisia tridentata. The sequence goes on from CP139508.1 coordinate 40,526,664, forward strand.
TTTACCCACTTTAACCCTTAAACCAAACACCCCCTTAACTGGACCGTTTTGAGTTTACAACTGAAATAGACAAAAAGAACTTAAAGACTTGACCTATTAATGACTAAACAGCTTATTTAAACTGAGAAAAGTAAAGTTCAAGTTAGAATAAGCCCTGAATAAGCTTATGCTTATTTCTTGACTTGTTGACTGTTTTGAACTTTTGTAAATGAAAATGAGATTTAAGCTATACTACTTAAACTACTAACTGATTAATGACTAGACAACTTAATTAAACTGAGAACAAACAACAACAATACCAAATAAGCTCAGAATAAGCTATTGACTAAACTAGGACTTTATGACTGTATTGAAGGAATAAGGTGAAAATGAAATTGCAACTGATGCTATCAACAAAAATAGATCATATCAACCTTAAATTGAGTGATGAACTCAGGAAAGTTGAAATAAGCTATTAATAAGCTAGGCTACAGTGAATTTTGACCAGAGTTGACTTTTTTGGATTTTTCTTTACTTTTAAGAATTAAACTGCTAGAAACTAATTCAAGCTTACAATAAGCTATATTCAGCTTATATAAGCTTGTATGAAGGGTAATGAGGACTGAGAATAACTCTTAACAACTGAAGAAGCTTAATACGAATTGCCAAAATACTTGAACTTTGATTAAAACTGAAAATGAGTACACAGTTGGATTTAAACTAGAAAATTGAACTCAAAAGGAACTGAATTGATTAATTAGAGCTGGAAATACAACTGAGATCTTTTAAAATATGAAAACGATTATGACTAAAGAACTACTTACTACACTACTTGCCAATAATGGCTTACAATGGGTCCTATTTATACTAATAAAACTAGGGTTTCACTAAGTCTTTGTCTCTGAACACTTCCCCACCGTTGGATAGGTTTGAATTCATCACATTCGTTGAATTCACTTTTGGCGGGAAAACGTTATAACGTCTTTCTTGGCATTTTGCAGGCACGTGAGTACTGAGGAGGAGCGGGGTAGCGTGGAAGACTTTGGGGAAGTGGGAAAGGTATATGGGTAGCAGTACGAGCGTGGGTTGGGAGGTGAGGCTGAGGTTGAAGAAGCCAAGAGGAGAAGACAAACAGTACCCTGGTTTTATAAAACTGTTTGTCTTTTTTTTTTTTTTTTATTTCCTTGTTTGACTTTGTTTTGACCGAAGGTTATAACAAAATCGGTTTTGGGCTTGGGTATCTTGTGTTGTGGGTTTTATTTGATCCAGTAGTAGTAGTAGTATTGAAAATGGAATTTAGGTAAAGCTTAGGGACCAATTCTGCCAATGTGCAAACTTCAGGGACCATAGTTGACAATTCTCAAACTTAAGGGATCAATTGTGAAATATAAAAATATGAGTCTAGATCATTTGATTTTCTAGCGTACTTCTGAATCCATGAGAGAAACGCCAATCATTCCGAATCAACGGAAATCAATCTGAATCACCCAATCCATCACAATACACTATAAAACCAAGATCTAAAATCTCATTAAGTCCCGTTCCAAACTGATAATTTCTTCTCCCGGCTTCGGCTTTTTGAACTCTTTTCCATCTCGTGCTCGTTTTAGTCCATTTTGATGTCGTTTTCGTCTGTTTTCCACATATCCGTACCTGCACATGAGTAAAGACAAAAACACAATATATTTGGCATTTTCGGTTAGTGTTTGGTTTATTTAGCCCGTTTTAATAGGTAAAAGATATGTGTAATTTAACACATATCAAAGGTGTCCTTGTAGCCGAACCACTATAAATCTTTTGTCTCTCGCTTAGATCTTTCCATCTCTATCCTTATTTCATTTCATTACTTACATTGTTAGTTTAGATATACTTATATTTGTTCATATTGTTCAAGAGTTGAGTTCACATAAATTCGAATCTAAGTTTTTTAAAAGTAAACAAAAGTTTTCAAAATAAAATAAAAAGACGTAAAACTATTCAACCCCCCCCCCCCCCCCCCCCCCCCCGCGGTCTAGTTTTCCACAAATACCAAATAGTGTATGATCATGCGTTCTTATTGGAGCATTGTTGGGAATATCTGAAGGACCATGAGGTTTGGAAGGATAATGAGATGCCAGCTTTTTTAAGCCAACATGTGGGTCGAAAGAAGGCAAGGACTTCTGAAACGGGTTCGGATGCGCCTGATGATGAAGAAGTAGTCGTTCGAAATGAGCGACCAATTGGTCGAGACGCCGCTAAGAAAAATAAGAAGAAGTCCTCGAAGAGTTCTTCTAAGTCTTCTTATATGGCAGATGTAGCTGAGAAATAGAATACAATTAAGTCCATGGCATTGGGCAAGAAGAAGGAGCTGGCAGATGGTTACTACGAGTTGAAGAAAAAAGAGCTGGAGCAAAGGCAAAAGGAATTAGAGCTGGAGCAAAAGAAAGCGGAAAGGGAAGATAGAAAACTTGCACTAGAACAACAAAGACTTGAACTTGATCGAGAAAAGAAATATGAAAAAGACATCATGTTCTATATCACACCAATCGACCCATCTTTGCCCGCATTACAACGACAAAAAATGCAGGAAATCAAATATTCGATCAAGGCATGCCACAACCTAGATTATTAGTTTTTATTAAGTGTTGTAATGTTTTTATTTTATTCGAATTATTTTGTAACGTTTTAATTATTAATGAAATTTGAGTTTGTGTTTAAAAATGTTAAAAAAAAATGTATTTGGTCGCCCTTACTGGGGCACCTAATCGCCTGTAGGTCGCTGGAGAGAGAAAACTGACGTGGCAGAGAAAAAGGTGGGGGATTGAGATCCCTTACTGTGGGCAGCCTAAGTAGCATGACCAACTTGTATCACTATTTAAGTAGACATTTCATCAAACACTTGATATACCGTCATCTTGATTAAACTATAAAAACTATCAAAAACAAATCTCTGTATTATCACAAGTTCACAACATGTGATGCTCACTTTCAGGGGTTTAGTAATTTATCCGGTTTTGCTCAACAAAAACCGAATCTCCACTAAATAAAAGGTCATTTTCTTAAGGGCAAATACCAAAATAATACATCGAAGTTGCTATTTTTTGCCATTGTATGGTCTTACCTTTTTTTTTCGTAAAAATGTGACTAAAGTTATGAAATCGGGTCATTGTGGGTATATTGTACACCATGGCTATGCCAACGTGGCATATTTGACACGTCATCTGCCAGCGTGTCAATTCCAACAACTTTTTTTTGCCATTGTATGCATCGAACTTGACACTTTTTGTTATTGTATGTATCCACGTCAGTTTTCGTCCGTTTTTTTACGTTTTCGTCTGTTTTTACACGTTTTCGTCCGTTTTTTACACGTTTTCGTCCGATTTCATCAATTTTTTTTTACACGTTTTCGTCTGTTTTTTTACGTTTTCATCTATTTTGACACGTTTTCGTCCGTTTTTTTACGTTTTCATCCGTTTTCTTACGTTTTCATCTGTTTTGACACGTTTCCGTCCGTCTTTTTACGTTTTTGTCTGTTTTGACACGTTTTTATACGTTTTCGTCCGTTTTCTTCCGTTTTTTTATGTATCCACGTCAGCTAAACGTCACATTTTCGTCTGTTTTGACATGCTTATGCTGTTTTGACACATTTTTGTCTATTTTGACACGTTTTTGTCTGTTTTGACACGTTTTCGTCCGTTTTGACACATTTTCGTCTGTTTTTTTACGTTTTCATCTATTTTGACACGTTTTCGTCCGTTTTCATCTGTTTTGACACGTTTTCGTCCGTTTTGACACGTTTTCGTCCGTTTTGACACGTTTTCGTCTGTTTTTTTTACGTTCTCATCCGTTTTCTTACGTTTTCATTTGTTTTGACACGTTTCCGTCCGTCTTTTTACGTTTTTGTCTGTTTTGACACGTTTTCGTCCGTTTTTATACGTTTTCGTCCGTTTTCTTACATTTTTGAAGGTTTTTTACGTTTTCATCCTTTTTTTTTGCGTTTTCATACGTTTTTATACGTTTTCGTCCGTTTTTACAAGTTTTCAATCGTTTTTTATACGTTTTCGCTCATTTTTGTCCATTTTTACATGGTTTAGTGTTTAGGGTTTAGGGTTTAGCGTTTAGGGTTTAGGGTTTAGGGTTTAGGGTTTAGTGTTTAGGGTTTAGGGTTTAGCGTTTAGGGTTTAGTGTTTAGGGTTTAGGGTTTAGGGTTTAGGGTTTACTGTTTTAACATAAACCCTAAACCCTAAACCCTAAACACTAAACCCTAAACCCTAAATGCTAAACCCTAAACACTAAACCCTAAACCCTAAACCCTAAACCCTAAACCATGTAAAAATGGACAAAAATGGGTGAAAACGTATAAAAACGATTGAAAACATGTAAAAACGGACGAAAACGTGTTAAAACAGACAAAAAACGTAAAAAGACGGACGAAAATGTGTCAAAAAAGATGAAAACGTAAGAAAACGGATGAAAACGTGTCAAAACAAATGAAAACGTAAAAAAACATGCGAAAATGTGTCAAAACAGACGAAAACGTAAAAAAACAAACGAAAACGTGTAAGAAAAATTGATGAAATCGGACGAAAACGTGTCATAACAGACGAAAACATATAAAACATGTGAGAACGTAAAAAAGACGATGAAAATGGACGAAAACATAAATAATGAGCGAAAACGTATAAAAACGATCGAAAACGTGTAAAAAACAGACAAAAACTTAAAAAGACGGACGAAAACGTGTCAAAACAGATGAAAACGGACGAAAACGTGTCAAAATAGATGAAAACGTAAAAAAACAGACGAAAATGTGTCAAAACGGACGAAAACGTGTCAAAACAGACAAAAATGTGTCAAAACAGCATAAGCATGTCAAAACAGACGAAAATGTGACGTTTAGCTGACGTGGATACATAAAAAAAACGGAAGAAAACGGACGAAAACGTATAAAAACGTGTCAAAACAGACAAAAACGTAAAAAGACGGACGGAAACGTGTCAAAACAGATGAAAACGTAAGAAAACGGATGAAAACGTAAAAAAACGACGTAAAAAAAAAAAAAAAAAAAAAAAAAACGGTAAAAACGGACGAAAACGTAGTAAAAAAAAACAAAAGAAGAACGGACGAAAACGTGTAAAAACGGACGAAAACGTTAAAAACAACGAAACGTAAAAAACGGACAAAACTGACGTGGATACATACAATAACAAAAAGTGTCAAGTTCGATGCATACAATGGCAAAAAAAAGTTGTTGGAATTGACACGTTGGCAGATGACGTGTCAAATATGCCACGTTGGCATAGCCATGGTGTACAATATACCCACAATGACCCGATTTCATAACTTTAGTCACATTTTTACGAAAAAAAAAGGTAAGACCATACAATGGCAAAAAATGGCAACTTCGATGTATTATTTTGGTATTTGCCCTTTTCTTAAAGATGATTTAAGTCCACAAAACAATTTTAACCAACAAGTCTCAAAGGGTCCCACTAGGCCACTAACATGACCAATTTACAACACTAATAAAACAAACATTATATCAAAGAGTTGGTGTGCAACTCGGACTTGCAACTTAATTTTGTTTGTTGTGGACCATGTATCAGGAAAATAATTTTGTTTATGCTCATATTGAATCCGACTATGTGAATGAAGACATATGAGAGATCTTATGGCTAAAAGTATATATGATCAACTTAAAAAGCGTAATAAGAAATGTGTTTTTTAGATTTTTAAATCTACTGAGTTATATAAAAGAACACAATTTACATGATCCTCACAATACAGAAGCATACATTGTGATACGGTTTCCAGATTTTTGTTGGTGTGAATATTATACGCAAGTGTATATTAAAATTAGTTACATAGTTTTATACTAGTAGATCAATTCAAATTAGCATCTGTTAAGTGTATATCTTAACAGACGGTCCTTATAGTTTGGGTTGACTTTCACACTTGGTCTTTTGATTTTATTTTTGCACAAACAATCACTAACTTTGAAACTCTTAGGGTGGGAGGAGTCATAACTCTCAAAATTTCAACCCTCTCAAATTTGACCAATAAAATTATGACAACTCAGTTCAACCCTCCAGCCCTCCCAACCAATTTCACTCGCGTCCATGATTTCCCAGCCCTCCCAAATTTTTATTTTTCCCCCTAAACTATTAAACTACACAATTTATAACTAAAACACATAACATTTCATAAAAGTACCCGTGAAATGTCACTTCAAAATCAAATCAATAATACCGTACAAAACCCCGTAGTCATTTTTGTTAAACATAACAATTCTAGCCGTGAAATATGTATCCCCGTGAAAATTTGTAACCCAAAATACCCTCTTAATACCAAATGTTATCAATAATATTATATCTAAAAATAAATTCCACTACTGTAACTAGCCCAAATCAAATGAAATAACCAATCCATCGTTCATAAGCCCAACTGAAAAGATATGACCCGATCCAATGCAGTGTTTAATACACGGTTTGATACCTTATAACTAACCTTAATCCCTTATTTCACTCAAACCTAAACACATACATCTTAAAGTATCCGCCCCCATCAGTATATGCTCCTCTCACCTCCATCTTCTTCTCTTACCAATCTCAGTCAACACCATCCATTCATCTCCACATAGCCAACATCAAATCTCTTTATCACTTACAAAATCGAAATAAGCAACAATTAAACCATGGTTTCTTTATATTATCTCTCCGAAATGTATGGTCAATCCGAACAAAGAATAAGATGTGAGTTTTTTTTTTTTTTTTTTTTTTTTTTTTTTTTTTTTTTTTTTTCAATGCAAGCAACGGTTAAATTTGAAAAAGGACAAAAAAAATTCCACACAACCCCCTTCTAACGTATATCTCAACGACATGCTCACAGGGTATATAACCCTCCCACCAGCCCTCCCAAGCCAACCCGCTGGGCACGGGGTGGTGTTACCGGCGGGTTCAACCAACCCTTTGGGCAACCTTAGTACTCGTAGTCCCTTGACCAAATTGACGTTAAGTTTAACCGTTAAAGCCCCTCATGTGCAAGTCACATGATGGTAAAATAGTCTTTTTACTAGTCTTTTGACCCCAATAACACATGCCCACCATATTTCTCCATCCTTTTTCTCTTTTTTCATCCACCTACCTCTCCATTCACCATCTCCATAACAATCATCATTTTTCTCTTTTCCACCTTCATATCAACAACAATCATCATCTAAAATTATAACAAAATTTAACATACATATTATAAAGACCAAACCTAGAAGTATGTCAGTACTTTGCTAATTATTGATGTTATTAGTCCATAAAAAACATATTTTTGTACATACATTATAATCCCAAGATACAATCTTTATAAACATGTAGCAAGATTCATCACTCATACCTCTTGAACAATTAGATATTTCTACTAATTCAAGACTTGTTTTTGCTAATTTCAAGTGTCTTTTTCTACCATTTTTTTTTGAATGGATGCAAAATCCATTTGAAAATATGATGTTTGATTGTTGTTGTTGTGAAGGGTTTTACCTCAAGTACTTTTTTACCATCATAACCATGAGGTAACAACACAACTAAGCCAATCTAACGTAGCCATTTGACCTCCGTACTGTTAGAGTTAATGGATATAAATTAATATTTGTATGACCGGTTTCGAACCCGAGACTTCGGGATTGCACACAATACATAAGAGTCTCAATGGTTTCAATAATTAAATATAGTTTTATGATTTATTTATTCATTTTACAAATAAAACACTTAACTGTCGTTAGTATTTAATGGGGTTTGGATAACGCTCGTTAAATAAAGGACTAAAGATGAAAGAAGGCCAAGAAGGATCTAGAAAGCCTTCCTTGGGCTATGATCGGCCGACCCACTCCTAATGGGTTAGGGTTTGGTTGACTTGGAGTAGGGAACAAGTTAGGGAGCTTATAAATACAAACCCCTTGTATTTGTAATTCCCTAATCCTAATTCCAAGCGAACCCTATTCTTTTCTTCTCCCCTCTTCTTGTGGTCGATCGAATTCAACCTCCCAATCACCTTGGGATTTTCGATCAAGCTTCAATATAAGTTAAGGTTTTGTTTTGTGAATTAGAACCTAGCTTTTCCCATTGAAACGCTAGTATTACGTGTGTACAAGAACGGAGTACAAGCTTGCTTTAGCTTGTTGTTATTTTCCCTATTCGACCACATAGTGGTCGATCCCCATTAAACCCAATTTAGGGTTTATACCTTGTTCTTGTAGATCCGGTTTCTTGTTCTTGCTAGAATCCTAAAGGTACGCATCTCTTTATTATTTAGTTAATTAATTACATGTTTTGTAGATCTATTCCGCTGTGTATGCTTTGATGTTTTACGTTATATGTTTATGTGTTTTTAGTTTTATGATTCACATATTCCAACAGTAGCATCAAGAGCCCGTTTAAAACGTGTAATTAATTACTAAACACATAAAAATTGAAACTTTACATGCTTTAGATAATCTAGGGTCTTTTTTTTTTTTGTAAACCCTAATTTTAATTATATATGGGTTGACACCCATTTATTAAGTTTTAGGGTTTTAGTGTTGATAAAAAAATTGTAGAAACCCTAAGATTCCATGTAAAAACTTTTATGTGTAAATTAATGAATACCTTGTGATGTCATTAATTAATTTGCGTACTATATTGAGTTAATAATATGTGCTACACGATTATAAGTGTAATATGGGGATCCATGAAAAAATCTTGCATGTTTTGTCATGGAATATTTTGTGTTGATTGCTACATGTTTTTTAAGATAAACCTAAAATTAGGAAAGACCCTAATTAAATATATTAATTAATTGATTATGTGCAATATGGTATTTAATTAATTAAAACTTACGCAGCCAAGTTATTTGGCGTCTGTGGACCATTGGGCACAATGAGCTCGAAAATCAATGGGAGTTTTATTAATTACATACATTAAAATTCACATAGAACTTATTAATAGGATTTATCAAAAGGTATGCATGTGGCTATATGATATTGTTTATGATCATATATGTGTTATTGAGTGTTTATTTATTTTTTTTATTACTTGATCTTTGTGTTTAATTATGATGGATTGAAACACTAAAGAGGGTAATTTTAAAAATAAAAATAAATGAACCTAATAACTATGAAACCTTTGTGGTAAAATTATTTATTGCCAAGTCTTATGTGCCGATAGTGGTTCGCTTCGCACGGTAATTTGCTCCCAGGCGAGACTAGCAATTAATAATTTACTACATAATTGTTTTAAGCAAGAAAATCATATGTGTTTAATTAATTGATGCGACTGTACAAAAGTGGTCGAAGCAGCGGACCTAAAATTGACAAACTATAAAGTGGGAATAAGGTTGGTTTTGCATTAAATTGTAGCCTTAAAGGGGCGCATTTTTAATCAGCCTTAGGGCGGATGTTTGCTCCTCCGCTTGCCTGTGCGTCAATTTTAGACTTACCAAGTACACCATGATAACGTACGAAGCATCTTAAGGCAATGTTGTAAGTTTCTCAACGCCATTAATTAAAACTTTGATGATTTGAGCTTATTAATGTAACGAATGAGTAAATTGGTTTTGAAATGTATATGATACAAAGATGAATGCATGACATCTTTGTACATATTTTGATTACACACATCAAAAATTATACCCTTAAAATTTAAGGTATATGCCATCCAACTGTAAAGGAAACACCTAAGGTTACATCCTACATCACTAGCAGCCAAAGCTGAATGTGATGTTCAAAGGATGGTTGTCTAAGGGTAAATTGAGTACTTTCACTGCTAGCAGCCAAAGCCGAATGTGATGAAACGACGTCAATTTAAAGTTTCTTAAGTTGGTTAACTTAATTGAGCACTTTCATTACTAGCAGCCAAAGCTGATGTAATGGAACAGCGTCAAGGCATAAAGATTTGGGGATGAAACATGCTTACATTTGCAACTGATGTTGGCAAAATAATGTAAGTCCCATGATTCTAGGAATTACAATTGGATATTGGCAAATGGGATAGACCCGTAACTTATTGAGTACTTTCATTGCTAGCAGCCAAAGCTGATGTAATGAAACAATGTCAATTTGGATCCTAATTTTCGATGAAAATTAAATGGTAAAATTTCATTTACCGTGGGTGTTTAATTTTCTTGAAAAGATATTATCAAAAATACTAAAAATGAATTTTGAAAATTCTTTTAATGTATTTAATGCAATGTTAAAACCGTAAACGTGAGGTTTTCTTTTAGTGGAAAGTTGATCTGCAACCGTAGGGGTCTTTGGATAGAGTCAACTTGACTAAACGAATAAACCAAGTCTACTTTCCGTGTGAAGAGTAAGACTTAATCCTATTCCTTTTCATGAATGAGAAAGGTATAATAGAAAAATTAGAACTGTCTAAATTCTAAGACATAACTCATGGTGAATTTTTAAGAAATTGCACATTAAGGAGTTATTAAATTAGAAGCTAGACTAATTACCGCATAATTGGTTAAAGGCAAGCTAGAATGTTTGATCTAGTTGTTATGCTTTAACCATTTAAAGGTGCTACATACCATGATGGGGATGGTAGACCTAACTAAGGAAGAAATTGCATACCCAATTTCTCAAGTTAATTGCATTGATGGATATTCCATTATTGACAAAGTAGAATACATTCTTTGAGTACATTAGTAGTTGTTACTTAAGGGATTACTCAAAGGTGTAGGAAAGTAAACAGCACACTATTTGCTATTACTAGTTTTGAAACACTTATAATGTTGTCAAATCCAGTGGGAGCCTTGTGTTGTAATTACTGAATAATGAGTTCATGTAGTGATCTTTAATTCAGTGGGAGCTACAAGTCTTAATATCTTGATATTAACCCAGATTATCTCAAGAATCTATTGAGATAATTACTTTCAATTATAGACAATTGTGGTATTAAGGATAGTCGTGTACATTTCCTTACTAGACAAGGTGTTCCTATATCTACTTATATCTATGACACAAATCATATTGGTCACATAAGCAAATGATTGACGTGTTGTTTATCTGATACATGGTGTTGTTCCATGCACAAGTGGGGGTAATATTTAAAGTGTGCAAGCAACAACACAAAAGAATATGATTTAAAGGATTCTCTTGACTGTAAGGTAAGAGATTAATTTTCTAATGTGTTTTATACACATTCTAATTAACAGAACACTTGGAGTTAATATCGAACGTTAGTGTAAACTTGACATAGATATTAATGACAAGGTAAATTACATACTTTCATTACTAGCAGCCAAAGCTGATGCAATGAAACTATGTTAATTTACAAGTTTCTAAATTAGATAATTATTAGAACAAGTGTCAATATGATCATTAGACTACTTCAACCAAGAATATTTATGTATTGTTGGAATGACATAAATATATGAAGTAATATAATACTACTTCAAATGTGAGTGTTTATGTATTCTTGGAATGACATAAATATATGAAGTAATAAATTAACTTGAAAAATTTTATTGAAACCAAATTGTGGTGTTCATAATTACTTTAGTTATGCATATTTATATTTTATATAAATATAAAGTCTTTTGATTGATAAGACTTATAAATAAAGTAATATGTTAACTTGATATGTTTTAAGACATATACAAGAAGTCATTGAGTTGATCAATGATTTATAACGTAAATTGGGATTATAACAGTTTATGTCATCTTGGTAAGACATAGACATGAAGTAACTTGATCAGAAGTACTTATGTTATAAAGCATGCAATTGGCTTGGAAAATCTATTGTACCATTAAATTGATTTAGTTGGTAAATAGGTAAGCCAAAACAAAATTGTAAGATTAACTTACAATATTAATCCTAATGAAATACATATGTGTATGGTATGTTAAGTTAGGAAAATCAAACTCTTGTTATATTGTTTGATTTGAGATAACTATATCTTCTTCTCTTCCTAAAGAAATCAAGGTAAGAAAATTGAGTAAGGATTGGATATACTCAATTAGACTCCAACCTAGAAGATTAATAAGACACCATTTAATATGGAATGTGATCAATCACATTAAGTCTTAAAATTGAAGTTTAGAATTTGTTAAACTACTTGTGAGTAGGCTATTAACAAATTGAGGTTAGGAACTGTTAATATGTATTTGTAAAGTCCCAAAAGAGAACAAATTTGTGTTACTCTATTGGCTAAGAATTCATAGTTTAGCTATAAATTGCAAAAGGCAAGTGGGAGTTTTATCTTGATGAGATAAAATTACAAGATACGTGATCTTCTAGAAATACACTAGCAAAATCATAATGAGAATTAAACATGTTAATGTTAAATCTCAAGATGATGGAATTCTCATTTCATAGATCCGAAAGGATATCTCAAATATTTGTAGAATATGTTGAGGGTTATAAGTTACAGGATCATAGTATGCCTGTTAATAAATCGCAAATGGTTATTTGGCAAATTACTCATACTATGAATAGTTAGATGCAGTCCAAGAAGATAAATAGTTTGGAAACATAGTTGATCTTAAATCCTATAGTTATACTATAGAATGGAGATGAATTTCTACAAAGGAAATGAAAATCCTAGAGATTTAAATTTTTGTGAAGAAATCATAAGGGACAAATTTGTATACATATTGAATGTGTGAAAAGATTATCAATCACACTTAAGCAATTGAATGTGATTGAGATTCTTTCTAGGCACATTAAATGTATAAAGATTATGATTATCATTCTTAGTTTCATTTATATGAAATTAATAATGGAATATCAAAACTCTTTCTTGAGTAATTACTTGTGCGAGGACGAAAAGTAATTGAAAGGAGTATTTGAATTCAAATAATCTTTAGAGGTATACAAAATGCAAATCATTTGTGAATGGATTAATGCATGCATCTAGAAGATATACTTATTTTAGTTATTAAATCTATTTTTTATTTATAATTTAAATAAGATATTTCTGAATATTCCTGAAAGCTAGTGGGAGTGTTATATTTATTTTCTTGTTTCATATATGTTGTATAACATATAGGAAGTAACATTCCATTAACATTTATATGTTAAGTCTTAGTTTGGAATGAAACTTGACCGGATCTACACACACCCTTTGTGTTAGATGTGATACTTTGAATTATACGTAGTCTAGAAAGCGGAATTTACTAGCTAGTATTCAGAAGATTGTTTGATAGTGTTTTGTATGCTTTGAGTAAAAAGATGAATGAACGATAAACAATAAACTTCGCCAACGATTCAATATTATTAAGAACAATAATACGAGTACTCTTCAATAGTACTAGGGTTTACAACCTTGAATCTTAATACGTTTCTTACTCTATCAATGTACGTTCTAAACAATAACCTAAGGCAATCCTTTTATAGACCAATGATCCCTTTACAAGATAACTATCAACTAATTATAGAAGATATACATCAAAATTTAATCCATAATTATCTCCTTATCCGATTACATAATAATAATAAGCAGTACAAATATTATCTATCAACAGTACCAACTGCTTATGTCTTCAGCAGTACTAACTTCTCTATCAGCCGTACTAACTGCTTATGCTTAATTCCTAACAATCCTCCCCTAAACTTATGATTTATTCCCAAATCACTAAGTTTCTGAATTAAGCTTCAAAAATTCTTCGAAACACCTATCAAAGTCTTTTTCTTCCAGCTTAAACTTGTTCTGCAAGTTTCCATATCTTTATGATTAACTCATCTGCCATCTCTGATGATCTTTCCACCTTGAGTCGAACTGATCTCAGTGTCATCAAAACTGCTGGTCTGAGTGGATACTCCTTTTCTACCATCATATAAATTTCAATTCCTTCTTTAGTAGAAATCCTATGTATTCCACATGTATCAAAAAGTTCCAAAAATACATCTTTGACTTGTGTTTGAAATCTCCACATTGATTCTCCACCATCAGGTTCATATATCCTTTTCAGCTGTACCCATAGCTCTTTATCTTTATCTTCAACCGGATCTTGAACTCTGAATCTTTCTTTTACCAAACTCCATAGCTGATTAAGATCTTCTCTATCAAATCCTTTGAGCAAATCTTCAAACAACTTATACCTCTCAAAATTATCACCCAGTCTAATAATCTTCCAACCCTTCATCCTTCCCTCAGTGAAAACCTCCCAACCAATGATAGGATATTTAACTCTTAAGGGTTTGATGTATGTAGATTTTGGAACAATCATCATCATAATCTTGTATTTCTCCTGTGTTAATTCTTCTTCTCCAGATTTTAACTTCTTTGCATTATCAGATTCTAATTCTTCTGATCCTCTTTTCTTCTTCTTGCTGAAGTCTTTTCTCATTTGAGCATTCAATCTTGCATATGTTTCCATGAACTTCTTCTCAATTTCAGCATCTGTCAAATCTTTGAAATTTTTCAACTTGTAATTTGCCTGATTCTTCAAATAATGCTTCATGAAATTTATATTGTCTGCTCTTGTAGGCAACATTGTCTTATACCCTGAATTTTGCCTTTTTCTGATTTGATTTATTAAGTCATTCCAAGAAGTTTTTCTATTTGTCTTCAAGAGGAATTCCTTGAGCTCCTCTGACTTCTCTTCTTCATCTAATTCTGGATCTTTAAGAATCATCGCTACATGAGCTCTTATAATCATGTTAGATTTCAACAAATATTATATTTGCTCATTGAACTCTTCTTGATTAAAATCCTCTGTTCTTGTTCTTTCCATGAAACCAGCTATGTCCCTTTTATTCTCAGCATCCATTATCCTTGTTAATTCCTCATCTAGAGCTATCTGAGTTGTTCTTGCTTGTTCATCAGCCAATTCTTTTTCATGCAGCTTCTTTGCTACCTCTGCATCAAAATCTATCTGCTCTTGAGTTTTTGGTTTTGTTCTTTTGAGCCATTCCAGTTCTTGAGCAACTTCTTCTAAAGTCATTAGCTTTTTCCCTTTATCAGCCCTTTTTCTTTCATATACAAGCTCAGTTGTAGCATCAACAGTTGGAACTGCTTCATGTTCTGTCTCAGCAGTTGGAACTGCTTCAATAGTTGGAACTGCTTCAGTTTCTTGAACATCAGTCTGAATTGTTTCATGTATTTCAGTAGTCTCATCAGCACCCAAATCATCATTACCAGTATCCATGTCAGTCTGAACATCTTGCCTCCCCTGAGAACTTGATCCTTCTTGCCTCCCCTGAGAACTTGATCCACCCATGTCTTTACCAAATTTCCTCCCCTGTTTAGAAGAATTTCCATCATCATTACCATAAGTATTATCTGAATCATCTGAGTCATTGCTTGAAGAATCATCATCAAGTACCATTCTTGCCCTCTTTTTCTTTAACTGCTCCTCCAACTTTTTCACCCTAAGAGTTAATTTGGCAAACTTCTTCTTGTGAA
The DNA here is from genome assembly GCA_021014915.2 of Artemisia tridentata subsp. tridentata. Taxonomy (NCBI): domain Eukaryota; kingdom Viridiplantae; phylum Streptophyta; class Magnoliopsida; order Asterales; family Asteraceae; genus Artemisia; species Artemisia tridentata. Next base: position 40,541,994 of record CP139508.1, read on the forward strand.
CTTTAATTTCCTCCTTGGAGCTTTTAAGATCCTCCTCCAAACTCTTCACCTGGGCAGCTAACTTGGTACACATATCCATCAATTCATTTTGGTTAGCACTACCCTCATCACTTCTAGCTGTGCGACCTGCTAGGAGAGGTGAATAACGGGGCAAGGAGGTGGTAGCCACTCTAGTAGAACTAGGTGTGGACCTTCTCATATATGAGGTGATGTTTGTTGGTTGTTGGGTTGTCTCAGGTTCTTGAGTAGGTGTGTGATGGGGATCAGTTGAAACTGCTGACCCTTCACCCAACTCAGTTTGAAGCATGTGGGGAAACAAAGGAATGATTACCCCATTAAAAAGTTTACTAGCCATTGTCATGTTCTGAAAAACCTTTGATGACAAGCTAGGAGTAGGAAAAATTTCTCTTGGTGTTTTAAGCAAATATTTCTTTTTCGTTATCAGAGATTGAACAAAACGTGGATACATTAAAAATTTGGTTTTGCTGTTCACGATTGATGCCATACCCTCAAAAATAAAATGTGAGAAGTTAAAAACTCTGTTTGTAATTTATGAGCAGATGTATCATACCCCATTGTTTCAAGAGCTTCCCATATATCAGTATTGTGCATAGTGTTGATACCATTTAAGTCATTTAATTTAAGATGTCTCCTAAATATTGACTCAGTAACAACAAAATTAACACCATCTACTGATGAACGAATTTCTAAGTCTCCATCATCACTTGTCAAGACAGATGAATTCTACCAGAACTGTGTGATTTGTGAGACATATAGAGTAGGAGAGACGGTTACAGCATACCTTATGTGGTTGAGAAAATCCACTATCTCATGAAACTTAGGTCCATCTCCCTCTTCTGTTTTCTCCAAAAAAGCGACCTGGTTGACGCGGTGGGTACCAATTCCAAAGTAGCCATTCTTAATGATTTTAAGTGAGATTATAGCTAAAGATTGATCGTTTCAAGTGGAACTAGTGTTTTATGAAGCCAATTTGGTTTATATGGATACTGCTAGGGTTGAGATAATTATCTTAGGAAAGTGAACAAATCTTTTTATGGAAAAAGATAATTATCTAAAAAGAAATCCCTATAAGTATGGAAAGAATAATGGTTTTACACCAACGGCTATAAAAAAATTAATTACTGACAGATTTTTACACGGCTTGTGAGCCGTACCAATTTTGTACTAACATTACAAACTGCTGTTTGTAAAAATTTGAGCCGTATGAACTTGTTGAAAAAGATTTTAAAATACCATGGCTCAAGTATAGTTTTTAGCAAACTATCAGCTATCAATGGATTTGATATGTCTTTACCAATAGCCGTTTGCTTTGGACTAGCCAACTCTTCATAGTTAGATATGGTGAGCTGATAACTATACAATTTTTGGTAAATTGTCAACCATCAACGGATTTGAGAAGTCTTTACCAGATACCGTTTGCTCTGGACTAGTTGGTTCTTATGTGTTAGACATGGTGAACCAATTACTATTTGTTGTGTGTACAAGTCACACACTTAGCTCCAAATCACCATTCAGTCCAAAAAAAAGATCATTATATTATCCATTGAGCTCTTTACTTATTCCTGCAAGTGTTAGTCCAAAAGCAAAGAAACAAGCCACAAGAACTTGTCTCACAATATACAAGCATATGACTAACAATGCACTGAAAAAGAAAAATTAATTCCCTTGTGGAACCCATGTCATAACAGACTTAGGCTTCCCTCTTGCATCAACATAATTTATCCTTTTCAAAACATGTTTAGCACCATTGGATTGGATAGGTCTCCAAACCCAACATGTTGTTGAATTCACTCCATTTCTCATATTTCCCTTAGCAGTGTTTCTATTAACACCAGTACCAATTACTCTGTTAGCAGTTGGAACTGCTGGCTTTGTAACTGTTACCTTAGGTTTCCAAACATGATTTTTGACAACTGCTTTTTGATAAAAAGTTCTTTTACCAGTTTTGTATGATGGTTTAAAAACTGTTATATCATTTTGAACTCTTGGTTTTAGGGAAATAGGTCTTATTTGTCTGACAGTCTGAACTGCTGGTCTAGCAGTTTGGAGAGTTCTAAGGCCAGACTCCAAAAGAACTGATCTGGGTATCATCTTATCATTCCTAGGAAGAGGTTGAGGTCTTTCTAGTTTCATACTCTGTTTTGTATACCTCTCACCCACTTATCACAAAATGCCATAAGATGATCAAAGCTACCACATGAGTAACAAGCTTTTCTATAGCAGACAAAATCATCGCCAAGTTGATGAGATTTGAGGTCATTCCAATTTATTTGATTACCTCTTGGCTTGTTTGTGGTTCTATACATCCCTGCATACCTAATTGTTGGTCTAAAAGGTTTAGCATTTGTTCTAGGCCTAACAGTCTCAGGTGTAACCATCTTTGGAACTTTTGGTTCCTCTACCTTAACAATAAAAGGCTTAACCACAGCCTAATCATCCTCATCATCAGAAGTCCAGTCCTCTATATTTGGAGCATCTGAGTTCTTTCCTGAGGACACCTTATCCTCAGAAAGTGAGGCATCACTTGCACTTTTATACACAGGTTTGTTCTCTATGTCCTCCTTAGGTTGAGGACCATACTCACACTCAGGATATTGAAATTCAGGGAGTCCTGTGTGTTCTAGGTCAATTCCTGGGGGTGTAGGAATTCCTCTATAGGGAGGTGGAACTGACTTATACCCTAGACCTGACTTAGCTTTGTTGAGGATCTGACACTCAATTATCTTTTGTACACCTTTTGATGTGTATTCAAGTGTGTCAACACTCATCTGAATGTTCTCCTTAGCTTTCTTAACCTGTTCTAACTCATGTTTTAGCACACTGATTTCATTCTCTCTAAGCATTAAGTCTCTTTTAACTATGATCATGTCATCAGCAAACCTAGACTCATTACTTTGATAATGAACAATTTGTTCTTCTAACACAGCTAAAGCCCTCTTATGATTTTCTAGATTAAAACTAGTTTAGGTTAGCTCTATTCTATGTGAATCATACCTACTCTTAAGAGTTTCTAATTCTTTTAAATTTTCACAAGATTTAGAACACTTAGAAACTTTTACCTCTGAGTCTGAAAGTGCCATGAGAGCAATCTCTGTAGATGCTCCTGCTTCCTCCTTTGCAATGTAACTCCAGTCAAACCCTAAGCCATCAATGGCAATGATGGCTTTTGAGCTTGATTCAGTAACTTCCACAACCCTTGACTTGTTTCCATAGCTTCTGCTCCTTTCATCTTGTTGTCTTGGTTGTCTGCATTCCCTTGAGTAGTGTCCCTTCTTGTGACAGTTGAAGCACTCAATCTTGGACTTGTCATACTCTGCAACATCATTGCTGTTTATGACAATTTTCTTCCCAGTTTTCTTCAGAAATCTCTTAGCCCTCATGCTTAGAAGAGAGAGCTGCCACTTGATATCTATCTCTTCCATATCATCTTCATCTATCTCTTGAAGATCTCCATGAGTCAACATTGTACCATTGTGCTGAGTAGTCAAGAGAGCACAATAGATATCATCATTCAACAGCCCAGTAGTATTGCTTGAAGTGCTAACTGTACCAACTGTTGAACTACCAGTACCAACTATTCCAGAAACGTGTACTTCTTCTTCTTGGCTTGAAGTACTGGAGTTGATACAAAAGCCATGTTCCCAGAACTTGAGCTTGATCCAAAAGACTTCTTTATATCATGTTCAACAATCTTGAAGTTGTTGTAAAGGTCCATCAGACTCATTGTATCTATGTCTGGTTTGTTCTTCCAGAAAACTACATGAATAGCCCAGTCTGAAGGTAGACTTCTTAGGAACTTTGAGTTGAGATCTTCCTGGGGTATCTCAATTCCTAATACAGCAAGTTGACTCACCAGCTTTTGAAGCCTATTGAACATATGATCCAAAGACTCATTATGTGTAGCAGAAAAATTCTCAAACTGTTGTTTAAGAAGAGTCTTTTGTGTCTTCTTGGTGGCTTCATTCCCACCATATCTTGCAACAATGGCCTCGAATAAAGTCTTAGCACACTTAAACTTGCTAAAACTTAGCAACTGATCATTGGGGATAGTCATCTGAAGCAAACTTCTAGCCTTAAGATCATTCTTGTGCCTTGCCTTCTCTTCAATAGTTGTTGGCTTTGTTTGCAGTTTAGTCTCAGTTACACCTTCAACAACAGTTTTAGTTGTTACAGGTTTAAAAGAGTTTCCATCTTCAATGATCTCCCAAAGTGCATAGTCTTACACTTGAAAGAACTGCTCAATACGAAGCCTCCACATGTCGAATTCATTAGGTTTTAGTATGGGAAGTTTAGCAGCAATGTTTATTGTGGTTTGGGGAGTTTCCATGTCCATCTTACTTTTTCTCGGATCTTCTAAACCAAAGTATTAGCAACCTGCCTCTGATACCACTTGACCGGATCTACACACACCCTTTGTGTTAGATGTGATACTTTGAATTATACGTAGTCTAGCAAGCGGAATTTACTAGCTAGTATTCAGAAGATTGTTTGATAGTGTTTTGTATGCTTTGAGTAAAAAGATGAATGAACGATAAACAACAAACTTCACCAACGATTCAATATTATTAAGAACAATAATACGAGTACTCTTCAATTGTACTAGGGTTTACAACCTTGAATCTTAATACGTTTCTTACTCTATCAATGTACGTTCTAAACAATAACCTAAGGCAATCCTTTTATAGACTAAGGATCCCTTTACAAGATAACTATCAACTAATTATAGAAGATATACATCAAAATCTATTCCATAATTATCTCCTTATCCGATTACATAATAATAATAAGCAGTACAAATATTATCTATCAACAGTACCAACTGCTTATGTCTTCAGTAGTACTAACTTCTCCATCAGCCGTATTAACTGCTTATGCTTAATTCCTAACAAAACTTCACATGGAAATTTAGAAAATAAAATCTTGAAATTTATGTTTATTGTTATAAACATAAGCGGTAATATAGCTAATTTCAATAAACATGATAATCTATTAGTGAGGCTAGATAGATACATATCTTTGAAAAGATATGGCATGATTAAATCTAAGGTTGACGAAAGGATTATTCATGTACAACATGTTATTTGTTGTATCATATTTGGATGCAAGATGATTGACAACATTAGTATCTAATTGAAAATTATTAGATATCTAAGTGTAATGGATATGGTTTAGAATTTACATCCTCAAGCCTAGATTTGCTCCAAAATTCTATATAAAAACCATATGGCAAGATGTTGATATAGATGACAAATCTTGTAAGATTTGTAGATGTCAAACATTACACAATGAATATTAAAGTTTACGGGAACTTTGAAAGAGCATATTGTTGTTTTGGATACAATGATGCTAATAAGATTGAGATGACACTCAATACTGGTCATAGTGGGAGCTCATCCTTATTAAGAGGCCATGTGTACTAATTATGCTCAATATGAGCATAGTTGCATTATACATAAAGAATTAGAATATTTTAACTACAAAGGTTTGGTAGTTTAATTGTCATAAATTAGCGATTGAGGATGTCATGTAAATTTATGAAGTATGTGGCAATATCTAGATAGATGAATATACACATACAAAAATTTCATTATTGAAATAAGTATTCTCAAAATTCCAATAGATCAACATTAATTGATTTATGCCTTATCAACAAGTATGTGGAACATAACTTGTGGCATAATTCATTAATAAGAATTATTATGCATTTATTTAGTTAGTATTTGGATAAGGGATAAGTAAACAATATTATTTTAATGAAATAAAGTGCGGATAACGTTTATTATCATTTATTAATATTGTATCATATATTTGCATGTTTAAATCCGTGAATAACTTATGATATTCTAAATTGTCTGTTGTCGATTAATGATATGGGAATATCATTAAATAAAGACAAATGTGAGGATTGGTAGAATGTACTGTAAGGTTGAGATACCAATATCACATGATATTCAATATTGGATAAATTGAATATAGGACTTATCCCGACCACATGATTGTACTTTATGGATCGTCGTCATTAAGTTAATCATGAATATTTATCCTCAGACTTGAGATACCAGATAACTACCAATGATGTAGCTCATTTTATGTAAGGTAGTCTAACGCTATCCGTAACTGGTAGTTATAAGGGTTATTTTCAGAGGTGATGCAAAGTTCGAGGGTTATGCTCGTTGTCAATAAAGGATTTTTTCCTTCAAATTTGTTTTGAAGTATAATACTGCAGGGCCCCTCGTAGGGTTGACAAGACGTTTGTGTGGCCACACCCAAAGTCTATCTGGAAAATGTTCAGATGATTTGGTAATCTTGATCAATCATAAATAACGAGAAACAGAATAGTTAATTATGGAATGACTTAGATCTATATATCCATATTAACGCGGTATTAGAAACAAAAGGATAAGTATGATGATTATATCATCACGTGGTTTTTCCAGAAAAACCATACTCGGATCAAACTGGGGGCATTGGGAAGGTTAAGCTAGACTGACCCATGTCATTACTATATTAATGAATATCCAAGTGGGAGCTGTTAGAGTTAATGGATATAAATTAATATTTGTATGACCGGTTTCGAACCCGAGACTTCGGGATTGCACACAATACGTAAGAGTCTCAATGGTTTGAATAATTAAATATAGTTTTATGATTTATTATTCATTTTACAAATAAAACACTTAACAGTCGTTAGTATTTAACGGGGTTTGGATAACGCTCGTTAAATAAAGGACTAAAGATGAAAGAAGGCCAAGAAGGATCTAGAAAGCCTTCCATAGGCTATGATCGGCCAACCCACTCCTAATGGGTTAGGGTCTGGTTGACTTGGAGTAGGGAACAAGTTAGGGTGCCTATAAATACAAACCCCTTGTATTTGTAATTCCCTAATCCTAATTCCAAGCAAACCCTATTCTTTTCTTCTCCCCTCTTCTTGTGGCCGATCGAATTCAACCTCCCATTCACCTTGGGATTTTCGATCAAGCTTCAATATAAGTTAGGGTTTTGTTTTGTGAATTAGAACCTAGATTTTCCTATTGAAACGCTAGTATTATGTGTGTACAAGAACCGAGTACAAGCTTGCTTTAGCTTGTTGTTATTTGCCCTATTCGACCACATAGTGGTCGATCCCCATTAAACCCAATTTAGGATTTATACCTTGTTCTTGTAGATCCGGTTTCTTGTTCTTGCTAGAAACCTAAAGGTACGCATCTCTTTATTATTTAGTTAATTAATTACATGTTTTGTAGATCTATTCCGCTGCGTATGCTTTGATGTTTTATGTTATATGTTTATGTGTTTATAGTTTTATGATTCACATATTCCAACACGCACTACTCAAGTAATAATCGAATATCACTTGAGCTCCATTAGAAAAATCACCAATCTGGGCTTCCCATATCACCAATGAATTTGGATTTTCCATTGAATAACCCAATTCGAATCCAAGAAAACCAAATTTGGAAAGAGAGTTGTATTAGCATAACCCAATTTTGTAGGGTTTTACTATGGTCAGAAACCACCATTATCAATAACTCATAAAAATGTGTTGTGTGTGTGGTGTTTAGATATAAAGAAAACATAAAAATGTGTTATGTTCATGTTTTTAAATGAGAAAGAAATTAAGTGATGTTTGTGTGAGAATGATAAATAGAAAAGTTTGAGCATCGATAATTAAGTGGGTCCAAAAAGGAAAGAAAGAGACTAATTTATCCTCACATGACTTGCACATGAGGGGCTTTAACGGTCAAACTTAATGTCAGTTTGGTCAAGGAACTGCGGGTGTTAAGAGTTTCAGAGTTATTGACTGTTTGTGCAAAAAAAATCAAGGAACCAATGGTGAAAGTCAACACAAATCACAGGAACCATCTGTGTAATTTACTCTTAAAATTATATTCTATGTGTAGCAAAATGTTTGACTATGTTTTTAAACAAAAAAAATGTTACATCATTTTCTTTTGGTTTCATGAAATATTATACTCCCTTCGTCTCAAAATAAGTGTCCAATTTGACTTTTCAGAGTCAAAATGGTTCAACTTTGATCTTAAATATTTTTTTTGTGTTATATAATACTTGATGAATAATTATATCATTGAAAAATTCACTTAAAATGCAATTCATTTATATATTTTGCATCAAATATTATATAACACCCACAACAATAGTTAAGGTCAAAGTTGAACCAGTTTGACTTTTGTCAAACTGGACACTTATTTTGGGACAAAGGTAGTAATCCTTTTAGATACTTTTATTTCAAGTTTCATGTTATTAATTGTAAAACTTTTAATGTTGTTTAATATATATTCATCTTTTAAACATCCCTTTTAACTTATGTTGGACAAATATTTGATCACGGTATTTGGCATATGCATGGATAATAATTATTGTGTTTCGTTAGGGCCCGTTTGTTATGTGGGTTTTGGATTATGATTTAAACGAGCAGGGTAGCCCGCGCGTTGCGACGGTAGTGCTATGTCGATAGTGTCGGTTTACGTTCACATTAGGAAGGATGATTATCAGTGCTCATACCTAAAAACCAAGTGCAGCATGACATCACTAACACATATTGGTCTCAGCTGCTGATCATACCAGTATGTAGAACCTCCAAACTTTACATGAGTCGTATCTGAAGAAGACAAAGGAATACTAAACCAAAGAAAAACAAACAGCTTCATTCCTTTCAACTATTAGAGCCATTTTGTTACCTTGTTGAAGTTCTATAAAATTGATAAATCATTATAGTAGATAGTTTTATCAAGGCTTTGACTCCGAATTTGTTCGATGGAGAAAATAAATTCCATAACAGCAAGGCTGCTTTGCAAGAACTGGAACCTAATCTGCCCATCTGTTTATGTAGTTTGTTGTATAAATAAATCGCTGCCCATCAGTCATCTCTACTTCACGCATTATTGGATTGAGCCCAAGTCGGCTTCCTGCACCATTATTTCACAAACAGGTTTGATACATGTGGTCCTTTTAACATAACCATAAATCTTAACACATAAAAGAAAATAATAATAAAAAAAAATGTGAACACACAAAAACAGTCTAACAATGGTCAATTTGCAAATAAATATCGCAATCATACCCATGACATGTCCAAAAATAAAACAAACTAAGAAATTCAATACTGTATTTGTTTTCCTTTTTACTACAGGCATGATATCCAACCAACTAAATAACTATTTCCTGTTTAAATCTAAAAACAATAGTTATTTCACATTTCATTATAGCTCAATAGGTAAATGTACATGTCGTTTAAACATGATGTCATTAAAACAAACTGGCATTTAAACAATATAAAGTCATATATAATGTACAGTGTGTTCATTGAAGCACCACATATACAACAAATAAGAATGATTATTCACAAACACTAAAAACCAAATATGAACTGATTCAAATTGGAAGCAAAGATATGCATATATACCAAGTGTTGGTAAAACCAAAAAATGAGATAGAAAGACCAATAGGCAACAGTTGTACCTGCTTGTGTGCATGTCTGTCTACTATAGCTTGGGTTCGCATTGTTGGATCGAACACGTTCTGAATTTCTGGCTGGAATAGCAGGCGTCAGCGAACTGCTCGAACCAATAATGCATGATTTACAGCGGCATTCAAGACTTGCACTGAACAGTAGGAGTTGAATCTGAAAGCGAGAGAAACTCCAAAAAATTTGCTGCCACTGGTGCCACTTTTGCTGACATATTCTTCTTCAGCACGTTACTCCTTTACTTCACATTCCCTTCAGTTCTGATTATCTACGACTTAAGACACAGTAAAAAGTCAATGACTTATAAACACTACAAATTGATTTAAAGCTGTGAAAAATATACATTAGATTTGTGACATAGCAGCGCTGACTGCTAAAATTTTTTAGCACAAAAATGAGAGTGTGGCGCGTATAAAAAATAAAGAGAGTTGAAAACCATCTAAAAGGTTTTTCAGGCAGATGTTAATGAAAACATGTCTTAAGTTGCAGTTACTAAGACTTAAGCGTTAAAGGTACTAATCTTATCAATCACCTGCTGATTTTCATTTTGTAGGTAATGTATTAGTAATTCCTTTTTGATTTCAAGTCCAGAATTTTCAGCTTGCATTGATCACTCGCTGCCATTGATACTCTTCAGTTGTCTCATCATTCGCCTGTAATACATTGATATCGTAAAAGAGACATCAAACATAATTATAGTAAAACCAAAACTTAAAATTAACTTAAAGTCCGTGAAAACAAATAAAACCTAAAATTGACCCATTAAAATTAGTCGCTTTTTTCCATTATGCATTTTGATGCGATACCCAACCTGCCAGACCTGCCCATATCACCATCTCAAAAATGCATCTCAATGAAACTTACGAAATTAAAAAAATATTAAAAAATACCGAGAGTTGAAGAGTTGGGTGGTCATAAATTGACACATAGCGTCTTTGATCATCTTGCAAGTCAGCAAGGTTCCGAGTTATGGATGCAACAGCTGCTGATATACCCTGCACATATAGGCAGCTTATTGTAGCAATTAATTTGTAATCATTATCTACCATTACAAAAACAATAGATACTATTCTATGTTTTAGAGTTGTACCACTTGCTTATAGACTTGTCGAGCTGAGAATAAGGATGGTTAGCTCGACTTATCAAACATTTTAAGAATCTTTCTTAGACCAAGCGGTTCATGTGAAAAAGATTTGTTAGAATCGTCTGCAAGACCATTGTTGATCTGAAACAAAACAATCAGGTGGTCAGTGAATGATAAGAAACTGTATGTTATAAATATACAAATGACACAAATCTGTTGATCAAGCAATTGAGAGAAAAATTTGAAATACCTATCATTTCAGATAACAATCAATTACGGGTAGTCGTAACTCAAGTTCCATCCATTCTTACATCTATTATGTTTAAAGAATTCCAACGCATACATTTTATATTCTATACACCCCTAATCATTTCTAACTTGCAACCATCTTCAAAAAATTAGCTAACCATATACAGGGTCTAGACTTAAAACAGATTAAAAATCAGAAAACATTCTGCTGCTAGTTACTTAATTCTTGCCTTAATAACAAAGTTATATTTATATAATAGAGAGGAAGGGAATAAAAGGCGCACCTTGAGACAACAGATTTTCACACTGGTCAGTAGAAAGCGGTAGCCTGTGCGGATGTGCAAAACCCGTAGCTGCACCTGTTGTGCAATCACATGGAAATGTTAGTAATTACCCCAAAATGCTATAATAATATACTCATAGCAGGCTACTAAACCATTACCCGTATCAATTGCTTCTGGTGGTTGGGCTTCCAGTGGCAAAAGCACTCTTCTTGTTTTAGCTTGTGCTGTAGTTGAACCTGTAACAAAAAGATTAAAAAAAAAAAAAAAAAAAAAAAAAATCAATCTCATGTTCATGGTCGCACATGGAAATGTTTGTAATTACCCCAAAATGCTATAATAATATATACATAACAGGCTACTGAACCATTACCCGTATCAATTGCTTCTGGTGGTTGGGCTTCCAGTGGCAAAAGCACTCTACTTGTTTTAGCTTGTACCGTAGTTGAACCTGTAAAAAAAAAAAAAAAAAAAAAAAAAAACTTCAATCTCATGTTCATGGTCGCACGAAATAGAAACTTCAATCTCCTGTTCATGGTCACACGAAATAAAAACAAAACTACACAACATGTATATTGAAAATGGTTTTTGGAAACTGACCTTCTAGTTTAGAAGCAGGATATGGACCAACACGATGTGGAATTCTCAGCTTCAGTGATCAGTTTCTTCATGTTCTCCAATAATAATTGTTTGTCAAACTGCAAACTTTTAAGAGCAGCAGGAAGCTTGGTTCTACTGATTAGTTCTTGAAGCCAAATGTTTGTATTCTTGGGTAGTAGAAAAGTATTCCCTTTCTTTATGTCTAGCAGATGTCAACACCGCAAACTTTAGCCGATAAGATTTTCCATCTAAGATGTAAGAAAGATAAAAATATACATGAATAAGATCAACCCTATTAGATTTTAATCCAATAACACTTAACTAATCATTAAGCATAAAATGATAACTTACATCAACTGCATCAGTACCCTTATCCATCAAATCGATTTTCGTCAACACTCCAATAGTTCTATCCCCTAATCAAATAAAAACTCAATCTTTATGTCAGCATTTTGGAATGTTGCTATGTTTGACAGTTTAAACATTACATAAATGCATTTGAATACCTTTAGGGTCCACTTCACGCGGCATTTTAATCGCGTCTGATGTAGCAAGATCTTGATTAGCAGGTGAAGTTGCCAAAATAATGCAGTTTGGCTGTATCATGAAAATCTCATTAGCAGAGAGAAATCGATGATTGTATACAACAGTCAGCATATGAAATCATACTACCTTTTGAATGTATATTTTTTACCCCTTCTTGCTTTTAATTCTGCAAAAAATCCATATATACTTAAGGAAATAAAAGATATTAATCTTCATGTTAATTACAAAACAACTACTGCCACTCAACGGAATTGACGGGAAACTATTATACAAACAATATGTTACCTCGTGTGACATACCCACATGGTGTGTCGTGGAAGGTATCTGATCTAACACATGATGCAAACAACTACTGATAAGGCTACATTTATGACCTCGTGTGACATACCCACATGGCGTGTCGTGGAAGGTATCTGATCTAACACATGATGCAAACAACTACTCATAAGGCTACATTTATGAAATTCTTAATCACCTCCTAAATTATCAGTATCATGATCCATTTCGACTTTACTTTAGACGCAAATTCTGCTTTTATAAAAATTGATAAATGAGGTGCAGACCATGGTAAACTCAAATTGTTGGGATTTGATCCCTTCTGGTTAGAAGATGACAATTATAAGTTCACATACATACTTTAATACTGGTGTGATAAACATGAGGTTCAATCCATCCTAAGCTAAAGGGCATGTGCATATCATTTATGTAGTGTTGATCACCAATGCATCTACCTTAATCTTATCTAGCAGCCTAACAACAATCTTCATCCAGGAAGTCGTCTTGCCTCTAACCGCATTAGGATTTTCATATATACTAATGTCTACACTTATGGACTCATTATGCTACATCGATACCCTTCAAGTATATCACACCCACCCTACAAATTATAATTGTAAAATGACGGATTCATTATGCTACATTGATACCCTTCAAGTAGGCTTAATCTAAACTTATCACTTCTCCTAAGTTAAAAAAAAAAAAAAAAATCCCAGGGAGAAAAAAGTATTCCCCCTACGTAAAAGAGTAAACTCATAAGATTTTGAAACTCTGTAATAAGCTGATAAGGCCAATATTAAACCAAAAACTATATTTATCACTTTTCCTAAGTAAAAAAAAAAAATCCCAGGAAAAAAAAAGAAATGAGCTAACCAACGACCAACTAACAACCTTTTCCATCATTTTGCAGCACAATTTTTTTTAACTAAAACATTTTTACAAAAGTAGCACTATGTTACTGTAAAAGGATTATTAAAAAAAATATATAAAAAAAAATCTCACCAAACTCTTAATCTACATCAAACATAAAAACCCTTATTTTTATTTGGAATCAAACAAAAGATGTTAGAAAGAACATACCTCCGGCTCTATGGTTGAGATCGATTGTAGCAATATTACCTTCCAACAACTAAAAAAAAACCTTAATTTTAATCGGAATCAAACAAAAGATGGTAGAAAGAAGAGCATACAATCGGCTATATAGTTGACATCGATCGTTACTAAATCGGCTCTACAGTTGACATCGATTGTTGCTAAATCAGACTTGGTGTATATGCGTAAATCACCTTATTTTTTCTAGACATGAGTGAATTGATGAAGATATTTTAATTAGTTGGATTTAATCATATGGAGAAGAAGAATGAGTGAGGTCTGGATTTTTCTAGGAAGATTTTTGTTATTTGTGATAAGAAGAATGAGGGTCTGAAGGTTATATAATTTGTTAATCAATGAACCCAACTTTACAGCCACATGTTTGCTGCAATTAGGCCTAACCCAAGATCATTAGGCAATTTTTTTGTATATTTTATTCAATGAACAGTTTCTGGAACAGTAACCTCCCGCGTTTACAGCCAAACATTTTTATGCTAATTACTTTGCTAATTACATGTACAATAAGAGAAGCTTGTGGTACAACTGCTTGATGCAGCCCCCCATTTCTGAGAAATTTATATATATATATATATATATATATATATATATATATATATATATATATATATATATACACAAGCCGGTAGCCCGCGCGTTGCGACGGGAGTGTTTTGCATGAATAATGTTCGAGTTCGCGTTCTAGTCAGACTAACACATGAAATTGCATCTTAGTAAAGTAAATTTCCTCAAATTTCTCTTTATAAAGTCGATGCTCATCTTGTAACATAGTCTACATATACACACTATTGTACCAGTTACGATATGTTGTGTATTCATGCAAAAGCTTTGAAGGAAATACAACGTACAACACATATCCTTTGCTTTTGTCTTCGCAACTGATGTTCAAGTATTGCATATCGTGATAGCTGCTCTATTAACACATCAGCTAGCGCCAGAAATATTTAGCTAAGCATCAAAAAATCCACCCTTGATGTTTTGCCAACAGTAAGGACCCAAGACTAAATTCTCAGCGAACACTTGTCGAAGGGCCTGCATTTAATATTGGCAAAATATCAATGTAGACGTATGGTCAGTCCAGACCCACGACAAGTGGGCCAGGCCCGCGCAGACAGCGGCCCATCCTACACCTAAACCCTAATCCATGCCTATAAATACATGGCATGGATCCCCGTCTTCATCAGATTATAACAGGTTACCCTAAACCTAATAACTCTCGCATGCACTACGCAACGATACTAACTTGACCGTCGGAGGTGGACTCCGGGGCTACGGCCTCGGGTCCACTCCTAACGGGTTCTTTGTTGAACAGGTCTAATAGGGCTCGAGAAGACGACTAACGGCCCAGGAGAGTCGTTGAATCAGTCCGCGCCAGATTATGTATCAACAAGTTGGCGCCATCCGTGGGACCCGACAAGTTTCGTGGATCTCACATCGCCGGAAAGTAACCCTCATGTTCAAAATCCGGTATCTTATTATTTACGATTCGTATATCATTAAATCGTTACATGCGATCTTATTATTTATTATCAATCCACGAATCTTTAGTCAAAAAGATATAATTCGTACTGCAATTAATAAATTGATTTGTTTGTTACTGCAATCAAGTTATATAAGTCAACTTTTGAAAAAGGTATCTTATTTACTGCAATTAAAAGTGAAACAGACTTTTGCATGCGACAAATAAAAAGTATCTTATTTGATTGGTCAACCATCAGCATGATTTGATTGGTTAAAAAATTTGGTCATGCGCCATTAGTAGAAGTTACTTGTAATATAAATCAACAAATTTGATTTCGTGATAGTAAACTTTATTGCATATCTTTTTAAATAAACGATTTTATGTAAATCTTTTATCAAAATCAACACGATTTGATTTGGTCAACACGATTTGACACGCGCTTAGATTTTACATAAATCTTTTAAATTGGTAAACACGATTTTACCTATAACGCACTAAGTCCGCACGATCGGACATACTATACCTTTTAGCCGCGAACAGCGCAGTCACGATAAATCTACCCGCGTTAGGCCATGCGTATAGAGATCTTCGCAGACTGGCGCCATGAGCGCACTGTCACGATACAGGCACCACGATGCTAGTCAATCGCTATGAGCGCACTGGACGAAAGCCGTGGTCAGCTGCGATCATCCACAAACGTTAGAGTCTATGCGGTCACGATAAATCCATCTGCGTCTGTGCGTGCAATTGAAACTATTAGTCGCGGTCATGGTACATCCATCCGCGCCATTGTTTTTATTATAATAAAAAAGAAAACGATCATGAGCGTACTGCGTTCGTAGATTAGCTACGTGCTACTTCTTTTATGTAGTTTGTAAAACCTCACGATAGGTGTAATTCGCACTACTACTTCTCTTATGTGTTAATTTTACATGCTACGTGCTATATATATGCTATGCGCTAATTTTTTATTTCATTATCTTTTATATGTTGCGATGCGCAGCATATACTTCTAATATTTGCATTGAGTATATTTTTCAGAATTTGCATAATTAAGTTCAATGCTCCTACATGAGTAGCACCATCAAACTTGGGGGGCTACCAGGATACGCACTGTGTGAGTACGCATCACGCAGGTATATTTGGAAGCAGATCGTACGTAAGAGGTATTGCAAGCCCGGTACAAAGACGGATTTAAATATTCGCACCATCTCACCGCAGGGGAGACGTCCTCTGTCGTTTGTAAAGACGAATGTAAAGTTCGCACACAGCGCGCACAGCGCACATCTTTATCGCGCACGGCGCGCACCTTAGTCGCGGATAACGCGCACCTTAGTCGCGGATAACGCGCACCTTTGTCGCGGACAACGCGCACTTCTGCCACAGAAGTACATCTTCTGTCGCACCATGTTACATCGCTACTGGAACAAGGGTACGCCCTTACCCAGGATGCAGCATGTGGGATCCACCTTCACCACGGACACCTTCACCAATGTGAGACAATCTGTATCGCAACTCTAGTGCGCACTGTTGCACTTGGGCTGCGCAGTATGGTCCGACCCATGTGCCTACAAGGATGCGCACACATGGGCCGTACCGTCATTGTTGATTAGCCTACGCGGCCACGAACAGGACTTAAGTTTAGCATAACATAGCCACGCGCTATGTCATACTAAACTTGGGGGGCTTGTAGACGTATGGTCAGTCCAGACCCACGACAAGTGGGCCAGGCCCGCGCAGACAGCGGCCCATCCTACACCTAAACCCTAATCCATGCCTATAAATACATGGCATGGATCCCCTTCTTCATCAGATTATAACAGGTTACCCTAAACCTAAGAACTCTCGCATGCACTACGCATCTATACTAACTTGACCGTCGGAGGTGGATCCCGGGGCTACGGCCTCGGGTCCACTCCTAACGGGTTTTCGTTGTTGAACAGGTCTAACAGGGCTCGAGAAGACGACTAACGGCCCAGGAGAGTCGTTGAATCAGTCCGCGCCAGATTATGTATCAACAATCAACTATAACAAAGTGATGTAAATTGCAGATTTGATCACCGCATGTAGTGATTCCCATGTCCAGAACTAAATTCCAGTAAATGACATTTGCTCTTAGACGAATTCTTGTCCGTAGGTGTTCTCACCGTGTCTCATTCTTCAACTTCTTGTACCATTGCACTTTCGCCAATAGCTTTAGCCTTGGTCTGTAACAACCAACACCATATAACACACAACATCATATCAAATTAAGTAAAGGGGTGCTTGGAAATGCGTTTTGAGAGTGATTATGGGATACAAAATAGGCATAATCCGATAATTAGGTGAAATAAAAACACTGCAAACAATGGTGTTTAGACCCTACTTGATTTTCCTATTACATCCATTATATAAAATCTTCATATTTTGATCTTAAAAATGACTGTTTTGTTTAGAAATTACTGAACGACGGCATATTATTCGGCTACTGACCTGTCAAACCATTCAAGTAAATATGAATGAAGCACGTCTTACAGTTGCAACGTCAATAAGTATCCTTGCATCACCTCCATATCCACTTTTAGTTGTCTTCATATTCACTTTTCGGACTTGATATCTATTTGATACCTTCACCACAGTATTTTTTTTCTTCAACTTGGCTCTCGATTCTTCACGAACATTCCCAAGCGAAATTAATAAATGTATATCACGATTCTGCCAACACCAACAGAAATTCTTTAGTCATGTTGTATTGACGAATATAATCGCCTACACAAACCTACAGAAGCATCTAAATGTCTGGTTACATGCTATTTTTTAGTGATAGAAGCATAAGGGCCAGCTGACTTGCTATTTGTACAGTTTTTTGGGCTTATAAAAACTCAAATATACATATTTATCCATGACAATATACCTTTTCAACACCGAACCATTTGGTACTCTGCTACATAAGTTAGAACAAACATATAGGCAGCCTGTAAACTCTCGGCCGCATTCGGTCACAAAAAATACCTTTATAAAGAAAGTTTGGACCTTCAATAATGGCCGAAGTTGGAGATACCTAAAAACACAAAACCAAGCACCATATTAAATTAACAAATGGCCATTTCTAAATAATTCAATAAATGTTAGTACCACATTAACGTGGTTTATAGTAATTAACATAGTATATGCAAATAAAAGGTTGGTTTTGAATTGTCCTAAAGGTGTTTGATGTTATGTCTCTGAAAACTTTTCGTGTTAGATTGTGATAAAGTTCGATATAGAACCATTAAGAAATTTGAATAGCAAGTTTGAGTTGATGAACTTGAGGTACAAGCAGTACAATCAACCCAATTGATAGTTATGTTTAGGTTTTGTTTCAATAAAACTATATTGTTTGGATTTAGTTATGTGATCGCCGTTAGTAAGATGAGAAGTGCTTAAAATGGGGTGTTTGGTTAGCAACTGATTCTTATTTCGTATTAATACTTAATGTTTTTGTCAGACTGCGGAAACTGTTTGGGGCGAATGTGTGATTCTCAAATGCTGCAGTTACGGCCCCACTACCATCACCACCTCCAGTTGTGGTAGAAAGGAAGAGTAACGCGCCACCACCACCACCTCCTCCAGCTGTGGTAGAGAGGAAGAGCAACGCGCCACTACTACCACCACCACCTCCAGCTGCGGTAGAGAGGAAGAGTAACGCGCCACCACCACCAACACCACCTCCAGCTGCGGTAGAGAAGAAGAGTAATGGGCCATCACCACCACCACCACCTCCAGTTGTGGTAGAGAGGAAGAGCAAAGCGCCATCGCCACTGAAAAAAGTTAAGATGTAACAGTTTTGTTATCATTTAAAATTTTAAATGGAATTTGGATGTTTTGTTTAATTCGTATTATTTAAGTTAGGAATGCATAGTTCAAGAGTTGTTGATATATGGAATAATTTTGTTTGAAATTTACAGCTTGCATTATGCAAATATTTCGGTTGGTACACCGAGTTTATGTTTTTGGTGGCACTGGATACCGGGAGTGATATTGTCGCAGTTGTGTGAAGGGCTTGGTTAAGATGTTTATTCTTTTTGTTCTTTGAACGAAAGGGGCACCAAATTCACCATTTGATGAAGTAAGGGAGTACTAAAATCTGAGGTATGTAAAGTCTGTGTAAACAAAACACTCCAAAGGTTTCGGTGAAAAGTTGAAGAGAGCAATCAGTGATGGTGAGATGGTAAACGTGAATCTGGATTCTAGAGAATCTATTCAGCAGCCTGATCCAGATCATGACAAAAGAAGTATTATGGCTGATAAAGAGCCTAAGAGATATGACGAGAAAGAAACTGACACAGTTTATTAATGTTGATTAAAAGGGGTGTTTGATTTAGCTTTCAACGGGTTTGGTTAAAAGTGAGAGCAACCGTATCTTGGCAGACCAACCCATTACAGTTGCAGCCATGGCTAGCTTCTGGGACAACACCTTTGGGTGCCAAGTAAGTTTTGTATATTTGCTGAATTATGTAGCGATGATGATATTTCTGCGCTGGCTGCCTATGATACATACACAGTCCATACTCTTTGAATCTTTGCACATCTTCGTACCTGAAAATGTAATCACCAAATACAGAAGATAAATGGGAGTCCAACGACTCAAGGTATATTCAGAGGTCGTTAGATTTGCGTAATGATTTTAACTGCAAATTTTATGGCTTTGAGTTATGCTTATTTTGTCTTAATATGTTTAAGCAGGAAATTGATTGGAAGTGCAAGAATGAGTTTTTTGTTTGATGTGTTGCAAAAGGGTCTCCAATCATTAGCTTCTGCTAATAAACAGACGAGCACGGCTGTTACAGGTCATTTATAATACTAATTTGATATTACTGAAAACTTCCTTTTTTAAAATTACCTCATACTAACATTTATTGAATTATTTAGAAATGGCCATTTGTTAATTTAATATGGTGCTTGGTTTTGTGTTTTTAGGTATCTCCAACTTCGGCCATTATTGAAGGTCCAAACTTTCTTTATAAAGGTATTTTTTGTGACCGAATGCGGCCGAGAGTTTATAGGCTGCCTATATGTTTGTTCTAACTTATGTAGCAGAGTACCAAATGGTTCGGTGTTGAAAAGGTATATTGTCATGGATAAATATGTATATTTGAGTTTTTATAAGCCCAAAAAACTGTACAAATAGCAAGTCAGCTGGCCCTTATGCTTCTATCACTAAAAAATAGCATGTAACCAGACATTTAGATGCTTCTGTAGGTTTGTGTAGGCGATTATATTCGTCAATACAACATGACTAAAGAATTTCTGTTGGTGTTGGCAGAATCGTGATATACATTTATTAATTTCGCTTGGGAATGTTCGTGAAGAATCGAGAGCCAAGTTGAAGAAAAAAAAAATTGTGGTGAAGGTATCAAATAGATATCAAGTCCGAAAAGTGAATATGAAGACAACTAAAAGTGGATATGGAGGTGATGCAAGGATACTTATTGACGTTGCAACTGTAAGACGTGTTGGAATATGTGAACTATTAAAATCATAAACACATAAACATCACAAAGCACGCAGCGGAATAGATCTACAAGAACATGTAATTAATTAAATTAAATAAGACACGTACCTTTTTGATTCCTAGCAAGAACAAGGAATCTCTTGAACAAGAACAAATTTATAAACCCTAATAGGATTTATGTATGGATCGATCACACCAAGATCACAAGCTAAAGGAAGCTTGTCACTCGTTCTTGTACACACGTAATTATAGCGTTTCAATGAGAAAAGCTAGTTTCTTGATCACTAATAAACCAAACACTTAATATGCTACACTTGAATCGCCAAGTTCTAGTGAACTTAAAAATTGGGTCGATCAAGGTAAGCAAGAGAGGAAGAAGAAGAGAAGTTTGGCCTAGAGTTAGGGATACCAGACTAGAGAAAAAACTAAAACACAATGGGATGTATTTATAGTGTTTTCTTTTCTTGTTGCCCACTCTAGTCGATCGGCACCTCCCTCCCCTAAGGGTTTCCAGCCGACTTTATCCCTATAAGGGAATTCTAGATCCTTCTTTTCCCATCTTGCATAATTAGTCCTTTAACGGTCGTTAGTTAAAACCCCCGTTAAGTACTAACCGTCGTTAAGTGTTTTTATTAGTGAAATGAATAAATAAATAAATACATTAAATATATAATTATTTAATTATTCATCATTGAAACTTTCACGCTAATGTGTGCAATCCCGAGCCTCGGGTTCGAAACCGGACATGTATATATTAATATTTAAACACAAAACCTAACAGCTCCCACTTGGATAAATATTAATATAACAATGACATGGGTCAGCCTAGCTTAACCTTCCCAATGCCCCCAGCTCGATCCGAGTTGTGGTTCTCCTGGTAGAAACCACGTGTGATGAAATTAATCATCATACTTATCCTTTTGTTACTAATACCGCGTTAATTTGGATATGGATCTTTGTCATTCCATAATTAACTTAGTTTCTCGTTTATACATAATTGAACAAGATTACCAAAACATCTGAACGTCTTCCAGATAGACTTTGGGCGTGCGCACGCAAACATCTTGTCAATCCTACGAGTGGCCAAGCAGTATTAAACTTCAACACAAAGTTGAAGGAACAAATCCCATATTGACTGCGAGCATAACCCTTGAACTTCGCATCATTTCTGAAAATAGCCCTTATAACTACCTTTTACGGTTAGCGTTAGACCACCTTACAGAAAATAAGCTACATCCTCGGCAATTATCTGTCATCTCAAGTCTGAGGATAAATATTCATGATATACTTAATGACTATGATCCATAAAGTATAATCATGTATTTGGGATAAGTCCTATATTCAATTTATCCAATATTGAATATCATGTGATATTGGTGTCTCAACCTTACAGTCCATTCTACCAATCATCACATTTGTCTTAGTTCAATAATATTCCCATATTATTAATTGACAACGGACTATTCAGAATAAATAAATTATTCACGGATTTAAACATGCAAATATAGGACACAAATATTGATAATGATAATAAACGTTATCCGCACTTTATTTCATTAAAATAATAATTGTTTACACGTCCCTATCGAAATACCAATCCAACAGATTTACATGAAACTATCTGCTAAACGAAGACCAATACCCTGAGCATGTCGATTAAACGTATCTTTAGGTAATGCCTTCGTGAAAGGATCAGCCAGATTGTTATCTGTGTGAACTTTGAGTACTTTGATTTCACCCAGTTCGACTTGTTCACGAACATAGTGCATCTTTCTTTTAAAGTGTCTGGCGCCTTTCATAACTCCAGGTTCATTGGCGAATGTGATTGCAGCAGAGTTGTCACAATACACATTTATAGGTAATTCAATAGACGGCATCACTCCAAGATCCGTAATGAAATTCCTTATCCAAACAGCTTCTTGTGCAGCATCCGATGCAGCATTGTACTCAGCTTCTGTAGCAGACATGGCCGTTGTGCTCTGCTTTTTACTCTTCCAGTCAACTGCTCCTCCATTTATGACAAAGACATAACCCGTTTGCGACTTTGTATCATCTTTATCAGTTTGCCAGGACGCATCGCAGAAACCTGTAACATTCAGTTCTGCGTCTGGATTTCCCCCGAAAACTAAAAACATATCTTTGGTATTCCTTAAATACTTAAGAATGTTTTTAACAGCATGCCAGTGATCTCTCCCTGGATTTTGCTGATATCGACTCGTCAAATTTTGAGCGAATGCCACATCAGGCCTTGTGCATCTAACAGCATACATGATAGATCCCACAGCCGAAGCATACGGAACTTTCTGCATGTATGCCACCTCTTCAGGTTTAGAAGCACACATTTCGCTACTTAAGCCATGATCAACTTGCATGGGCAAATATCCCTTCTTGGAATTTTGCATATTGAATCTCTTCAATATTTTATCCATGTAAGCACTTTGGCTTAATCCGATTAACCGTTTAGATCTGTCTCGATAGATCTTGATTCCAAGGATGTACGCTGCTTCTCCTAAATCCTTCATAGCAAAGCAATTACCAAGATATTCCTTAACTTCATTAAGGCTTGGTATGTGATTTCCCATGATTAATATGTCATCGACATATAGGACAAGAAAAGTAGTGTTACTCCCACTAACTTTGTGGTATACACATGGCTCATTGAAATTTTGAGTAAATCCAAACTTCTTGATTTCCTCATCAAATTTCTTATTCCATTGCCTGGATGCTTGCTTCAATCCATAAATGGATCTTTGAAGTTTGCATACACGCTCAGGAAATTCTGGATTTACAAAACCTTCAGGTTGCGCCATATAGATGTCTTCATCTAGGCGACCATTCAGAAACGCGGTTTTGACATCCATTTGCCAAATCTCATAGTCATAGTAGGCAGCTATGGCTATAAGAATCCTAATAGCTCTAATATCGGCTACAGGAGAAAAAGTCTCCTCATAGTCAACACCATATGTTTGGGTAAAGCCTTTAGCTACCAAACGAGCCTTATAGGTGTGCACATTGCCATCCATGTCAGTCTTTTTCTTAAATAGCCACTTACACCCAACTACCTTAGCATTGGGTGGAAGGTCTACTTCAGTCCAGACTTGATTATCTTTCATGGATTGCATTTCCCCATCCATGGCAGTCTGCCATTTTTCCTTTTCAGGACTAATAATGGCAGCTCTATAGCTAGTTGGCTCATCAGTTTGATCCAACAGTATAGTTTCCTCATCATCTATGTTTAAACATAGACGCTCAGGAGCCTTTGCAGATCTTGAAGATCTACGGACGGGTACCACTTCAACTTCAGGTGGAGGACCTAAACTTTCTGGTTCCACAGGAAGTGTGTTAGTGCTTTCAGAAGGTGAAGTATCTTCATGATCATTTTCAAGATCATATGCCCTCCCACTGATTTCTTGAGATATTAGATTATCTTCAAGAAAATCACCGTACCTAGCCACGATGACCTTATTTTCAGGTGGGAAGTAAAAGTAGTAACCCTTCGTTTCCTTAGGGTATCCTACGAAGATACACTTAACAGATCTTTGTTGGAGTTTGTCAGGTGAGTCACGTTTAACAAACGCCTCACAACCCCAGACCTTTAAGTAAGAAAAATTGGGAGCTTTTCCAGTCCATACTTCATATGGAGTCTTATCAACCTTCTTAGTTGGAATCCTATTTAACACATGAACAGCCGTTTCAAGAGCATAATCCCAAAAGGATAAGGGAAGAGTTGTAAGATTAAACATGGATCGTACCATATCTAACAAAGTACGATTTCTCCTTTCAGATACACCATTTTGTTGTGGCGTATAAGGAGAAGTGAGTTGTTGCACAATGCCACACTCACCCAGATAATCCTTAAACTCTTGGCTTAAGTACTCACCACCACGATCGGATCCAAGTGCCTTAATCTTCTTTCCGAGTTGTAATTCTACTTCATTTTTAAAGACCTTGAATGTCTCAAAGACTTCATGTTTATGTTTAAGTAAATAAACATAACCATAACGACTATAGTCATCCGTGAAGGTCAAGAAGTAGACAGCACCACGTTTAGACACATGTCTAAGTGGACCACACACATCCGTGTGTATCAATCCAAGTAGATCCGAAGCCTTCTCCATATTAATATGGAAAGGTCTCTTTGTCATCTTTCCAGATATGCAAGATTCGCATTTATCAACTGAATCATCATTGATATTAGGTAAAAGCCCATCGTGTTGCAGCTTTTCCATGCGATTTTTGCCTATGTGGGCAAGACGGCAGTGCCATAAATAAGACGAGTCCAAGTTAGACTTGACTCTCTTATTCCCGATGCTATACATAGAATTATTTTTATTGGATACATGGTTATCCATGTCAATTTCAAACACACCATTCAATGAAATAGCATTAAAATAGAAAACAGAATTTAAAGAAACAGAAATTCCATTATCATTAAAAGTATGCTTAAAACCCAAATCCAATAACAAAGAAACTGAAACGACACCTCTAACAATAGAAGGTGCGTAATGACAATTGTTCAAAACTAAAATTAAACCAGATGGTAAAACTAGCTCAAAAGTCCCTATGGCTTCTACTGCTGCACGTATTCCATTTCCCACGTACAAGTAGCATTCTCCATAGTTCAGCTTCTTTGCTCCTCTAAGCCCCTGCGATGTATTACAAATGTGAGTACCACATCCTGTATCATATATCCAGGCATTTTGCTTACGAGGAAAAGAAAATAATTCAACCATAAAAATACCTGAAGTGCTGGCGCCCTGCCCAGCCTTGGCATTCTTATTCTTGCGACACTCCTCTAGCAACAATGGACAGTCACGCTTCCAGTGTCCAGGAGTATTGCAGTGGTGACAAGCAGCCGCATCCTTCTTGGGATAATCCTTCTTGGGAGTAGGATTCTGCTTCTTCGGCTTTTGCTGATAGGTCACAATCTGCTTGCCCTTGTCAGCTTTGCCTTTTCCTTTCTTGTTCACATGTTTCGGTTTACCGGGCTTAGCTACTCTACCACCTCTTATTGCCATAACAGCAGGTGTAGGAGCTTTCTTTGGGAGGGACTTCTCATGCTCAATAAGCATTGCATGCAATTCAGAAAATGTCTTCCCCTTGCAATACATGTTAAAGTTGCGCACAAAATCACCATATAATTCCTCATTGAGGGATTTGTTGATGAGGCCAACTTTAACGTCTTCCACAAACCCACAATTAAGTTCATCTAGTTGGTCTAGATAACTTTTCACTTTAAGCGCATGATCACTTACGGGTGTTGTGGCATCCTGCTTACACTTGCCCAAGTTGTCAAGTATATCATACAATTCAGCCATTGGTGATTTCTGAAACATACGTGTCAGTTCATCAATCATGTTTTTCGGGCTATATTGCTCAAACTGTTTTACCAGTTGATCATCCATCCCCGATAGCATGAGACAGGCCGCATCATTGTGCCTGTCATAGGTTTCATTGTACTTTCTAAGTATTTCATTAGAAGAGTTTGCAGGAGGAGCTTCTTGAAGAACCTCAGTAAGACATTCATAACGTTTGGCAATCCTAAGAACAAGCCTTAGATTGCGATACCAAGCGTTAAAATTCTTAGTCCCAGTCAGTTTTTCCTTTTCAAGCATCATCTTGAAACAGGAAGTCATATTTGACGAGTTTCCGGGTTGGGCCATTTCTACAGAAAAAAAGTTCAAAAGTTAGTACTTTCGATAATTAAACATTTCAAGAAAATTAAACACCCATTGGTTTATAATAACCATTTAATTTTCTATGAAAACTAGGATCCTAATTGACGCCGTTTCATTACATCAGCTTTGGCTGCTAGTAATAAAAGTGCTCAATAAGGTACGGGATCACCCAATTGCCAATGTCAAATTGCAATTCCTAGAAATCTTGGGACTTACATTTATATTGCCAACATCAGTTGCAAAATGTAAGCATGTTTCATCCCCAATTCTTTATGTCTTGGCGCCGTTTCATTACATCAGCTTTGGCTGCTAGTAATGAAAGTGCCCAATTAAGTTAACCAACTTAAGAAACTGTAAATTGACGTCGGTTTATTGCATTCAGCTTTGGCTGCTAGCAATAAAGTACTCAATTTTACCCTTAGATGACCACCCTTTGAACATCAACATTCAGCTTTGGCTGCTAGTGATGTAGGATGAAACCTTAGGTGTTTCTTTTTGTAGTTGGGTGACATATAACTTAAATTATAGGGTAATAAATTTTGATGTGTGAAATCAAAAAATATGTACAAAGATGTCATGCATTCATCTTTGTATCATATATATTTGCAAAACAAAACCATTTACTCATTCGTAGCTCAAATTATCAAATCTTTTAATTGAGGCGTTGAATAAATTACAACATTGCCTTAAGATGCTTCGTATTAGTTGTGGTGTACTTGGTAAGTCTAAAATTGACGCACAGGCGGGCGTAGGGACGACAGCCGCCGAAGCTGGTTAAAACCGTGCCCCTCTAAGGTCACAATTTAATGCGAACCAACTAGAACCCACTTTTTAGTTTGTCAATTTTAGGTCCGCCGCTTCGACCACTTAATACAGTCGCAATCAATCAACTAAAAGAATATAATTTTCTTGCTAAAACAATTAATGTAGTAAATCTATTATTGCTAGTCTCGCCTGGGAGCAAATTACCGTGCGAAGCGAACCACTGTCGGCACATAAGACTTGGCAATAATTGAAATTACTACAAAGGTTTCATAGTTATTAGTCTTATTTATTTTTATTATGAAAAATTACCCTCTTTTGTAGTTTTCAATCCATCATAATATAAAACACAAAAGATCAAGTAATTCAAAAAATAAATAAACACATAATAACAAATATATGATCATCTACGATATCATATAGCCACATGCAAACCTTTTTCAATAAATCCTATTATTAATTCTATGTGTAATTTAAATGTATGTAACTAACAAAACTCCCATTGGTTTTCGAGCGCATTGTACCCAATGGACCACAGCACCAAATAAATTTGGCCGCGTAAGTTTTAGTTAGTTAGATACCACATTGCACATAACCTTTTAATTAATATATTGAGGTCTTCCCCAATTTTAGATTTATTTAAAACATGTAGCATGCAAATTCAAACAAAACATACAAATCACACCATGACAAATATGCAAGATTTGTCAAGGATACCATATTGTTCACATAATCATGCAACACATATTATTATGACAATATCTCATGTACGTATCTAATTAATTAGCAACATCACATACGGTACTTACTAATTAATTTCTAAAAATTTTCATGCAATCCTAGGGTTTCTCAAGTTTTAATAAAACAATTAAAACCCTAATTTTTAATTAATCTTGGATCGCCCCATATAAGGGTTAAAAAAAACAAACCCTAATTATTAATTAATGCATGTAATCTCTACAAGATCCAATTTTTAGGTTTTAAGTAATTAATTACAAGTTCTAAACGAGGCTCATGATGCCACTGTTGGAATATGTGAACTATTAAAATCATAAACACATAAACATCACAAAGCACGCAGCGGAATAGATCTACAAGAACATGTAATTAATTAAATTAAATAAGACACGTACCTTTTTGATTCCTAGCAAGAACAAGGAATCTCTTGAACAAGAACAAATTTATAAACCCTAATAGGATTTATGTATGGATCGATCACACCAAGATCACAAGCTAAAGGAAGCTTGTCACTCGTTCTTGTACACACGTAATTATAGCGTTTCAATGAGAAAAGCTAGTTTCTTGATCACTAATAAACCAAACACTTAATATGCTACACTTGAATCGCCAAGTTCTAGTGAACTTAAAAATTGGGTCGATCAAGGTAAGCAAGAGAGGAAGAAGAAGAGAAGTTTGGCCTAGAGTTAGGGATACCAGACTAGAGAAAAAACTAAAACACAATGGGATGTATTTATAGTGTTTTCTTTTCTTGTTGCCCACTCTAGTCGATCGGCACCTCCCTCCCCTAAGGGTTTCCAGCCGACTTTATCCCTATAAGGGAATTCTAGATCCTTCTTTTCCCATCTTGCATAATTAGTCCTTTAACGGTCGTTAGTTAAAACCCCCGTTAAGTACTAACCGTCGTTAAGTGTTTTTATTAGTGAAATGAATAAATAAATAAATACATTAAATATATAATTATTTAATTATTCATCATTGAAACTTTCACGCTAATGTGTGCAATCCCGAGCCTCGGGTTCGAAACCGGACATGTATATATTAATATTTAAACACAAAACCTAACAAGACGTGCTTCATTCATATTTACTTGAATGGTTTGACAGGTCAGTAGCCGAATAATATGCCGTCGTTCAGTAATTTCTAAACAAAACAGTCATTTTTAAGATCAAAATATGAAGATTTTATATAATGGATGTAATAGGAAAATCAAGTAGGGTCTAAACACCATTGTTTGCAGTGTTTTTATTTCACCTAATTATCGGATTATGCCTATTTTGTATCCCATAATCACTCTCAAAACGCATTTCCAAGCACCCCTTTACTTAATTTGATATGATGTTGTGTGTTATATGGTGTTGGTTGTTACAGACCAAGGCTAAAGCTATTGGCGAAAGTGCAATGGTACAAGAAGTTGAAGAATGAGACACGGTGAGAACACCTACGGACAAGAATTCGTCTAAGAGCAAATGTCATTTACTGGAATTTAGTTCTGGACATGGGAATCACTACATGCGGTGATCAAATCTGCAATTTACATCACTTTGTTATAGTTGATATTTTGCCAATATTAAATGCAGGCCCTTCGACAAGTGTTCGCTGAGAATTTAGTCTTGGGTCCTTACTGTTGGCAAAACATCAAGGGGGATTTTTTGATGCTTAGCTAAATATTTCTGGCGCTAGCTGATGTGTTAATAGAGCAGCTATCACGATATGCAATACTTGAACATCAGTTGCGAAGACAAAAGCAAAGGATATGTGTTGTACGTTGTATTTCCTTCAAAGCTTTTGCATGAATACACAACATATCGTAACTGGTACAATAGTGTGTATATGTAGACTATATTACAAGATGAGCATCGACTTTATAAAGAGAAATTTGACGAAATTTACTTTACTAAGATGCAATTTCATGTGTTAGTCTGACTAGAACGCGAACTCGAACATTATTCATGCAAAACACTCCCGTCGCAACGCGCGGGCTACCCCGCTCGTATATATATATATATATATATATATATATATATATATATATATATATATATATATATATATATATATATATATATATATTAATTTCTTAGAAATGGGGGGCTGCATCAAGCAGTTGTACCACAAGCTTCTCTTATTGTACATGTAATTAGCAAAGTAATTAGCATAAAAATGTGTGGCTGTAAACGCGGGAGGTTACTGTTCCGGCAACTGTTCATTGAATAAAATATACAAAAAAATTGCCTAATGATCTTGGGTTAGGCCTAATTGCAGCAAACATGTGGCTGTAAAGTTGGGTTCATTGATTAACAAATTATATAACCTTCAGACCCTCATTCTTCTTATCACAAATAACAAAAATCTTCCTAGAAAAATCCAGACCTCACTCATTCTTCTTCTCCATATGATTAAATCCAACTAATTAAAATATCTTCATCAATTCACTCATGTCTAGAAAAAATAAGGTGATTTACGCATATACACCAAGGCTGATTTAGCAACAATCGATGTCAACTGTAGAGCCGATTTAGTAACGATCGATGTCAACTATATAGCCGATTGTATGCTCTTCTTTCTACCATCTTTTGTTTGATTCCGATTAAAATTAAGGTTTTTTTTTTTTAGTTGTTGGAAGGTAATATTGCTACAATCGATCTCAACCATAGAGCCGGAGGTATGTTCTTTCTAACATCTTTTGTTTGATTCCAAATAAAAATAAGGGTTTTTATGTTTGATGTAGATTAGAGTTTGCTGAGATTTTTTTTTTATATATATTTTTTTAATAATCCTTTTACAGTAACATAGTGCTACTTTTGTAAAAATGTTTTAGTTAAAAAAAATTGTGCTGCAAAATGATGGAAAAGGTTGTTAGTTGGTCGTTGGTTAGCTTATTTCTAGGGGTGGAAACGAGCCGAGCTGAGCCCGAGCCTGCCAGAGCTCGAGCTCGGCTCGTTTATATTCTAGAAAGCTCGAGCTCGAGCTCGAGCTCGTTTCGAGCCTAATATTTGAGCTCGAGCTCGGCTCGTGAAAATTTTCACAAGCTCGAGCTCGAGCTCGGGCTCGACTAATTTGTATGATTTTTAAAGAAAACAAAGTTAAAATGGAGCTCGGCTCGTTAATTACATAAAGCTCGAGCTCGTTTACTACTTTTAAGCTCGTTTATACGTATAGACAATATATATATGTATATATTTCTAGGGCTCGTTTAGGCTCGCGAGCCTATTCGAGCTTTTTTTATAGAGCTCGAGCTCGAGCTCGATTATTAAATGAGCCCAAACTTAGGCTCGAGCTCGGGCTCGAGCTCGTTTAGGCTCGGCTCGTTCGAGCTTTTTACCGATCCGATCCCGAGCTTTTCACGAGCGGCTCGGCTCGTTTCCACCCCTACTTATTTCTTTTTTTTTCCTGGGATTTTTTTTTTACTTAGGAAAAGTGATAAGTATAGTTTTTGGTTTAACATTGGCCTTATCAGCTTATTACAGAGTTTCAAAATCTTATGAGTTTACTCTTTTACGTAGGGGGAATACTTTTTTCTCCCTGGGATTTTTTTTTTTTAACTTAGGAGAAGTGATAAGTTTAGATTAAGCCTACTTGAAGGGTATCAATGTAGCATAATGAATCCGTCATTTTACAATTATAATTTGTAGGGTGGGTGTGATATACTTGAAGGGTATCGATGTAGCATAATGAGTCCATAAGTGTAGACATTAGTATATATGAAAATCCTAATGCGGTTAGAGGCAAGACGACTTCCTGGATGAAGATTGTTGTTAGGCTGCTAGGTAAGATTAAGGTAGATGCATTGGTGATCAACACTACATAAATGATATGCACATGCCCTTTAGCTTAGGATGTATTAAACCTCATGTTTATGACACTAGTATCAAAGTATCTATGTAAACTTATTATTGTCATCTTCTAACCAGAAGGGATCAAATCCCAACAATTTGAGTTTACCATGGTTTGCACCTCATTTATCAATTTTTATAAAAGCAGAATTTGCGTCTAAAGTAAAGTCGAAATGGATCATGATACTGATAATTTAGGAGGTGATTAAGAATTTCATAAATGTAGCCTTATCAGTAGTTGTTTGCATCATGTGTTAGATCAGATACCTTCCACGACACGCCATGTGGGTATGTCACACGAGGTCATAAATGTAGCCTTATCAGTAGTTGTTTGCATCATGTGTTAGATCAGATACCTTCCACGACACGCCATGTGGGTATGTCACACGAGGTAACATATTGTTTGTATAATAGTTTCCCGTCAATTCCGTTGAGTGGCAGTAGTTGTTTTGTAATTAACATGAAGGTTAATATCTTTTATTTCCTTAAGTATATATGGATTTTTTGCAGAATTAAAAGCAAGGAGGAGCAAAAAATATACATTCAGAAGGTAGTATGATTTCATATGCTGACTGTTGTATACAATTATCGATTTGTCTCTGCTAATGAGATTTTCTTGATACAGCCAAACTGCATTATTTTGGCAACTTCACGTGCTAATCAAGATCTTGCTACATCAGACGCGATTAAAATGCCGCGTGAAGTAGACCCTAAAGGTATCCAAATGCATTTATGTAATGTTTAAACTGTCAAACATAGCAACATTCAAAAATGCTGACATAGCAACTACGGTACAAGCTAAAACAAGTAGAGTGCTTTTGCCACTGGAAGCCCAACCACCAGAAGCAATTGATACGGGTAATGGTTCAGTAGCCTGTTATGTATATATTATTATAGCATTTTGGGGTAATTACAAACATTTCCATGTGCGACCATAAACATGAGATTCTTTTTTTTTTTTTTTTCTTTTTTTTTTTTTTTTTTTTTTAATCTTTTTGTTACAGGTTCAACTACAGCACAAGCTAAAACAAGAAGAGTGCTTTTGCCACTGGAAGCCCAACCACCAGAAGCAATTGATACGGGTAATGGTTTAGTAGCCTGCTATGAGTATATTATTATAGCATTTTGGGGTAATTACTAACATTTCCATGTGATTGCACAACAGGTGCAGCTACGGGTTTTGCACATCCGCACCGGCTACCGCTTTCTACTGACCAGTGTGAAAATCTGTTGTCTCAAGGTGCGCCTTTTATTCCCTTCCTCTCTATTATATAAATATAACTTTGTTATTAAGGCAAGAATTAAGTAACTAGCAGCAGAATGTTTTCTGATTTTTAATCTGTTTTAAGTCTAGACCCTGTATATGGTTAGCTAATTTTTTGAAGATGGTTGCAAGTTAGAAATGATTAGGGGTGTATAGAATATAAAATGTATGCGTTGGAATTCTTTAAACATAATAGATGTAAGAATGGATGGAACTTGAGTTACGACTACCCGTAATTGATTGTTATCTGAAATGATAGGTATTTCAAATTTTTCTCTCAATTGCTTGATCAACAGATTTGTGTCATTCGTATATTTATAACATACAGTTTCTTATCATTCACTGACCACCTCATTGTTTTGTTTCAGATCAACAATGGTCTTCCAGACGATTCTAACAAATCTTTTTCACATAAACCGCTTGGTCTAAGAAAGATTCTTAAAATGTTTGATAAGTCGAGCTAACCATCCTTATTCTCAGCTCGACAAGTCTATAAGCAAGTGGTACAACTCTAAAACATAGAATAGTATCTATTGTTTTTGTAATGGTAGATAATGATTACAAATTAATTGCTACAATAAGCTGCCTATATGTGCAGGGTATATCAGCAGCTGTTGCATCCATAACTCGGAACCTTGCTGACTTGCAAGATGATCAAAGACGCTATGTGTCAATTTATGACCACCCAACTCTTCAACTCTCGGTATTTTTTAATATTTTTTTAATTTCGTAAGTTTCATTGAGATGCATTTTTGAGATGGTGATATGGGCAGGTCTGGCAGGTTGGGTATCGCATCAAAATGCATAATGGAAAAAAGCGACTAATTTTAATGGGTCAATTTTAGGTTTTATTTGTTTTCACGGACTTTAAGTTAATTTTAAGTTTTGGTTTTACTATAATTATGTTTGATGTCTCTTTTACGATATCAATGTATTACAGGCGAATGATGAGACAACTGAAGAGTATCAATGGCAGCGAGTGATCAATGCAAGCTGAAAATTCTGGACTTGAAATCAAAAAGGAATTACTAATACATTACCTACAAAATGAAAATCAGCAGGTGATTGATAAGATTAGTACCTTTAACGCTTAAGTCTTAGTAACTGCAACTTAAGACATGTTTTCATTAACATCTGCCTGAAAAACCTTTTAGATGGTTTTCAACTCTCTTTATTTTTTATACGCGCCACACTCTCATTTTTGTGCTAAAAAATTTTAGCAGTCAGCGCTGCTATGTCACAAATCTAATGTATATTTTTCGCAGCTTTAAATCAATTTGTAGTGTTTATAAGTCATTGACTTTTTACTGTGTCTTAAGTCGTAGATAATCAGAACTGAAGGGAATGTGAAGTAAAGGAGTAACGTGCTGAAGAAGAATATGTCAGCAAAAGTGGCACCAGTGGCAGCAAATTTTTTGGAGTTTCTCTCGCTTTCAGATTCAACTCCTACTGTTCAGTGCAAGTCTTGAATGCCGCTGTAAATCATGCATTATTGGTTCGAGCAGTTCACTGACGCCTGCTATTCCAGCCAGAAATTCAGAACGTGTTCGATCCAACAATGCGAACCCAAGCTATAGTAGACAGACATGCACACAAGCAGGTACAACTGTTGCCTATTGGTCTTTCTATCTCATTTTTTGGTTTTACCAACACTTGGTATATATGCATATCTTTGCTTCCAATTTGAATCAGTTCATATATGGTTTTTAGTGTTTGTGAATAATCATTCTTATTTGTTGTATATGTGGTGCTTCAATGAACACACTGTACATTATATATGACTTTATATTGTTTAAATGCCAGTTTGTTTTAATGACATCATGTTTAAACGACATGTACATTTACCTATTGAGCTATAATGAAATGTGAAATAACTATTGTTTTTAGATTTAAACAGGAAATAGTTATTTAGTTGGTTGGATATCATGCCTGTAGTAAAAAGGAAAACAAACACAGTATTGAATTAATCTTTTTCTTTTAATAAATAATAAAAAGACTTCTCAGCACATACAGATTTCTGCCGATCCTTCAACCAGTACTGCTTCTCATGATTCTCAGTTGAGGGTGGATTCTTCTCATCAGGTAATAGTAGATGCCATTGACTCATCTTTGGCTGCTAACAATTCCAATGTTGATAATTCTAGTATTCAGGCTATGCTATTATGCCTATTTTCTCTCAGCCTGATCATGAACTCATAAACAAGATGGAGTCTAATATATCCCTTGTTTGACTTAAATCCAAAGATATGATGCTAACGTTCCAAAGGAACAAGCTGCTCAGACTAAGGGATACTTATAGGACTCTGAACCTATGAGAGAAGCAAACACTTCTTTGCTTTGCAGGAATTTTTTTTTTCAACTAAGGTTTATTTAAGTCCGCCACAGCATGCCTTTTCCGTCTATAGCGGATAGGTAATTTAGCTACCTCCGCAGCAACAATTGCTTCAGCGGGAGCTGTCGTCGTGGGATCCGTAATAGTGAGCATTGTAACTGATACCGGGAGTTTAATATCTAGTTTTTTCTGCTTACGAAATGCTTACGCTTACCAAAAGGACTAGGGCATCTTGTCAAAAGCAAAAGCGAGCGGTGACTCTATCGGAATCTATAAAACTCGACTGGAAGCGGGTGGAACCCACAATTGAATCTGTCCTGTCTAGAGGTCTATGCCCTTAACCACTGCGCGTTTACTGACACACTATCCCACCTTAGGGTAGCCCCCTTATTTCAAATAGAATACCTATCCTATTAGCTCTGAATAGCTCTGAAGCAGGAAAGATTCTCGCTACTCAAGAAATTTAGTAAGTGAAGTTATCCTATCAGCTTAAAAAGGGCTTTCTCAGGTCGACCTTTCTTTAGGTTAAGTGGCGTGTAGCTAATCTCGCTAATATCTCAGATAAGGGGACGTGATATATCCGAAACGTACGAAATATAGTCAATATCTTCATATTCATCATTTTTGAAAGCGGGGGGAAGGGATCTTTTTTCTGCAACGGAAAAAAAAACGGAGCAGATTTGACTCGGGAAGGTGGATCTGGTAATCGAAGAAAAAAAAAACAAATGGAAATGCGATATTTATTTGCAAATTGACCATTGTTAGACTGTTTTTGTGTGTTCATAATTTTTTTTATTATTATTTTCTTTTATGTGTTAAGATTTATGGTTATGTTAAAAGGACCACATGTATCAAACCTGTTTGTGAAATAATGGTGCAGGAAGCCGACTTGGGCTCAATCCAATAATGCGTGAAGTAGAGATGACTGGTGGGCAGCGATTTATTTATACAACAAACTACATAAACAGATGGGCAGATTAGGTTCCAGTTCTTGCAAAGCAGCCTTGCTGTTATGGAATTTATTTTCTCCATCGAACAAATTCGGAGTCAAAGCCTTGATAAAACTATCTACTATAATGATTTATCAATTTTATAGAACTTCAACAAGGTAACAAAATGGCTCTAATAGTTGAAAGGAATGAAGCTGTTTGTTTTTCTTTGGTTTAGTATTCCTTTGTCTTCTTCAGATA
Source organism: Artemisia tridentata subsp. tridentata (assembly GCA_021014915.2). Taxonomy (NCBI): domain Eukaryota; kingdom Viridiplantae; phylum Streptophyta; class Magnoliopsida; order Asterales; family Asteraceae; genus Artemisia; species Artemisia tridentata. Next base: position 40,578,383 of record CP139508.1, read on the forward strand.
CGACTCATGTAAAGTTTGGAGGTTCTACATACTGGTATGATCAGCAGCTGAGACCAATATGTGTTAGTGATGTCATGCTGCACTTGGTTTTTAGGTATGAGCACTGATAATCATCCTTCCTAATGTGAACGTAAACCGACACTATCGACATAAAAACTCATTCTTGCACTTCCAATCAATTTCCTGCTTAAACATATTAAGACAAAATAAGCATAACTCAAAGCCATAAAATTTACAGTTAAAATCATTACGCAAATCTAACGACCTCTGAATATACCTTGAGTCGTTGGACTCCCATTTATATTCTGTATTTGGTGATTACATTTTCAGGTACGAAGATGTGCAAAGATTCAAAGAGTATGGACTGTGTATGTATCATAGGCAGCCAGCGCAGAAATATCATCATCGCCACATAATTCAGCAAATATACAAAACTTACTTGGCACCCAAAGGTGTTGTCCCAGAAGCTAGCCATGGCTGCAACTGTAATGGGTTGGTCTGCCAAGATACGGTTGCTCTCACTTTTAACCAAACCCGTTGAAAGCTAAATCAAACACCCCTTTTAATCAACATTAATAAACTGTGTCAGTTTCTTTCTCGTCATATCTCTTAGGCTCTTTATCAGCCATAATACTTCTTTTGTCATGATCTGGATCAGGCTGCTGAACAGATTCTCTAGAATCCAGATTCACGTTTACCATCTCACCATCACTGATTGCTCTCTTCAACTTTTCACCGAAACCTTTGGAGTGTTTTGTTTACACAGACTTTACATACCTCAGATTTTCGTACTCCCTTACTTCATCAAATGGTGAATTTGGTGCCCCTTTCGTTCAAAGAACAAAAAGAATAAACATCTTAACCAAGCCCTTCACACAACTGCGACAATATCACTCCCGGTATCCAGTGCCACCAAAAACCATAAACTCGGTGTACCAACCGAAATATTTGCATAATGCAAGCTGTAAATTTCAAACAAAATTATTCCATATATCAACAACTCTTGAACTATGCATTCCTAACTTAAATAATACGAATTAAACAAAACATCCAAATTCCATTTAAAATTTTAAACGATAACAAAACTGTTCCATCTTAACTTTTTTCAGTGGCGATGGCGCTTTGCTCTTCCTCTCTACCACAGCTGGAGGTGGTGGTGGTGGTGATGGCCCATTACTCTTCTCTCTACCGCAGCTGGAGGTGGTGTTGGTGGTGGTGGCGCGTTACTCTTCCTCTCTACCGCAGCTGGAGGTGGTGGTGGTAGTAGTGGCGCGTTGCTCTTCCTCTCTACCACAGCTGGAGGAGGTGGTGGTGGTGGCGCGTTACTCTTCCTTTCTACCACAACTGGAGGTGGTGATGGTAGTGGGGCCGTAACTGCAGCATTTGAGAATCACACATTCGCCCCAAACAGTTTCCGCAGTCTGACAAAAACATTAAGTATTAATACGAAATAAGAATCAGTTGCTAACCAAACACCCCATTTTAAGCACTTCTCATCTTACTAACGGCGATCACATAACTAAATCCAAACAATATAGTTTTATTGAAACAAAACCTAAACATAACTATCAATTGGGTTGATTATACTGCTTGTACCTCAAGTTCATCAACTCAAACTTGCTAATCAAATTTCTTAATGGTTATATATCTAACTTTATCACATTGTAATACGAAAAGTTTTCAGAGGCATAACATCAAACACCTTTAGGGCAATTCAAAACCAACATTTTATTTGCATATACTATGTTAATTACTATAAACCACGTTAATGTGGCAGCAGGCGGCATTGACCAAATATAGCACATGAATCATTTTAAATCTCTAGTCACCATTTCCAATTAACCCTAACACTAAATCAACTAAGTAAAACACAAAACGTTACCTGTATACGCCTCTCAATGCCGCCAAACCTTGTGCAGCTTGCATCGCTCCAACATTGGATGACTATAATCAACATATTTCTCTCATAAAGGTTTGTATTTTTCCATTCCGATCTTCAGCCAAAGCTTTGAGTTGCCATTCAAATGCAAAAAAGCTCCATTCGCTATCACCTCTGGATCGATGGATGCTATGTGTGTTTGTAAAAAATTAATTAGTAACGGGTATTTGATGAAATGGGTGTTTGAGATTTAACGGATTTGGGATTAGGGGTTTGGTGGATTTGATGAAATCAGGAAAATGTGTGGGGGAGGACTGAGGAGGGGGAGGGATTTATGACAGAATTTTTGTGGCTGTAACATGAGGAGTTACTGTTATTAACACTGTTCATGGCATTATTTTATACAAATAGCATCGGGTACAACACTTTCATGCACAACTCACTCCTACCTTTTACATATATATATATATATATATATATATATATATATATATATATATATATATATATATATATATATATATATATATATATATATATTGATAATTTGCTTTTAAATATTTAATTAAATGTTTGTTAGGTCAAGAAAATACATATAATCTCCTTCACATTAACCAAATTAGAGTAGAGGGTGCAATTGCTCGTGAGGTTCGTCGAGGCTGACGTGGCCTTCGTTGTACCCTCGCCGCTGCACCATGCCCACTCGCCGAAGCTCGTTGTTAACTCCTTGCTCGTCTGCACGACGAGCTTGGAGATCTGACAAACCATTTTTTTTTTCTTTTTGTTGCCTTTTTTTTTTTCTTTTTTTCTATTATGGTCCTTTTTTTTAAAGTATATATGTAGAATGTATGTATGTAAATGTAAATATGTAGAATGTATATACGTACATGTATATAAAACAAAGGTTTATAAAAACTTAGATTTCATTAAACATTAATACGAGATACATAAACAACAGCGAACGATTAACGTAGACAACAAACGATTAACACAAACAACATACGATTAACAAAAACAACAAACGTTTAGTGAAAAGTATCATCTGAATCTGGGTAACCATCTTCAGATGATTCGGAAGCTGAGTAAATACCACACTCCCACCTTTCCCTGCGTTCTTCAGCCTCTTTTGCTTCCCGCTCCAAACGAGCCCACCTCTCTTCTCTTTCTTGATATCCATTTCTAGCAAGACCTGAATGTCTTCATGATATTCCATTTCCCACAAGTCCTGCATGTCTTCGTTGGCAACCGGTGGATTGTGCACCTGCATGTGTTGATCTATTTGGAGAAGTTCTTCATCAGTTATTCCAAACGGTTCATTTTCCGGTGGATTGTTCACCGGAAAATTTTCCGGTTGGAAAACCGGAAAGATATGCTCTGGGGGAGTATGGACTTCTTCAGTTTGTCGAGGTGGGGATGAAAATTGTTGCCCGAAATCCTTTTTGTGAGGCGGGGATGGAAATTGTTGCCCGAAATCCTTTTTGCTGGAAAACATTTTGAGTTAAAGTTTGGATAGTTTAGCTTTAAAATTGTGTGTGACAATGCAAATCAGATGGACTGTATTTATAGGGGACAATGCAAACGTTTTTAATATTTTATCCTTGAAATTGAAATTTTGAATTTAAAAATATCCCGCCCATGTTCAAACATTTGAATTTAAAAATATCCCGCCCATGTTCAAACATTTGAATTTAAAAATATCCCGCCCATGTTCAATTTTTGAATTTAAAAACATCCCGCCCTGGGAATTAATGCAATTCGTATGGTTATAAATACCATACCATCATATGAGTTTTATCCACACTTGTAATATTCTCCACACTTCCAATATTCTCCAACACAATTGAAATGAGTAACCGTTTGGCTAAAGAGGACGAGAAGTTGCTAGCAGAAATTTGGGTTGCGGTTTCCCAAAGTCAAAGCTTCAACAATGAGATATCATTTTGGAACCAGATTGTAGACATGTTCAACAATATGTCTAACGGTGAGATCCGTACCAGACACTCACTCAGTGGTATATGGGCAAGAATTAGCAGCGAATGTCAGAAATTCCATGCTATTTTCTTAGATTTGGAGCGTACACGTGGGGACAATGACGGTGAGCTTCTCAACACTGCGAAGACTACGTTTCAAGAACGATTTGCGGGAAAAAGCTCTCGCTACGAGCACGTGTGGGAGGTTGTGAGAAATGTTTAACATGTTGTATCGTTTTTAATATGTTGTATCGTTTTTAATATTTTGTATCGCTTTTAATATGTTGTATCGTTTTTAATATGTTATATCGTTTTTAGTATGTTGTATCTGTATTTTGAATTCGAATAAAACTCGTACGGTTACTTTTTGTTTGAATATGAGTTTTTTTAATATTCTCCAACGGCTACTTTAACGGATACATTCAAATATAAATACCACACATTTTGGTATTTGTCACAACACTTCATTTTCTCCCAACTCTTCATTTTCACAAAACTTCATTTTATCACACGCAAGTATCAGTATGGCTAACGAACCATCAGAGGTTCAAAGGGCTATCCTCAACCGATTACGAACTGAACAAGAAAAAGAACTTAGACTTATTAACAGTTTGTTTGGCGAGATATCTCGTATTATGCTACAAATGCATAATCGTGCTCCGGAGATCGAAAGTTTGCTTGAGTTGCCTCAAGGCCATCCAGCAATCAGAGTCGGTCTACAAACGCTACAAAGACATAATGAAACAGATCTGGAACTTCATGTAGCGTTGAAGATGGTTAGGGAGCAGGTCTTACAAGTGTGGGAGGAAAAGTCGGATCTCATCGACAACTACAACTCTATATAAAATTTCGTATCATATTAGTATTTGTTGTATCGTTATTTTTAATTCCCGTATCGTTTTTTTTCGTATCGTAACTTTATGTTTAATGTGTGTTTGAATAAAATGTATTGTATTTTTATTTGAATAAAATTAATTTTAGTTTATTTTGATATTTGATAAAAAAAAAAAAAAAAAAAGGATAGTGGTGGGGCCCAAATGAGTAAGTTGTGGTTAGTTGATTGGGAGGAGGGTTGTTATTTGTGGTTTGTTGTGCTGACGTGGCACTCAGTGGGGCCCGAATGAAGAGAATGGCTAGTCTTCTGCACCCCCTGCTCTTAGTACTCCATACTTTATTAAAGTTCGTGCATTAAAACTAAACTCTCCACTACAAAGTTGCAAACACTAAAAAACCCCAGAAACACACGTGCGAACAACAACCAAAAATCACTCAAATAATTGTATGCCTCACTTTCCTTCTTAAAAAAACCCCAAAATTTCACCAAATCCCCCAAACCAATTCAATTTCCCTCCATTTTTCCCCCAAACCAAAACCCTTAACTTAACTTTTCAATCCTACAAAAATCAACCTTCAATTCATAAAAAGTTCACATTATCTTTTTAAAATAACCAATTTATTGCGAACTATTTCCATCAATTTGTTAAAAAAGACTGATTTTTTATTTATTTTGTTTTTTATTATTTTTTTTGCAGGTGAGTTTGATATGATAAGGGATGATGAATCTTATGGTAGTACAACTTATTGGGATTTTGGTGGTGAAGAAACCCAAATGATCGGACGTTATATAACTTAATCTTTTAATACTAGAAGGGTAATCGCGCAATGCGGCGGCGGGTACTCGTTGACTATTTTTGTGGCGAGCAAATGTTTTTCATTTTAAACTTTGTTATTTAGCATGTCTCAAATACTATAAAGTAGTAGAGATATGTTTTTTCAAAATAGAACGTCTAAATTATTAATAGTGTAAATGGTTAAGACTTTTATTTTTCAAACTTTAGCATTAAATTGGTGGTTATAAGTTTAGTGATCTATTCTTATAAACAATTTCATTCAAATGTATTATTATTGGAGGGATGTTACATATGGTTTAAATGACACTTAAATTTTAAAATTTTACACTAATTTTCTACTTTTCCTTTTATAGTAATGTTTTTTGTCTTAAAATTTTAAGACTTCCTTTTATAGGAAGTCCCAAATGCTTTATAATGGTGTATAGACATATGATGATGTTGGTTAGGTACAAAAATACAAAATCTACTTCACACTAACCAAATTAGTACTCTGTACTTTATTAAAGTTTTATGTGTAAGCCTCGTGCATAAACACGCATTAAAACTACTTCTTCACTTCAAAAGCATGGTTCTAAAAGGAGCGCCATGATGGCGCCAAAGCACCGCTTAGGCGTGAGGCGTGACCTCAACGTTACGAAATAGACCAAGCCGTTGACCTCAACGTTACGAAATAGACCAAGCCGTTGACTCTAGGCGTGGCGTGAGATGAGGCAGGAAAAGGCGTGCTAAGGCATGAGGCGTGGCGAGTTCTTTTTGTTCAACTCCGATAAAAAAAATTAAAAGGAAGAATATAGTTTCTTAACCTTATTCATTATTTATAACGCTTTTTATAAACTCGATATATATGAAATATGATATAAATATACTCCTTCCGTCCCATTTTAGTTGTCCGTTGACCAAACTTTGACCGTAAATATTTTTGTTTGTATTATATAATATTTGATGAAAGTTATATCATTGAAAAGTTCGTTTAAAATCAAATTTATTTATATATTTTATATCAAGTGTTATATAATACAAACAAAAATATTTACGGTCAAAGTTTGGTCAACGGACAACTAAAATGGGACGGAGGGAGTATAACTATTTTTGTATTTTGTGAAACCCTTTAAAAAGCAAAAGCTTCGCTCTTTAGACGCTAAACTGCTAAGACTATGCGTACTGGGCGCTGAAGCACCCAAAATTACCCCCAACAGCGCCCAACAGCGCCCCCTCCTCCAAAACGGAGGGGCGCTGTTGAATCAAAAAATCGTTTTCTCGTGGTTCTGACAGCGCTGGTTTGGTTGTGTTATTCAAGGAAGTAGCCGTTTGCAACGGCTAAAAATCAAACGGATCATTTTTTTTTCTTCACTAATTTTCACTATATAAACACACAAACATATATTTTTTACACCAAAACAATCTCAAACACAATCCATTCTCAACAAATTTTATACAATCTTTCACCTTTTTATACAGTGGGTTCTCCTTCGACGTCTTCCCTTATTTTTGAAACTAGTTCGGATGACGATTTCTCCGACCGAGAACTAGAAGTGGTGTCTCTTGCTGCTGGGGCTGTAGCTATGTACGTCGCTCAAAACCCACCAAAACCGATCCGAAGAAGAACAAAAGTTTATCGAGACCGTTTTGAGGCCAACGAAAGGTTGATGAAAGATTATTTCCACCCAACGGAGCCAACGTACGATGACAGAGCATTTAGGCGCCGTTTTAGAATGAGCAAACGGTTATTTTTGCGTATCGCAAATGATTTGGAGGCGCATTTCGATTACTTTAAACAAAAACCCGACGGATTGGGTAACCCGGGGTTCACGTCGATACAAAAGTGCACAGCTGCTATATGGGTGATCGGTTACGGTGTCTCCACCGACATCAACGACGAGTATTTAAAGATGGCCGAGAAAACGTGTCGGGACACAATTGAGCATTTTACAATAGGTAAAAAAAAAATATCTTTATCTATTTATTGTTTTTCTTATATATTTATTGTTTTTCTTATATATTTATATAGTTATATATTTATATATTTATTGTTTTTCTTATATATTTATATATTTATATATTCATTGTTTTTTACAATAGGAATTAAAGCCTTGTACGAGAAGAGGTATTTAAGAAAGCCAACAAAAAGTGATTTGATGAAAATATACGATGTGCACCAAGAGGTTCATGGCATACCCGGTATGATGGGCAGTATAGATTGCATGCATTGGGCATGGTCTAACTGTCTAAGTGCTTGGCGAGGTCAATACCACGGGGGAAGCCACAAAGGTCCAACGCTAGTTCTTCAAGCCGTTTGCTCATACGATCTATGGATATGGAGTGCTTACTTTGGTATCCCCGGCTCTCTTAACGATATCAACATTTTAGATCAATCACCCGTCCTCGAGGACATCATCTCAGGTACCGCGCCGTCTCTCGGTTTTTATGCTAATGACAACTTCCATCCAGGTGGCTACTTTTTGGGTGACGGTATATACCCGAAATACTCGTTCATCATGAAAACGATGTCACAGCCGATCGATCCTATGAAAAGATAACTGGAGAAAAGTACAAGAATCTGCAAGAAAGGACATAGAAAGATGTTTCGGTGTTCTAAAAAAACGTTTTGCGTTTGTGTCGAATCCTTGTCGTTTATGGACGAAGGATAAGATTAAGGATGTTATGCGTTCATGCCTCATTCTACACAACATGATATTAGAGGACGAAGGACGGGCCTTTTGTCAAGATTATCACCCGGGCGAAGAAAATGAACCACTGCCAGGATTAACCCCCGAAGAAGCCTTACTATAGGGAATTATAGAATTATAGTGAAGCTGGATTCTGCTGAAGACTTATGCATTGCTGCTGAAGGCTTATGCATTGCTGCTGAAGCTTGATTCTGCTGATACCTTATTTTGTTTCTGCTGATAGTTTATTACTGCGGATATAATTGTTAGTTATCCGTATGTTTAGAAAGTTTGTTATTTTATTTTTAGAAGAGATTGATAGTTATCTCTTTACATGTTTTCTAGAATGCTGTATTAGGGTTTCTTAGTCTCTATAAAAGAAACCGGCAGCCTAGGGTTTATGTACTCAATTAAAAATTCATTATCAATAACAATAACTTTTCCTTAAAAATAAAATAAAAAAAAAAAAAAAAAAAAAAAAAAAAAAAAAAAAAAAACTATCGGCAGAAACAGAAATAAACTATCGACAGCAATGAGCTTCAGCAGAAACCATAACTGTCGGCAGAATCCAGCTTCACTATCAGCAGAAATGAGAAATCTTCTTATTTCCCATAATTCCCTACAATTACAACACTCGGCCTACGTACGAAGCCACGTGAGTCACCACGCACTATTGGCGGATTTGATCGAGGAAGCGTGGGTTAACCGAAAAATGTTGTCCGATGAGGAGGAGGAGGAGGAGGAGAACTACAACGATCACGATGACGTTAACGACGATTCCGATGATTAGTAGGTTTTGTTTTTTTAATTGTAATTTTATTTTTATTTGTAATGGTTTTATTTTAAATTATGTGTGACATTTTTTTTATTGTAATGTTTTACAGTTTATTTTAATAAAATTGTATTTTTATTTATATTATTTACTATTATTAATTAGTTTTTATTGATTAAAAAAATAAAAAAAGAAAACAAAAAAAGTACCACGTGTCAAACAACCCCCACTCTCCACTACACAACTTTTTCAACAAAGCCCCATCCTATCCCACATGCCACGTGTCGAACAACCTCCCACTCTCCACTTCTCCCCGCTACACATACTCTAAAGGGCCAGCCACGCCACACCTCACTTTCCCTCCAAAAAAAACCCCAAATTTTCAACAAATCCCCAAATTAATTCAATTTCCTCTACTTTTCCCCCAAATCAAAACCCTAACCCTAACTTTTTCTATCAGACAAAAAACAACCACCAAAAATCTTTTCACAAAACCCATCTTTTATTTCCATCAATTTCATCACTTTGTTAAAAAAAATAAGATTTTATTGTTTTTTGGGTTGCAGGTGAGATTGATAATATGAGTAGTACTACTTGGGATTTTGGGGGTGAAGAAACCCACATCATTTTTAATTATAGTAAGGGGCTGTTTACCTTTAGCTTAATGGGGAAAGATAGTGGGACCAAGCAATTTAATAATATTTCTTTTTTAAATGGGACCCACTAATTCCTTTGTTTGGTCTTAATCCACAAGGCAAAAATTATGAAGCCCTCCCCAATAAGAGCCTCATATGGAACGTGGGACCCACATGGCCTTAGCTAAGGGAATTTAGTAAACAGGCCCTAAGCTTAATAACTATCAAACCATATTTTATGATCAAAGTATGGTTTTTTATGTATTCTGTTGTTACTGATCCTATGCTACAGTCAATTGGAGCAGTCAATTGCGCCATCAGGACACCAAATGATGGGACATTATATGGGTGCACCAATAATGGCTGATACAATTGATCAGATGTTGCTTCTTATGAATTTGGCTAAGTCTTATGGTGCTGATCTTGTTGAGATTAGATTGGATAGTTTGAAACCTTTTTTATAGGGGTTTAATGTCAGAGAAAGTATTCATACCCTTGTTAAATTAAGCCCTTTGCCTACCCTTTTTACTTACAGGTAAGTATATTCTTTTTTTGATATCCGAAAACCATTTTTTATATGTTTTTTAGGATGTTGAATTGTTTGGGATTACTTATTGGAAATATTTATCTGATGGGGGTAATTCCAAATTGCTTATTATGAACTGATATGTTTTTGTAGATTTGATGTTACAATTTTTCTGTTAGGGTGAAATAAGCTATTTTTGATAAGCTGACCATCAGCTTATTAGCTGCGTAAGCTGTTGACCCCTTATTGCACTTTGGTATTGTGGATAAGCAGTTTTAAATGTATGGGCTCTGGACATGATTAGGTGATGCTGAATTGTAATCGAGATTAGATAGGATGGTTTGAAACAAGAAAGGTTTACTTATAGATATGATATCAAACCGGATTTTAGGGACCTAGCGAATTGCAAATTCGTACCGCAAATTCGAACCGGAAGGAACCCCGACTCAAGTGACTATGAGCACGAGTCTTTCACATTACTGCTAATTCTCAAGTAAGCGGCGTAAGTCATGCATGTAATGAAATTTGTAAATTAGATATATTTTTTTTGCAGTTTTATTCGCTTACGTGGTTATTTAAGTAAATTGATTAATCATTTAGGTTCCAATAATAGCAATGGTGATGGGTGAAAAGGGTCTGATGTCTCGAGTACTCTACCCGAAATTTGGTGGATATCTGACATTTGGCACCTTTGAGCATGGAAAGGTATCGGCACCCGAACAGCCCACAATTAGGGATCTTTTGGACTTGTTTAATTTCAGACAATTAGGACTTGAAATCTCCATCCAAAACTATTGTTCTTTTTCATCCCATTTTATATTCCACCTCTGAGCAAGGATATCAATCCGCTCGCCAGACCACATGAGCTGTCCCTGATAATGATTACCAAATCCACCTCCGCCTCTGAAATTTTCTTCATCAAAGTTGTTGGTGGCGGATCGTATGTTTTAAGGGGGATTTTTAAGTGAGCAAAGTCATCATGATTGACTGAAGACATCATGTATGTATGTATGTATCTATTTGTTTTTCTGAAGAAAAAAGGGTGGTTGGGTTAAGAAAAGAAGGGAAGGTGTGTTTGGGTTGCAGATGGTTTTTGTAAAACCCGAAAATTTTGAACGCGCAAAATAACCAAATTACCCTTGATCTCAAATTCATGAATGACGTTTAAAACTTTAAGACATTTTAAATCCCGAGTATGCCCTAAGTATTTAACGATAATAAGTGAACGAATAAAACGAATGTATACATTTTAACAAATTAAATCCCATGCCTAACTTTAAAATATAAGCTCCCACTTGAAACCATTCACACGTTTTTCTTTTCATGTGATTCCTTTGGGCCGATTTTACCTTGTCACTTGTGTACAACCTTTGGGCCTTAATCCATAATGATAGCATTACAACTTGGCCCATTCTTCCTCCTAAAAACCCTCACAAAACCGGACTTAAATCCCTCCCAAATTAGCCACACTGTTTCCCTTTTTTATTTTCACATAACCGAACATTTTCCAAACCAAATAAACCCTAAAAACTAAAGTTTCGGCTGCCTCCTTGTACTGCTGCTGTCGATCCACAAACACCACCAAAAGGAAGCTTAATCTTGTTATACTCTTGTTTCTTTCACATCATAAGGTAAACATGTTATACTAGAATCAATCCATTCGAAATTTTAAGCAAAACCCTAATCATTCTTGCCTTGCTTCTCTCTTTTTCTGTCAATCTACCCAAGAAGAAAGAAGGAGGAAGAAAGTGTTGGTGACGTGATCTTGTGTTCTTGACTCTTCGTGTGTTCTTCAAGGGTATTGTATTATCCTTTTCTTTTTCAATCCTTGTTTTATTAGAGTTATGTTCATATATAATTGTATGAAAAGAGTTATCAAGAAATAAAAGAACATGACACATAAAATCATAAAATTTGAAAACCCTAAAAACCTATATGAATCGGACAGGAGCTTATGTGTTGGAATCATTCGATTTGGATATGTTAAGACCCGTGATTATTGACCTAAATATGTGTTGGATCAACCTATAATCATTGTTTGTTAAGAAGTAATGAAATAAAATGAGAAAACCCTAAGTGATACATGATTCTGTGAATAACTGTTACTGAACTGGAATTTTGTCCGACTTTAACCGGCTGTAACTAATTGATGTGAACGTGTCTTTGGGTGTTTTAAGAGTCTAAAACTAAGTTCAATGAAATGGCTACCTGGGAAAATTTAGTTTGTAATTTTTGGAGGTTTGGAAGGTTACCTTTTGATTTTTGGAAAATTATGTGTCTGATCGGATTTGTGAGTCTGGAAAATCAGTCCAGGTTTTTGAATTTTAGTTTCCAAACCGTGTCGAATTAGGAGGTGTCCTTTGAGCTGGGTAATATTTAGGATGTCTATTAGTTACTGGAATTTTTATAGATTTTTATAAATTTTTCTTAAGTGGTTTCTAATTAATAACTTTTCGTATAGTAAAATCTATCAGAAATCTGGAAAAGTTATATTAAGCGAATTTTAGTCCATAGTGGTGCTACTTAATAAAATCTAGAAAAATTAGATACAATACTTAAGACATTAAAGTATCTCTGGGAAGTTTTGGGGAATTTATTTCTGAGTTCTTATATGATTTTCGATTTATAGAAAACCTAACAATTTCAAGCTTAAAACTGTTAGAACCTGATGAAAAGTATAAAAAGGGTTTTGAAAGGTGTTTTGTGTTTATTTTAAAAACTAAAGGGACTAAATGTGTAATTTTATGAAACTTGAGGGTTTGATTCGTGCCACACTTATATTGGAGGGTATAATCTGTAATTTAGTAAATATGAGGGTTAGTTATGTATTTATGAATATAATAAGGGTTAAAGTGTAAATTGAATAATTATAAGGTTGAAATTGCAATTTAATTAAGTTAAGGGATTATATGGTAAATTGTGAATAATAAAAGGATTGGATTGGTAATTATGGATAACTTTTGGATAAAATGGGTAAATTGCGATATTTACATTTTAAACCTTTGACTCTGGCATAATTGCACTTGAAACCCTAAAATATGGAAAGTTGTCAAAATAGACCCTGAACTACTAGAACTTGTTAAAATGAACCTTAATACCATGAGAAGTATTTATTTGATAAACCTAACTATGATGTTTGAACCTTTCTAAATTTAGAAACTTACTAATTTTGGAAACCTGCTAAAAATGGAAAGTCACTTTAAAAGAGTAAAGTTATTAAAAGAGGAAAGCTACTAAAAAAAGGAATTATGTTGTGATTAGTTGTCCTTTCCTTTAGGTTCTGTGAAGCAGGATTGATCAGTGTCTTGGGTCCCATCTATTCTGGTTTGTTTTGCTCTGCTTTAAGGTACATATATTCTGATCTTTCTTTTAAGGTTTCTCATGACCTCTTTCGTATTCTGATCTGTTAGTTTCTGATTCGATTGTTATGATTCCCTTTGCTTGAACTCTCTCTGTTGATTCCATTTGATATGACCTCTGATATGAAACTATGTTATGAAAACCTTTTCTAATTATATCTTGAAAATGTTTTGAGAAAAACCATTTTAAAAAGATGTTTATCAATGAGGCGTAACCACTTTTATATAAAATGTTACTAACTTTTGTGAATACTATATTTGGAAGACTATTTTTATGAAAAACCGTTTTGAAAGATTATTTTTATGAAAACTACTTTAAAAGATCGTTTTATGAAAATCATGAATTAAAGGATTGTTTAAAATGGACTTTTGATAGAAACTTCTGAAACGGACTTTTGATCTGAACCATGAATTGATTATTAAATATGAACCTTGATCTGATAAACTCGGATTTGGACCTTTGTTATTTACCTCTGAGATGTTGAGATGCACCTTCTGATACATGACCTTTTGATATGACTATCTGTTTTGATATTGAGACCTGACTCTTAGTTTGATACCCGAGCCATTTCTGTGTACCTAGCCAGGAAGGTAACCTGGCCATGTCTTTGATGCACCACTGGCATGACTCATGTGTGGGTGAGTGATTTCTCACACCGTCCCTTTTATATTATCTGCCATGGCTATTATGACTTTGAGATTATGACTTTGAGTTTGGGGCGTATGAATTGCAATCCTAGATCTGTTTGTTTAGTGGATTTAACTATGACTTTGAGTTTATGACTTTGAGGTGATTGGTACTGTGTGCAATACATGCCCTTCACATTTCTGGGAGCTGATCACTCCACTATTATGATACATGAGGACACCCCTCATATTATTTGGTTGCCTAAGAGGCATCCCCTCTGATTGTGAGATTATGACTGTGAGATTATGACTTTGAGATTTATGACTTTGAGTTTCTGGGCTCGTGGTGGATTACTATCCCTTTCTCTTTCCTTTATACTTATTCATTGACTTATTCCTTGAACCATATAACATCTGTTTGACCTTGGTTTCTGTTATTCTGTACTATTCTCTATTACTGTTTGTTATCGTTATATCTGTTCACTGGGCTTTTTAAGCTCAGCCGCACATTTTCTTTTCGTGTGCGGCAGGTAATAAGCAGGACGACGGGTTTGGGTATGAGTGAAGAGACTTTTGGACTTAGAAGACTTTGATAGTTGTTCTGAAGTAGAGACCATTAGAAGGAGTTGCTTTTGCAGACTTAGTGTTTAGCTTTTGTTTCCGTTGTAACCTTGTAAATTTCAGAATTTCATTTGTAACCTTTAAGAATTTTTGTATTACTTGAAATGTATGCTTTGTTTTGATCTGATGTGAAACCATTAGTGTGACATCTTTACCCTTATTGGGTTGGAGTGTTACAGTTTTTGTGATATAAAAATATAAAGTATGTGATACTGTGAATGTGTGTGTGTTCCGTGTTATTATATATAACGAGGAATACGACCCCTTGCATTGCAGGGGGCTATTCGTTACATTTAAAAAAAAAACAAACGTAAGATTTAAAGAAAAGAGTCGTGGTAAAAAAAAAATCTTTTTTTTAGTTGTGTACTATTTTTTTTTATTTAAATTATGTTTCTTTATTTGATGGAAATTGTTGAATTTTTATGGTAAACATATAAAGTATGATTGGTTTTGCAGAGTGTCACATACTTCGTGAGGTATTTTTAGCCATTTTTTAAGACTTTGTAGAAAAGGACTCCTTCTGCAAAGAGGCTACGACTTCAGGGGTATTTTGCATCATTTTTCCAAACTTACAAAACATACTTTTAAAAAAAAACGCCTTTTGCAAAGAGTCATCAACTTCAAGGGTATTTTTTTGTCAATTTTCCTATCTATATAAACATATATAATATAGAGGTAATTACCATTTTAGTATTTCAAAAAAAACATGATCCATTTAATAGTCACTCTCAACACCTCTTTCCCATTTTGGTCACGCTCGACTGCTCGACTCCATCACTTTTATGACACGTGTCCAAGGTTAGGTAGGATATTTTATTTATTTATTTTGAAATGACAAATATACCCTCATCTTTTATTAATAGATTCTTTTCTCTCTCCTCATCATCTCTCACACACATCAAACCCAGATCCACAAACATCAAACCCAGATCCACAAATCTCTTCAAGAAAACTAGTCGAAGGTTTGAGAATACAATCAAGTACCTAAACGATATGCAGGAACATGTTCCCAACAAGAAGAACATCTACCAACCCCAAAAAGATCAAGGTAAAAACACAACTACAAATCACCAAAAAACCTAAAAAGACAAGAAAACCAACATGCAAAGAGCTAGAAGGAAAATCACTAGTTTTAACGAACACGAGATTCATTCCCTGAACGACAATTTCATTAAATTGGCAAAGAGCTAGAAGGAAAATCACATGAGAACAACCACCTGCTCAATGTTTATAATTTGAGTACTT
The DNA here is from genome assembly GCA_021014915.2 of Artemisia tridentata subsp. tridentata. Taxonomy (NCBI): domain Eukaryota; kingdom Viridiplantae; phylum Streptophyta; class Magnoliopsida; order Asterales; family Asteraceae; genus Artemisia; species Artemisia tridentata. Next base: position 40,594,314 of record CP139508.1, read on the forward strand.
ATTAGTATCCGATCATTAGTATTTGTAATTTGCTATTTCAACATAACTTAGTCCAGAAGGTTTGAAGAAACAAAGAAAAAACAATTCGGCCAACACCCATCTTCAAGGATCTTTAAAGTTCCGGCGAAGTCGCAGTGGTTTCCGGCGAGCAACAGCATATTCCGGCGAGCACCAGCAGATTCCGGCGAACCTGCTACTGTGTTTTGTATTAGATTGAAGCATTGGTTTTCTCATAAAGATGCAAAAGACCATATTAAATAGTATCAAATCAAACGATTTTAAGAACAAACAACATTACATTGAGTCATTTTTCAAGTTGAATAAGCTGAAAGAGTGACTGAATCGAAACATGGTACTATTGAGTGACATTTTTTTGAAACAGTTGGTAATTTTCTTTTCATTTTATAAAATTTTAATTTTGCCTTGTTGATCTCGATGAGTAAAAATTTTGTGTTTGTGGATCTGGGTTTGATGTTTGTGGATCTGGGTTTGATGTGTGTGTGAGATGATGAGGAGTGAGAAAAGAATGTATTAATAAAAGATGAGGGTATATTTGTCATTTCAAAATAAATGAATAAAATATTCTACCTAACCTTGGACACGTGTCGTAAAAATGATGGAGTCGAGCAGTCGAGCGTGATCAAAATGGGAAAGAGATGTTGAAAGTGACTATTAAATGGATCATGTTTTTTTTGAAATACCAAAATGGTAATTACCTTTATAATATATAATAGATTATTTTATTATAATAGATTATTTTATTATAAAAAAAGTATTAAAATAATAGCTAATAGAATAATTTATTATAAAAAATGTATTAAAATAATAGCTAATAGATTATTTTATTATAAAAAAAGTATTAAAATAATAGCTAGAAGACAAAATAAGGGCTTGCTCTTTAATATATATATATATATATATATATATATATATATATATATATATATATATATATATATATATATATATATATATATATATATATATATAATGGATAAGTTTTGGAGGCTGATCAAATAAAAAGGAAGAGAATTCTAAAAAGTTTAAAAAGTAATCACAACCGTTCATTTTAATCTAGGTCTCAACCCTTATAATTATTTCTCATACATCTTTTTTTCTCTCTATTCCCATAAATCTCTTCCCTAAAAAAAACTCACACTAAAAACAAACACTGATATTCCGGCGAAGAAGGAGAAGATGTTAACTTAATCAACAACAACGAAGAAGAAGACGATTATGAGGAAGTCGCCGTCGCCGGGATTTCAACCGTCACCGCACCGGTAAGCACAACAACAACCGCTACTACAGATCGGATATTGATCAGTAAACACAACAACAAACTCCACTCCCTCCGTGCCTCTCACGCGATGCCGCTACCTTGTGTCGGCTACCGGATGTTACCCAGTTTTGATCAAGGAGAAAGATAAACTGGACATGGTAATTAGAAAGTTTTATACGGATCGAATTTTCATCACCAGATATAAGACATCCAAATCTCTTGTGGAGAAAAAGAAAAATAAGTATGTTGTGATATAAATAATGCCTAAACACGTTATTAATATTTTTCGATATCTCTACGTTTTGATAATCACAAAATGTAAAATCATTAAACGAAAGATTATGACGTAAACAAGTATTTAGTTGTAAATATCTATTTTAACAACTTAATCACTTAAGGCATGAATAAATAAATGTCTAATGCATTATATGATCAAAGAAATTTTTTTTAATCACTAGATTTTTTATAAAATGACACAAACCTTTTATATATTTTACAAAATCATTTTTGGAAATTAAAGGAAAATGTTTAATCCATAATAAATTTATAAATTCATATTTTAAACCAAAAATGGCAAAAATGTTCCAGAAAAACCTTCCCCACAAAAAGACAAAGCTGGGCAACGGATATAAGGGGCGGCCCCCTTAATAATTAAGGGGACCGGCCCCCTAATTAAGGGGACCGCCCACGCTCCTCTGGTCCCCAGCTTTGCCTATAAATACTGGTTCATTCCTGGACTTTTCCTCACCTTTTGCACCCCAAACCTTCTGCTCTAAATCTCTTCTTATATCCTTTCTAAATCCTTTGATCATATAATCTTAAGCATTGGTTTCTAAGTGATCCAAGCTTCTACCATCCAAGTGCAAAAGAAGAATATTTATATCCCTCAAGACAAGAAGTATTACAACTTGGTGTTTCTCTTCCATCCAAGTTGTTGGTGTATCATAATTGTAAATCATTTATTTATTTGTATAAGTTGTGTATATTTGTTAGATAGGTGTGAACATAATTGTGTAGGCTAGTTTGGTGTGTAAGTAGTGAAGTTGTGAAGAAGTTAAGGTGTGTAAGTAGTAAAGGTGTGAAGAAGTAGAAGAGTATATAAGTAGTGCTAGGTTGTGAAGAGGTTGTGAAGAAGTTGTGAAGCCGTAGTGAAGAAGTTGTGAAGTCGTAGTGAAGAAGTTGTGAAGAAGTCGTGAGGAGTCGTGAAGAAGTTGTGTAGAAATTGTGATATTGGTTCTAGCTACGATTAGGACTCGACATCTAGCTTTGTGTCATTAAATTGGTGTAAGCGAAAGTTGTGTAAGGTTTTCTCCGCCATAAGGGAGCTTGTTGACATAGTGAAGAAAACTCTCGAGTTAGGTGCTCGAGGAGTGGAGTAGGGCAATGAAGGTGTCCTTATAGCCGAACCACTATAAATCCTTTGTCTCGCGGTTCGATCTCTCCATCTCCATCTTTCATTTCATTTCATTAATTTACTTGCATTGCTAATTTAGATTTACTTATATTTGTTCATATTGTTCAAGACTTGAGTTCACATAAATTCGAATCTAAGTTTTTAAAAGTAAACAAAGTTTTTATAATAAATTAAAAAGACAAAAACTATTCAACCCTCCTTTCTAGTTTTCCACAGTATGATTTTTTTTGGATGATTTATGCGTGTTTTCAAGTTTAGTTTAGAGTAAGAGAGAAATAGTTGGAATACTGGTTTTTAGGCTAATTATGCAAATGAAAAGAAAGTCTTCGCACAATATTGAAAATTTGAAATGAAGTGGATCGAGTGAAATGAGTGGACCATTGGATTCATATTGCGAAATTATTTAAAATTTTGAAATTATATGAAGTAAATGTATGTGTACTAGTTTGGGTTATTGTAATACTCGACTAATCTTAATGTAATAATAATATCACCCGGTTCTTAAAACAATTGAACCGGTTGAATCGGTGAACTGATAATAAACAACGTTCATCAGTTTTATAAAAAAATTTATAATGTTCATCAGTTCATCAGTTTTCTAAAAAAAAATTATAATGTTCATCAGTTTTCTACAAAAAATTATAATGTTCATCAGTTTTCTACCAAAAATCATAATGTTCATCAGTTTTCTAAATCATAATGTTCATCAGTTATCAGTTCATCAGTTTTCAAAAAAAAATCGCGTTGTTCATTAGTTTCTAAGAAAAATCACGTAGTTCATCAGTTTTCTAAAAATAAAATCATAATGTTCATCAATTTATCAACTTCTTTTTTAAAAAACATAATGTTCATCAGTTTCTAAAAAAAATCAAAATATTCATGAGTTCATCAGTTTTCTATAAAAAAAAAAAATTTACAATGTCCATTAGTTTTTTTTTAAAAATTATAATGTTCATTAGATTTCTAAAAAAATCATAATGTTCATCAGTTTAAAAAAAATCATAATGTTCATCACTTAATTAATTTTCCTAAAAAAAACGTTGTTCATCAGTTAAAAAAAACACGTTTTTTTATCAGTTTTGCATCAATTAAAAAAACGTAATGTTCATCAGTTTCTAAAAAAAATCAAAATGTTCATTAGTTCATCCATTTTCTAAAAAAAAAATCATAATTTTCACCAGTTCATCAGTTTCCTAAAAAAATCATCATGTTCATCAGTTTTCTAAAAAAATCATAATATTCATGAATTCATCAGTTTTCTAAAAAAAAATCATAATGTTAATCAGTTAGATCACAATATTAATTAATTAAGAGTGAAAATAGCAAAAACAGAGCTGTTAAAAGTAAAACAATAAAAGAAGGGGTTTTAAAGAAAAAAAAAGGAGGGACACTTGTCACCCTCCCATTACTTTTAGACTTTTTATTTTGAAGTCACTTTCTAAAGGATCTTAACCGTAAGGGATAAAGGTTTGGTTTTTGCATTATTGTAATTTATAAAATAACATCATTAATAGACAATTGACTTTTTGACCATGAAGATTACACAAATTATCTCTAGCATATAGGAAACTTCCTTCTGTTATAATTCAAAGTCTGGATAAATTAACAAAACAACAAACGCGTAACTTGAACTAGCAGGGTACCCGCGTGTTGCGGCGACGGGTACCATGAAATAAATTTTTTCGGTGAATCATGTATTTTAGTTTATTATGTTCTTTTTTACAATAAATTTACGGATATCAAGAATTTCGTTTAGCACGTGCCCATTCGGGCTCGAGCCCGTTTGGCCCGCGCCCATTCGGGCTCAAGCCTATTTGGCCCGTTGCCCGTTCGGGCTTGAATATTTGTTTAATGTGCTTTATTATTTGTATTAGTGACATTTAATGCAGGAATTGTGTTTAATTTAGTTGTACAATATGCTTGATAATTTGTATTTCTTCTATAAGGGGTCTTTTAATAACTGTATTAATCGTATTTATTGACCAGTTAATTAATTGACTACATTAAATGGCATTAATGTGGTGTTTTGTTTTTTAATATGTGCATTAAAGTGGTGTATACTATGATTCTTGTCTTGTAAGTCTGAAAATTATGTGCATTAAAGTGGTGTACACTATGCTTCTTTTCTTTTAAGCCTTAAAATTTAGAGAGGAAGTGCTTCGTGTATTATATGTAGTATAAATATGTAACTAACCATCAATATAAGACTTAGTATAATAAGGTATCAAGAATGCGATTTTGGTGATGTTAGACGCGTTGACTTTAAAAAGTCAACCCATGCGTGGTTTTATGGGAGAACTCGGTTGGGGTGATAAAATAAGTTGTGGAGGTTGTGTGTGTGAATTTGGTTTTTGTGAGGTATATTTGTGTTTAAGTGAGATATGTTTGAGTTGGTTTTTATGGGGTAAGTTGGTTGTCATGTTGGTGATCGGGTGAAAAAAGTGTTGTGTCACTGAGTTAGCGATGGTTTTTATTCATGAATTCATCAGTTTTCTAAAAAAAATCATAATGTTAATCAGTTAGATCACAATATTAATTAATTAAGAGTGAAAATAGCAAAAACAGAGCGGTAAAAGTAAAACAATAATAGAAGGGGCTTTAAAGAAAAAAAAAAAAAAAGAGGAACACTTGTCACCCTTCCATTACTTTTTAGACTTTTTATTTTGAAGTTACTTTCTAAAGGATCTTAACCCTAATGGATAAAGGTTTGGTTTTTGCATTATTGTAATTTATAAAATAACATCATTAATAGACAATTGACTTTTTGACCATGAAGGTTACACAAATTATCTTTAGCATATAGGAAACTTCCTTCTATTATAATTCAAAGTCTGGATAAATTAACAAAACAACAAACGCTTAACTTGAACTAGCAGGGTACCCGCGTGTTGTGGCGACGGGTACCCTGAAATAAATTTTTCGGTGAATCATGTATTTTAGTTTATTATGTTCTTTTTTACAATAAATTTACGGATATCAAGAATTTCGTTTAGCACGTGCCCATTCGGGCTCGAGCCCGTTTGGCCCGCGCCCGTTCGGGCTCAAGCCTATTTGGCCCGTTGCCCGTTCGGGCTTGAATATTTGTTTAATGTGCTTTATTATTTGTATTAGTGACATTTAATGCAGGAATTGTGTCTAATTTAGTTGTACAATATGCTTGATAATTTGTATTTCTTATGTAAGGGGTGTTTTAATAACTGTATTAATTGTATTTATTGACCAGTTAATTAATTGACTACATTAAATAGCATTAATGTGGTGTTTTGTTTTTTAATATGTGCATTAAAGTGGTGTATACTATGATTCTTGTCTTGTAAGTCAGAAAATTATGTGCATTAAAGTGGTGTACACTATGTTTCTTTTTTTTAAGCCTTAAAATTTAGAGAGGGAGTGCTTTGTGTATTATATGTAGTATAAATATGTAACTAACCATCAATATAAGACTTAGTATAATAAGGTATCAAGAATGCGATTTTGGTGATGTTAGACGCGTTGACTTTAAAAATTCAACCCATGCGTGGTTTTATGGGAGAACTCGGTTGGGTGATAAAATGAGTTGTGGAGGTTGTGTGTGTGAATTTGGTTTTTGTGAGGTATATTTGTGTTTAAGTGAGATATGTTTGAGTTGGTTTTTATGGGGTAAGTTGGTTGTCATGTTGGTGATCGGGTGAAAAAGTGTTGTGTCACTGAGTTAGCGATGGTTTTTATTCATGAATTCATCAGTTTTCTAAAAAAAACATAATGTTAATCAGTTAGATCACAATATTAATTAATTAAGAGTGAAAATAGCAAAAACAGAGCCGGTAAAAGTAAAACAATAATAGAAGGGGCTTTAAAGAAAGAAAAAAAAGGAACACTTGTCACCCTTCCATTACTTTTTAGACTTTTTATTTTGAAGTTACTTTCTAAAGGATCTTAACCCTAATGGATAAAGGTTTGGTTTTTGCATTATTGTAATTTATAAAATAACATCATTAATAGACAATTGACTTTTTGACCATGAAGGTTACACAAATTATCTTTAGCATATAGGAAACTTCCTTCTGTTATAATTCAAAGTCTGGATAAATTAACAAAACAACAAACGCTTAACTTGAACTAGCAGGGTACCCGCGTGTTGTGACGACGGGTACCCTGAAATAAATTTTTTCGGTGAATCATGTATTTTAGTTTATTATGTTCTTTTTTACAATAAATTTACGGATATCAAGAATTTCGTTTAGCACGTGCCCATTCAGGCTCGAGCCCGTTTGGCCCGCGCCCGTTCGGGCTCAAGCCTATTTGACCTGTTGCCCGTTCGGGCTTGAATATTTATTTAATGTGCTTTATTTTTTGTATTAGTGACATTTAATGCAGGAATTGTGTTTAATTTAGTTGTACAATACGCTTGATAATTTGTATTTCTTATGTAAGGGTGTTTTAATAACTGTATTAATTGTATTTATTGACCAGTTAATTAATTGACTGTATTAAATAACATTAATGTGGTGTTTTGTTTTTTAATATGTGCATTAAAGTGGTGTATACTATGATTCTTGTCTTGTAAGTCTGAAAATTATGTGCATTAAAGTGGTGTACACTATGCTTCTTTTCTTTTAAGCCTTAAAATTTAGAGAGGGAGTGCTTTGTGTATTATATGTAGTATAAATATGTAACTAACCATCAATATAAGACTTAGTATAATAAGGTATCAAGAATGCGATTTTGGTGATGTTAGACGCGTTGAGTTAAAAAAGTCAACCCATGCGTGGTTTTATGGGACAACTCGGTTGGTTGATAAAATGAGTTGTGGAGGTTTTGTGTGTGAATTTGGTTTTTGTGAGGTATATTTGTGTTTAAGTGAGATATGTTTGAGTTGGTTTTTATGGGGTAAGTTGGTTGTCATGTTGGTGATCGGGTGAAAAAGTGTTGTGTCACTGAGTTAGCGATGATTTTTATTCATGAATTCATCAGTTTTCTAAAAAAATCATAATGTTAATCATTTAGATCATAATGTTAATCAGTTAGATCACAATATTAATTAATTAAGAGTGAAAATAGCAAAAACAGAGCTGGTAAAAGTAAAACAATAAAAGAAGGGGCTTAAAAAAAAAAAAAAAAAAAAAAAAAAAAAAGACTTGTCACCCTCCCATTACTTTTTAGACTTTTTATTTTGAAGTTACTTTCTAAAGGATCTTAACCCTAATGGATAAAGGTTTGGTTTTTGCATTATTGTAACAAGATTGGCGTCGGCCGGCCGCGTTGCGGCCTGGCGGGGTTTTTTTGTCGTTGTATTTGGTTTATAATTACATTCCATAAAGTAATTGCTTGTAAGCTAACATTGCCTCCTCCTCTTACTTGGTGAATGCTCATCGCTTCAGTCCTGGCGTAGATAATCAGTCCATCTTAATCTGCAACTCTTTCCATTGGTTTGCAAACCTGAATAAATTGAGAAAATCGCTGAGTCACAATCAAGAGTGTGTGCACATTTTTTAAGAGAAGTGTATCGGTCAACCATTGTTTTATTCGCACCATAAGAAACTAATTCGAAGCAAAATACATAGAAGGGAAGTAAATAATACGCTTACCATATCAGGTTCTATGTTTGCAGATGCTGGAAGACATGGGATGCTGGACAGGACACGCTGATGTGTTCAACGGATGGGTTCGTCGTGTAAAAGGTATGCGACGAAAGCTATGCTGCTGTGAACCTCTCATAAAATCCGACCATATGGACTATGGCGTTGTTTGACATCATCGTTCATTTATAGCTGGAACGGTCTTTGTCTGCAATGCACACCTTGGTGTGGACCTGAAACGTAAAATTGCAGAAAAAGCCAACAAACACACTAAAAGAAACACCTTAAATAAAAATGTATAGCTTATAGACGTATCAGTTTTAATTGTAGGTTGTTCAGGGTCCGGCATTCGTTTCGGATAATCAAGTTGACGATCAGTATATAATGAGGAAATAACTTTGGTATTATGTTTAAAACTGAGGGCCAGACATTACGCATAATATTGCAAAGAGTTGTAAAATACATTTTCGGGCAAAGAAAGGTATTGATGATTCCGTAGTTGAATCAATTCCATAATGGTTCCAAATTAGAGGATGACCAAGAACATTTATTGGTAAAAATAAGGTTGGTCTGTTAGATTTTAGCAGTATACAAAATCTCATGTACGATTCAAAGTTTTACAGTATACAAAATTCCATGCACAATAATCTGCTTACGTTTTTTTTTCAAAAGGAATGAAAACCTTAACGTCCTTACCTTCTTGTGTTGCTTGTGTGTAGTGTTGTTTGTGCAAGTTTACGAAGCCGTTGTCTTAGGCTAGATAACAAAATTCCTGTTATTTTTCTCATCACCATGGGCATGTATCCTTTAACTGCAAGCCTGCATCACAGAAACAATGTATTCTTTAACGAAATTCATATATTACATTGGTTTGTATCAGAGTTGAAGAAGATGGATTGATATTTTGTCACAGTAGTGACACGAATGCATAATTAGTAATTACGAACAGGAAACTTCAATAGAAACTAAATAAAAAAAACTAATACAACTCAATTAAGTTATAGATACCTTCAAGCGGAGGGTTTTCAGGAATAGCAGGTTTTACACCTTCAATAGCCAGCCAATGACCGACAACTGCAGTATCTAACGGCGCTTTTGGAAGAGGCGCTTGAATCACCTGAAACATTTATTCCAAAAACATATGAACCAACGACACCATTACAACTACAGTTTTATATAACACCAACCATTTGATTACCTCTCTAAATTCCACATCTTTGTCCTCAGATATAAAACAAATCCTTATGCCTACCAGCCGTCCTGAACCGCAGAGAATTCCCAGTTGCAACATATATTGGCTGAGATCATGAGAGATAACATAAAATATTCACCTCACAAATACAAATCCTAGGTAGCATAAACATAACGGGTGTTTGGCTAAGCTTATTCGAGGTACTTAACCATGTGCATATTTGCTTATTCAAGAACAAAAAAACCCTTTATGTTCAAAAAATCTCATTACTAATAGCCTATTTTGGCAGCAAAAAAAAAAAAAAAAAAAAAAAAAAAGCATTATATTTTTTAATAAGCTAAGCCAAATAACTCCTAAATAAAGCAACGCTATGAATGAAAGTACCTCCATTTTTCTAAACTGGAGGGCATTATCGACATCCTCTGTAGTCATAGCAGTTCGCTTACCATGATGCATACATTTTATAGCTTCCTGCCATTGCACAAGCTCAAATTAAGGATTTACGGGTGCAATCTAATTTGATAATCGTATTATCTTATATCCATAGACGATAATTATACTTTTCAACACCAGCTACTCTAGTAATCATAGTGTTAACGTTAAAAGGCCAAATTTATCACCCAAAGCATATCAATAGGAATTTTTTTGTCACCAATTATCCTTAAGGCTCTTATTTTGGGGGTGTTTGGATCAGCTTATTTAGCCAGCTTATGGGCTTATTTGACTTTGAAAAAGCCGATAAGCTCACTTATTGAAGCTTATGACCTTATCAAGTTCACCTTATTGGCTTAAGCCAATAAGCTAAAGTTAATAAGCTCTAAAAAGTGAGGTTATGGGCTTTTCCAAAATCAAATAAGCCCATAAGGCGGCTAAATAAGCTAATCCAAACACCCTATTTATCTTCCAAACAACGCAACAAAAACAAACTTTCCATCCAAAACACATAAATATCCACTAAGGGGGTGTTTGGGATTGCATATTCTAGTTAATAGTTACCGCACTTTATAAAATGAGCAGGATTAAATTCAAAAGTGACTTAAAATAAGAAATCCCAAACACCCTCTAAGTGTATTTTTGATTGACATTATAAAAAGCTAAAACATGAAAAATGAAGTAAATTAGTAATTAGAAAATAGACCTGCATGATCTCGCGAACACAATATTCGATATCGCTGGCCAGATCAGGCAAAACATCGGGAGATAAATTGGAAACACCGATATTTTGCGCCATCACCTGAATGGTTGCCTTCGATACCACACATTTTCTTCACCTGAATCACTGCTATGATTGTAAAGCACGTAATCATGATATGTTGGTGCAAACTGCAAAAAAAATCAAATCATAAATTACGTTAAATACCCATTAACGACAACCACAAAACCAAGTTGAATATGTAGTTATCAGTTACCACATAAGTAGTTGTTTTTAGGTTTCGTAGATCCTTATTATTTAACTGTTGAGAATATGACCTATAAGGAACTTGGTATATAATTATATACTGGTTAATGTATATCTTTATATTAATTTTTTCTACTTTACAATTATAGTTCTTATAGTTTAGAAGAAAAATTATTATATATAACTCCAACATGTCATAACATGATTATTAATAATAGATGTAGTTATAAGGAATTCAAAGGTAGGTATTTGGCCATTTGGGGTAAATAAGCACATTTAGCATTTTCTTGAATAATCTTTTTGTTATGCTACACCGTGTATGAAACTAATTATCCAAAAATGATTATATAACCAAAATTAGTGCCACTTTATCAGCCACTTACTCTCGCAAGAATTTCATATATCTACACAATCAGCACACTAAAAAAAAACCATCGCGTTGCTATGATAATGTGAACATAACATTTGATTGAAGTGTTTTTTTAGGCCAACTATTGTTCCTTTTGCTATATTCACTATGGTGTAACTTCTACAGATACTTCAACGTATGTACGGAATGATAATTAATCTATAGATAAAGGCATAAAGCATAACATAACTGGTCGCATGGGATGCTGGACAGGACACGTTGATGGGTTCAACGGATAGGTTTGTCGCGTAACAGGTATGTGACGAAAGTTATGCTGATGTGAACCTCTCATAAAACCCAACCATATGGATTATGGCGTTGTTTGACATCATCGTTCATTTATAACGGGAACGGTCTCTGTCTGCAATGCACACGTTGGTGTGGACCTAGGTTCGTTAAGAAAAATCATACCTGGTATGATAGCATTTTCACTAAAAAAAATAATTTAAATCCTAGGTTCGTTAAGAAAAATCATACCTGAAGCAAAGTAGCAGGCTTTTGACACTTCTAACAGGAGATGGAGAATCATTTTGTGATATGGGGACTGTTTGTACAACATGATGGCAAGTATTTGCACATGCTTCAATAGTGTTATGCAATGTCCTGGCAGTACATGTCAACAAAAACAAAAAATCTAAGAATTTACTAAATTTTACTGATGAGCAGTACGGCTCATCGCACATGCTTCAGTAGTGTTGAGCAATTCTGACCATTGCTCTTATGCACCTTCTTTAGGTTTTTCAAAAAGTAACTGGTTTGCAGCAGCATAAAATAAATTAGCTATGCATAATAAGCATATAAAAAAACGATCTTCTATAATTTATTATAGTACTTATCGCAAACGTTACCAAAGTTTTGCTTTACATGTGCAAAAAAGCGGTAATGATTCCAATATCAGAAGCGCGTGGTCCAATTTCAATGAGCCTTTCGTCGTGGGCTATAGCAATTTCAGCATCTCCTACATGTGAAAAGCAGGCCGCCACCATCAGCAAGCCAGATCAGCACCAAGCTGCAATCATCAGTATCGACCTGCAATACATTACACAGTGATAAAAATATACAAAATACATTTGTTCTAGTACAAATTAGCAAGCAGTTTAAAAATTCAAATCCAAACATTTCTTAAAACAGATTTAATGCCACATATCATAGAATTGGAGACACCTGTTTGTATTTTTTGACGCTCACCTCTTCTTCTTGGCCAGTTTCAAAGGAAGCACCATCCTCCAACATTTGTTGGTCAAGTAAGCCTACAAAAAGAGGGATCGTATACACCCATTTACTCATTAATATTCAATTCAGAAATCTTAGGTAAATGGGTTGAAAAGGTCAACCGGGTTAAAAGTTGAACTGGTTAAAGTACATAATTCGAATTATGTGACTTATAGCAGGAAGCGCTAACATATAAACATTAATATAGAAAAGGTTGTAAGTATTCATGTGAATGATAGCACAAAAAAATACATGTGAAAAGCAAGAGATTTATGTGGTTGATACCTAGAATCTGAGAACCTCAATGACCACGAACACCGGACCCTTGACACACAGGCTCGTGTAAATGGTGAGCGAAAGTACACGAAGGCGTTGTATCTGTAGTATCATCTGCCAAGGCTGAAGACATAGTCAAGGGTGTGCGACATGAAGCGTAATCAACGGCTGGCATAAAAACATGAAAAAGTAGTTGTTAATAACCATCCATCCAAGCAATAATGGTGACATAAACATGCATAAGACAAACTATTTGTGTATGTTGTACCTGAAACATCAGGGACGACATGAGTGTGAGAGACATGTTCCTGGTAAGGAGGCAAACGCGAATGGCCAATGAGACTACATGAACGATTCGTATCCATATACGTATTGGCAGACGATGTACATGCGCCTGAATCCATATATGGGAGTTTGTGTACCAAAGTCTAACAACATCGGCCCCGACTAAACATTCGCGAATGCATAGGGTAACTTACCTATGTTGGCTGATTATGTACATATAATTATAGCAAAAGATCCACAGCAGCTAAAAGAGAAGGGCATTTAGTTCTTGAGCGTCGGTGTGTAGCGTTGGTATGTAGATCAGTAGAAGCTGGTAGTATTCGTCTCGAACTTCCTGCACCAATAACGATTGCTAGTGTATTAGCATTACATGCTCTGCTTTTCGTATAATGTTTAAAGAGGAAGTAAATATCCGATATTGAAAATGCAAGTATTCAAGTATCTGTGAATACATAGCGTAACTTTCCTACATTTGGTGTTTGCATCGATTGGTAGTGTATTAGTATTACGTTATCTGCATTCCATATTTTGTTTAAACAACCATTTATATAATGTATTCAACAACTAACTAACTGAAGGACAAATAAGTACACATACCTTGATTCATACACTAATTCGATTCATTCTTGGCAACAACAGTTTCTGCAGTTGTCGTTCTTTCTTGTTGTACACCTGTAATGATAAGAGGTTTAGGAATTTAGCAGACCTTAAAATGGCTCTTGAACAATCAAGTCAAAAAAAAAAAAAAAAAAAAAAAGGCACCTGCATATGCTTTACAAAATCTTTGAGACATGTTGCAGCTTCTTTGATGCGACATCTCCTATGTGCAGCCGTACATCTCTTCGTATTACCTGCAAAAGAACATCGGCAACTTTATCTCTCACAATCACGGTTCCAAGAGTCACCATGAGATCATGGTTGAAAACCACAGTTCCCTGAAATAATGCAACAAAATCAAGCTTATAACCAATAAAAATCAAGTTTTTAAACCTGAATTCAATTCATAACATGTCGTAAGACCAAAATAACCATGAACCACCTTAACGCCGCCACATAGAAAAATCTGATATCGAAGATCTATAAAAACACAATCTCTGTTTAAAAGGGAAAAAAAATACAAATAAAGTAACATTAGCTTAAGAGCAGCGCAAGGTATGTAACCACTTGCCTGTGACTAATCATCGTGCGCCATTATCGTGACCACACAGAGCTACGGTTTCATTCTGCGTCAACCTATTTCTGTCCACCAAAAGTCCCGCACATGTAAAAAAAGAAAAGAACGCTATTAAATAGATGATGAAACACTATTTACAAACCATCGTAGAACTTAGAATTTGGATAACCTGGAATTTTCCACAAAAACAACAACAACAATGTCAGCAGCAACGCGTCATTTGCCTGAACATGAGCAGTTCTTTATTACCCTTTCATACTTATGTCCTGCAACCGAAAACGAAATTCAAATAATTAGGTTTATATAATAATTATGGCTGAACATGAGCAGTGCTTTAAACATTATAATCAGTAAAACAAATACAAAACTTAAAAAAGAGCAGACATTTCACCAAACAGTTTATATGCATAACATAAAATTAGACTGATTAATAATAATAAAAAAAACTATACCTTAGCGTAACCATCAACATAGGTTCTTCATCTTGCCAACCCACTATAACACCCCCTAACCAAACAACAAAACCCAATTCAGTAATCCCCAATTTCTCCCAACTTAAACCCTAAGAGCAAAATCAATATACCAATAATTTACAATTAAGCATCTAAAAAACAAAATCAATATAAAGTAAATCAATTATTTTATTAAGATTGATAAACTTACATGCCATGGCGCAGATTCCCACGGCGGAACTTCAAAAATAACTAAACAATTGGCTAGTGGTTTTATGGTGCTCCGTTTGCAGGTCGTGGTGGGCTTGTGGAGGTGGTCGGCTAGTGGAGATCGGCTAGTGGGTTGTGGGGATCGGCTGTTAAGCGACCAAGATGATGTTCTAGGTTCTTCCTGAAGATCGTACTATAAATCCCTATATATTTTGGCCGAATAATAAGAGATATATGGACCACCATGGGCAAAAACGGATCAAGAATGGACCAAAAATGGCCCAATGTTTTTTGGCGGGAAAAATGAGGGACAAAACGACGTAGTTTTGAGTCTCCCTTAATCTATACTATCTAAAGATGCAATGGCTTAATTTAATGTGCAAGAGTAATTGTGCATAAAAAGTTGTAATGTACAAGGTAGTTTAAGCTACATCTTTACTATATGAATCATAGGTATTAACCAAAACATAATTTAATGCAATTACACGTATTAAGCAAGGTGAATATGAAGTGTTCTTTGGAATATAAACCAATTGTGATCATTAATCGGAGGTATACAAAGAGACATTGCATTTACTTGCTGAAAGTTGCACCAACACTTCATATTCAGGAGCCTATAAATAACACATGCATTTCTTAAACTTTCCACACACCTCCCAATTGATGGCTGAATATCGAAATGGTTGGCATTTGTTGTTTACAAGTTTGAAACTGATTTATGTGCAGTTGAAGAGAAAGAGGAATCCCATGATGTAAGCTATTCTTTCCTTTAGTTAAATCAATATGTATATGTTTCACTTTTTGCTTTTGCAGGACATGGGTTCCTGTTTATGTTATTCGTGAGTGTCATCCCTATTATCTTATGCATATTTGGTTTCACATTTAATACATGGGTTTCAGGTTATGCATCCCTATTATCTCAATTCTTTCCTTTATTTTACTCCATGTGGTTTCCACTTTTTGCTTTTGCAGGATTTGGAGCAGAAAGGTTTGGAGCAGAATCGAATGATGTTTCTGAGATGAACACCGAGAGATCTTGATTATTTTTAATTTCAATAACAGGAAACCAAGGAGATGATCCAGTTCTGTAATGGACCTCCAATTTTAAACGGTAAAACTTTTTATTGACTTTGAGTTGTTGGTGTAGGATGTCAGTTATCTCTGATAATGTTACATGCTTGGGCACAACCATTATTGAACTTCTGGAATTCTTGAAGAACCATTCTTTGCCGTCATATTCCCATTTTCCATTGTACGCGACAAATATGATTGCATGATCTAGAACAGAAAACGATGGATGTAAATAAACATGCATAGGGTCAACTTAATCCTTAAGCATTAAAGCATATATAAATGTAATGTGCCATGAAGTGAACTGTATCGTGCAATGTATGTTTGACATTATAAAATGTGGAATTTGGGTAACAATTTTGTTTTATATTTTGTGAACCGGAAAAAATTGTCATAAATATTCTAAACTTTTGCCAATTTATAATATAATCTAAATTTCGTACAATATATATAACACAGCGTCAAAGTTGATTTCAATGTATTATAAAAGTTGGAAAGTCTCACACATAATCTTTTTGATTATATTTCGCATTAATTATTAGTGAAGTCGTGAAGGAGCTCGAGAGCATCATGGCACTGGTGGGGCTTAACCCTGGAACTGGATCATCATCGTCAACTTCAGCCGCAACATATGAAGGCACCGGCAAAGACTTCAGTCATCCTTATAGTAATGACAGCATTCTCGCTTATAGCGGAGGGTTTCTGCCACCAAAGTTGCATCCAAAGTAAATTATGTTGTTTGTTTCTAGCCACATGAAGAATATGTAATGTTTAATGAACGTTATAAGTACAATAAAAATAAGTTAACGTGAATCCAGTATATATTTTACCACTTACATGTTAATTTTGCTATTATTAATATTACAATTAAATCACCTTTTTGTTCCCCATATTATGATTCAATCGAGTTCGTACTGTTGCCAAGGTTTAAAGTTCGACTTTGTACTGCTGTTTAAAGCAGTTTGTACTGTTATGGTTCGAGGTTAGTACTGGTATCGTATCCACTTTGTACTGCTACCTTAACGAGTTTGTACTGCCACTGTTACATTCGTAGTGCTCGCGATATCAAGTTTGTACTGCTTCCATGTTTGGAATTACATATTGTTCGAAGGGTTTTCTCTATTGAAGTTTTTACTGGCTCGAACATACACAAGAAAAGAATAGGTCGCTGTACATGCATGGTATTATTGTCAAATTTAATTTCCTTTTGTCGACTGCACATAAGATGTTTTAGATGATCACCATTTTTTGAAAACAAAGTACTCTAAAAGATCGGTACATGACACTGAGCTTCATCTTGAGACCGAACATATCTTGCCACCCACATCACGCACTAATAACTTACTAATGCATTAATTGAGTCTTTGTTTAGACAGTAAAAGCAAAAAGGTAGATGAGTAACATGATTTATGGTTAAGTGGAACCCAAACTTATATATAAGTTAAAAGGTTTTCTAAATATAATACAAAAATGTGACATTAAAATGTGACATGACATTAAAATATAACTTAGGCACTTCCCCTAACTAGCTAATCATTTTCTAATGATAATTCAAAAATTAAAAGAAACGTACTTAATTGCTCGATCTTACTTTTTATCTAAAGCAAAACTTTGGAAACCTCCATTGTTTAGTTTTGAAGTTTTTTTAGTGATCGAATTACATAAACTTGACACAAGTTTCATCTTTCGATCTGGAAATAAATATATGGACATAGTTTTAAGTGATTCAATAAAAATATGACATAAATTTATCTTTATATGTTTGATATTATAATAAAATAAACATGATATATCACATGAGACAAGTGATGTAAATCTCATTTCAAGTACAAAAAAGTACTAATATGAATATGCAACGTTAGAAAGCAAACTCGAGAACAAAACACAAAGTCCATTTAAATATAACATCTTGCAAAAAACCTCTTCACATGTATTCTTTTAAAGTGAAGTAATTATTTTAAGTAGTGTAAACCTAATTAGTACCAACCATTAAGCTATGAACACTTAGATACAATTGGTGCATCGCACGGGCATAATCTAATAGATAGTTACAATATTTTAATCATTAGTCGACATACACTATATATTCACAATTAGTGAACTTTGCGACTCAAATATATAGCATATGTTACATATAAAGGGTCATGTATGCATGTCACTTTATGTACAATTACTTGAAAAGACATACACTTTTATTTCTCAATAAATTTACATATTAGAGAAAAATCTCTTCACGTATACTCTATTAATGTGAAGAAAACAACTTAAATAATGGAATGCCCTTTACGTTAGATGTCGCATCAATTACAATGTTATCGAATCGTGATATTTGATCAAAGTACATTCCTTTTGAATATACAGGTTATACGTTGTTATATATTTTAGACTCACCATCACGTTAACAAGTCAATAAATTATTATAACATTGCGCAATGAACATCAAGATACAATTCGTGACACAACACTAAACTAAATAGCTATCAATCACTTTCAATAATCTAATAGATAGTTATAATATTTTAATCATTAGTCGACATACACTATATATTCATAATTAGTGAACTTTACGACTCAAATATATAGCATATGTTACATATATAGGGTCATGTATGCATGTCACTTTATGTACAATTACTTGAAAAGACATACACATACACTTTTGTTTCTCATAAATGTACATATTAGAAAAAAAAGTCTCTTCACGTATACTCTTTTAATGTGAAGAAAATAACTTAAATACTGGAATGCCCTTTACGTGAGATGTCACATCAATTACAATGTTATCGAATCGTGATATTTGATCAAAGTACATTGCTTTTGAATATACAAGTTATATAACATCTTGAAAGATTACATGTGAAAAGCCTCATTTAAATATAACATCTTGCGAAAAACCTCTTCACATGTACTATTTTAAAGTGATGTAATTATTTTAAATAGTGTAAACCTAATTAGTACCAACCATTGACCTAAAGCTTCCATGTTCGCCATCATTGTATGGTTCTTCGCCATTATCCGCCTTAAATGTTGATAACAAGAAAAAAGTAATTTCGAAAGTGCATAATCTTGACCTGCCTGTTGCACAAACCATAAACGTATACAATCATACAATTTAGAAGAACCGGCAACATTTAAACTAATTAGTTTAGATAGTGTAAACCTAATGACTACCAACCATTAAGCTATGAACACTTAGACACAATTCGTGCAACGCACGGGCTTTACAATGCCTCGTATATACTTATAATTTATAAAATAACATCATTAATAGACAATTGACTTTTTGACCATGAAGGTTACACAAATTATCTCTAGCATATAGGAAACTTCCTTCTGTTATAATTCAAAGTCTGGATAAATTAACAAAATAACAAACGCGTAACTTGAACTAGCAGGGTACCCGCGTGTTGCGGCGACGGGTACCCTGAAATAAATTTTTTCGATGAATCATGTATTTTAGTTTATTATGTTCTTTTTTACAATAAATTTACGGATATCATGAATTTCGTTTAGCACGTGCCCATTCGGGCTCGAGCCCGTTTGGCCCGCGCCCATTCGGGCTCAAGCCTATTTGGCCCGTTGCCCGTTCGGGCTTGAATATTTGTATAATGTGCTTTATTATTTGTATTAGTGACATTTAATGCAGGAATTGTGTTTAATTTAGTTGTACAATATGCTTGATAATTTGTATTTCTTATGTAAGGGGTCTTTTAATAACTGTATTAATTGTATTTATTGACCAGTTAATTAATTGACTACATTAAATAGCATTAATGTGGTGTTTTGTTTTTTAATATGTGCATTAAAGTGGTGTATACTATGATTCTTGTCTTGTAAGTCTGAAAATTATGTGCATTAAAGTGGTGTACACTATGCATCTTTTCTTTTAAGCCTTAAAATTTAGAGAGGGAGTGATTTGTGTATTATGTAGTATAAATATGTAACTAACCATCAATATAAGACTTAGTATAATAAGGTATCAAGAATGCGATTTTGGTGATGTTAGACGCGTTGACTTTAAAAAGTCAACCCATGCGTGGTTTTATGGGAGAACTCGGTTGGTTGATAAAATGAGTTGTGGAGGTTGTGTGTGTGAATTTGGTTTTTGTGAGGTATATTTGTGTTTAAGTGAGATATGTTTAGTTGGTTTTTATGGGGTAAGTTGGTTGTCATGTTGGTGATCGGGTGAAAAAGTGTTGTGTCACTGAGTTAGCGATGGTAATGTTGGTCACCACTACAACCAACCTAAACTAAACTGAAAGCCACAAGAGCATTGTAGAAGTTTGTAATAATTATGTAACATTCACTAGATAATAACGAAATGATCAAGGATTTCGTTTTGGTCAAATAACTGGAATTTGTTGAAATAAAACATCAACATAAACTCAAAACCACAAGAGCACAAGATCATGAAATGATATTTTCTTGGCTAATAATCATTTCATCAAATCACTAAATGTGCAGTTAATTACAGTAAAACATTTACTAAAAAGTCCTATTTTCATTTAGTCAAAACAAGAACATGTGAACAAATACAACATGACACATGTGAATTTATTCACATGTTGATAATGTATTTTTTTTAATTAATAAAATGATGTTGTATTTTTTTTAATTAATAAAATGATGTTTTAATTTAGAATGTATTAATTTGTTGAATTTAAAAAAATAAACAAAAAAAAGGGGGTGACACGTGTCAAAATTTGCCCCACCCACCATTACACACCTAAACAATTCAAGCCCTTTACTGACTGGGCTGAAACGTGTCAGATTTTGCCCTCATGTACACCATTTACCATTACACATAGCCTTACTAGGGAAAATGGCAAAAAAAGGCATCATACTTGCCATTTTTTGTCATTGTATGTAGCGACATTTTTTTTTTTTTTTTTTGAATTTGGCACTAACCTTTTTAAATCGTGTCATTGTGTGGCTTTTGCGACTATTTCAGCCATGGAAATGATCATTTTACCCTTCAAATTTTGAAAAAAGTAAGGGTAAAATGGTCACACAGTACACACAATAGCACGATTTAAAAAAGTTGGTGCCAAATTCAAAAAAAAAAAAAAAATCGCTATATATAATGACAAAAAATGGCAAGTATGATGTCTTTTTTACCATTTTCCCGTATTACTATTATAAAATTGGCCAATTATTTAAGGAATATATTCATTATTAGATGCTAACAACTACAACAACGTATGAACAACTTTAATAATGACTTGTTGCTCAATATTATAAAATTGGCAATTATCAACTGAAATATATTCATTATGTGTCATTAGATGCTAACGGTTTTGTATCTTGTGTAATGTTCTCTAACAATTCTATTGTCATTTAGGAAGTGATGACAATGAAATTTCTTTTTTTATTTATAAAGATAAAGACAGCTACCAAACCCAGACTTAAATAATAGGGAAATTTGAAGACATTATTATGTATACATAAACCTGTTCGGTTTGTGCTTGTATACAGTGATGTAGATAAGTGTGTGGGGTTCCTTGTTATTTTTAATGGATGGAGGTTTGGTTTTTGTAAAGACAATTAACTTTTTGTCATAGGAAACGTCCCTTTTGTTGAATGATTCAAAGTTTGGGCCCGTTTGGTTTGCATTCCTTGGAATGAATCAATGACTTTGATAATCAAACTATCATTTCATAGTCATAGATCCATAGTCATAGTTTGAAACTATCATTTCAAACTATCATTCAAGTGTTTGTTTTACTACTATGACAATCAAACTATCATTTCATAGTCATAGATCCATTGAAGTGGCTAGAGGTGGGTTTCTCTTCCCGGGAATGGATCTATGAAAAAAAAATTTTAAAAAATTAAAATTTTTTTTTTTAATTTAAAAAAAAATCGAAAAAAAAATCTAAAAAAAAAAATTTGAAAAAAAATTTTAGAATAAATTTTTTTTTTTTGAAACTAATTTAAAAAAAAAAAAACTTTTTTGAAAATAATTTTTTTTGAAAAAAAAAATTTCTAAATAATTTTTTTCAAAAAAATTTAAAAAATTTTCGAAAAAAAATTTTTAAAAATTTAAAAAAAAAATTCAAAAAAATCTTTTGAAAAAAAAATTTTCGAAAATAATTTTTTTTTTGAAACTAATTAAAAAAAAAAAAAAAAAAAAAAAAAAAAAAAAAAAAAAAAAACTTTTTTGAAAATAATTTTTTTCAAAAAAAATTTAAAAAATTTTCGAAAAAAAATTTTAAAAAATTAAAAAAAAAATTTTTTTTTTAAATTTAAAAATTTAAAAAAAAAAATTCAAAAAATTTTTTTGAAAAAAAAAATTTCGAAAATAATTTTTTTTTAAAAAAAACTTTTTTTTTTGAAAATAATTTTCGAAAATAATTTTTTTTTTAAAAAAAAACTTTTTTTTTTGAAAATAATTTATAAAAAAAACTTTTTTGAAAAAAAAAATTCTAGAAAAAAATAATTTCGAAATAAATTTTTTTTTTTCGAAAAAATTTCTAAATTTTTTTTTTGTGATTCCCATTTGTGATTCCCGTGTCCCCACAAAACATACCAAGCAACAGAAATGACTTTGATATACCCACTATGATATCACCCTCCAATCAAACTCATACCCATTGTCATTCCTGACAGCATACCAAACGCACTATGAATATAATACAATATGAAACCTGACTGAAATATCATAGATGTTAAACAGGTCATTAAGGTCTGCTGCTAGTGCCTAGTGGTCTTAGTTTATTGAATTTCCAATACTCTACATACTCCTACATCTCATGATCGAAGTGATGGTCAATTCACTCAATTGTACTATGCATAAACATTTAATCTAATACTCTACATACTTATGCATTTTGATCATTTTCGTAGTGACTGTTAAATAAAAAAAAATAGCATAACGTACAAATTTCATTAATTAATAATCACTTGAACGAGCTCAATAAGAGACAAACCTCAATTCCAAAATTAACATAGAATCTATTCAAGGTTTAAACACGATAATCATTCCAAAACACCAACTCAAGAGCAGATGATACATACTCGTCAAGCGATCCAAAACATGTGGCTTCCAATTTTTAGAACAATTTCAGTGACACATTTCATCAAACACGTTACATGCATGTTTATTTACATGTATTGATGATAATTAGAGGTGGCAAATTGTGCCCAGAATGAAAAAAATGGGCTTATTTTGAGTACTTTGTAAAAGATATGGGCACATTTAGCCCCATCCTTTTTTTGAAATGGGCACATTTAGCCAATTGAAAAGTTAAATGGGCACAACGAGCACATATTTTCTCTCAATTAGAGAACATTATAATCGTTTTTATAGAAAAACTTATATATATATATATATATATATATATATATATATATATATATATATATATATATATATAATATTTAATTTTTTAAATATAAATGGGGTATTACGTTTAAGGTATTTGTTTCGCCATTTTCGGTCTCTTATAAAGCGATTTGTATAACATGTGCCCATTTAAGCCCGTGCCCATTCTAGCCCGTGCCCGTTCTAGCCCGTGCCCGCCCGGCCCGCCCGTTTTGCCACCTCTAATGATAATGAATCCTTATCAGTTGCCAACACATGAATTAATTAACAAACACAAGCCATGTATTGATGATCAGTGATGATCAAGGATTTCTTTTTGTACAAATAGGGATGAGCACGGTACCAGAATGGTACCGAACCCGTACCGAATTGGTGGTACCAATATTTTTCTGAGCATGAAAGCGGGTATTGGTACCGTACCGGACGGGATTCGGGTACCGGATCCGGTACCGGTACTCGGTACCGGGAAATCGGTACCTATACGGTTCTTCCCATTTTTTGTTAAACCAAATAGGATTTCAAGAAAATGCAACAAAAAATAGGAAAAAACATGCATTTTCAAGTGATTTCAAACCACGACGTGACACAAAACGCAACCAACACTTAAATAAATACATCACCAAGATATTCGTAACATACAAACGTTCAAAAACTTATAAAATAGGTTCGGTTTTACTTTTTGGAAGCGTTTATGAAGGATCTATAGTTGCCACAATAATTTTTTTCGAACGTTTGGTTTCTTTTCATATGTTTTACATGACTATTGTTTGACATGGAACGGGCCAAATAGGTGTTTGGATAAGTTATTTAATTCAAAAATATGACTACTCAATTTTCGGTACTTCCCGCTTTGGTACCAGTACCGTATTAGTGGTACCCATTTTTTTTGGGCTCAATTCATGGTACCGGTACCGTACAATGTATTGGGAGTCGGTACTGTTTCGGTACGGTACCGGCACGGTTCCGGTTCAGTTCCGGGATTCGGGTCCAAATACTCATCCCTATGGACAAATATCTAGAATTGGTTGAAATGAAACATAACATAAATTGAAAACCACAACTCCACAAGAGCACAAAATCATGAAGTTATATTTTTTGTTAATCTCTACTTGGCTAAAAAGTCATCTTTCCATTTAGACGAATGCATGAAGTTATATTTTTTTTGTTAATCTCTAGTTGGCTAAAAAGTCATCTTTCCATTTAGACGAATGCAAGAGCACGGCCGTCCCGTGAATTTTAGTGGCCCTGTGCCAAAATTTAAAAGTGTGCCCTTTAAACGTAAGACATAGATCGATAGCCAATGTTTGTCTAAAAAGAACAACATCAAATCCCAACAGGTTATGAAAAAATGAATAATAGAGTGCGGCCTTTGCTAATATAAAAAATCAAAATGGTGATGTTTTTCTTTTAAAAAACTGAATCATAATCAGTCTCCAATAATGGAGTGGTATGCTGTTTTTACGTGCATTGTATGAAAAATAAATAACATGGAGTAATTGAATTTCAAAATATTTCACCCCTAAGATATCGTATAATTTAATAACAAAGAAATAGAAAGAGTTATTCATTCATGCATTAACTCTGTGAAAGAAGTTCCAAAATCAAATGTGGGCCCCTTCTATATTATGCATAAAATTTGTTATCTTATGAGTTAAATCATTGTGTTATGAATTAACCAACGTCTCATATCGCTATAAATAAAGAAGTGTCAAGAAAAATGAGGCCCCTTTGCATTGTGAGGCCCTGGGCCACTGCCCTTCTTCCCCACCCTCACCACCGGGCCTGACTCTATGCAAGAGCATGCGAAGAAGTTTTATAATCAGTTGTTATTAAATTGGCCAATGAGCAATAGAACATATTCATTCATTAGTTGCAATAAAACATATTCATTGACTTGATATTAAATTGGCCACCTAGCAATATAATATACTAATAATGAAATTTGTATGTTGTGTGAACAAGTTCTATAATCATGTGTCATTTGCTACCTGTTTTTGTATCTTTCATAAAGTTCCTAGCAGCAGGTAGTGGTTGACCAGCAATAACATCATAGCAACGTCTACAAAGTGTGGGTTGATCTTTCACATTTTGAACCTTCTGCACGTGATACACCAATCCATATTTTCCTTTTCACCTTAAATCAAATAGGCTCCAGAATATAAACTAGCTAGTAACTTAATATATCTGATTTAGTTACCTGATGACTTTTTTTTAACAACAGTATAGAATTATAATAAATTCTTGGTTGTTAGTGACGGTATAGAATTAAAGTTTTGTTCTCTATTTCATGAATACAGTTTGTTTGTGGACGTGTTTGGTTATTAACTTTGTACTATCGTTTTCAAACAGGACATTTCAAAACTTATACGTAGTAATTACCAATGTGGATCAAACATGAAAGTATGTGAAATTGTGAATGTGTGTGTGTTCGGTGTTGCATTATTTTAATAATAAAATAAAATTAGGGTCAATTCTACAAATAGTCCGGTCTCTTAAATTGTTCGGCTTTTTTTGCCCAAAAAAGTCGCTTTCCAAAAATAGTCCAAGCAAAAGCGACTGAATGTAGGAGTGACATGTGGCGTGTACTTTTTGGCTCCTAACGAAAAGTCGTTTAAAAAGTCAAAAAGTCGCTTAAAATCTAGCAAAAGTTGCTTAAAAAAGGTAAAAAGTCAAACTTTTGGCTGCAAAAAGCCACAAATAGTAGGTCGCTTAATTGAAAAAAAAATCGCTTTAAGCGAATTTTTGGAAGTAGCCTATTCCTTGGACTATTTTTGGAAAGCGACTTTTTGTGGCAAAAAAAGACAAACACATTAAGAGACCGGGCTATGTCCATATTTGCCCCATAAAATTATTAATAGAAAATTAACTTTTTGACCACTAAGATTACAAAAATTATCTCTAGCATATAGGAAACTTCCTTCTCTTGAATAATTCAAAGTCTGAATAAAAATAATAAGGCGACAAACATATAATTTGAATATGTAATGAAACATAAACAAATAATCAAAATTCAATATTTCTTCTATTATTTTAATCGATAATTCACATTTTTCTTGTATTTTTTCCACTCAAAAGTCTCTATTGAATCAGTCTCATATTTTCCACTCCACGACAAGATGATCAATCGCAACATGGAGCTTTTGTCTCTTCTAAACTCTTTATGGCCCGAAACATTATAGGCTTGACAATTGTAAGATTATTATTAACATATGGAGTTGTATGTGGAAAACTAGAAGGGGGTTGAACAGTTTTACGTTTTTTTAATTTTATTATGAAAGCCTTGTTTACTTTTAAAACCTTAGATTCGAGTTTATGTGAAAAGTGATATTTGAACACTATTATTAATTATATATGTATCCTTTTAGATTGATTATAAAAGTTTTGTTTTAATGAATAGAGTTTTAAATTGATCTTTATATGAAATCAACTTCTAAATAATACTAACAATTATATATGCCTATATGTATGAAAGTAATGACGATATAAATAAAGAAGTAAGTAAGAGATGGAAAGATCAAACCGAGACACGAGGGATTTATAGTGGTTCGGCTACAAGGACACCTTCCTTGCCCTACTCCACTCCCCGAGCACCTAGCTCGAGAGTTTTCTTCACTACTTCAACAAGCTCCCTTATGGCGGAGAAAACCTTACACAACTTTCGCTTACACCGGTTTAACGACACAAAGCTAAATGTCGAGTTCTAATCGTAGCTAGAACCAATCTCACAACTTCAATCACAACACGACTACTTCACGACTTCCAACAACTTCTTCTCAACACTTCACGACTTCTACTTCTTCACAACTTCTACTTCTTCACTATTTCACGCCTTGTATTTCTTCACTCCTTCACGACTTCTACTTCTTCACTATTTCACGACTTCTTTACGACGGCTTCACCACTTCTTCACACCACAACTACTTCACCACTTTACAATACTTCTACACTACTTCTTTACAACACAACTACTTATACACCTTCTTCACTACTTACACACTACACTAATCTAATTACTTATGTTCACACCTAATATACACACCTTATACACAAATGAATGAATGATTTACAAAGTTTACTAAACTAACAACTTAGGTAACAAGATGATACTAAGTTGTAATACTTCTAGTTTTGATTGATAGAAGTATTCTTCTTTTGCACTTGGATGGTAGAAGCTTGGATCACTTAAAAACCAATGCTTAAGAATATATGATCAAATGATTTAGAAAGAATTTAGAAAGATATAAAAAGAGATTTAGAACAGAAGGTTTGGGGTGCAAAAGGTGAGGAAAAAGTCCAGGAATTAATCAGTATTTATAGGCAAAGCTGGGGAGCTGGAGGAGCGGGGCGGTCCCCTTAATAATTAAGGGGGCCGGCTTTATAATTAAGGGGGCCGCCCCTTATAACCGTTGCCCAGCTTTGTCTTTTTGTGGGGAAGGTTTTTCTGGAACATTTTTGCCATTTTTGGTTGAAATTTTGAATTCATATATTTATAATACATTAAACATATTTATTTAATACCAAAAATATTTTTCTAAAAGATATAAAATGTTTGTGACATTTTATAAAAAATCTAGTGATTAAGAAAAAGTTTCTTTGATCATATAATGCATTAAGCATTTGTTTATTCATACCTTAAGTGATTACGTTGCTAAAATAGATATTTACAACTAAATACTTGTTTACGTCATAATCTTTCATTTAATGATTTTACATTTTGTGATTATCAAAACGTAGAGATATTGAAAAATATTAATAACGTGTTTAGGCATTATTTATATCAACAATCTCCCCCTTTTTGATGATTACAAAATCTAAACTCAGTAAATTAAAAAATTAATTTTTAGACAAGTATTTAGTGAGTTTATATCTACTTCTCCCCCTTTTTGTAGAATCAAAAAGGTTATGCCGACAAGTCTTAGAAACTAAATTTGTCGGGACAAGAACTCTCCCTTGATGTGTACTCCCCCTCGTTTGAGGGCATCAAGGAATCGAGATATGGAATACTTGCAAGAAAAATATTTGAAGCACAAGCATATATATATATATATATATATATATATATATATATATATATATATATATATATATATATATATATATATATATATATATATATATATATATATATATATATATATATATATATCATAATATCAAATATAAGAGCAACAAGCATAGCAATCACATATTAAGAACATGAAACAAAACATTCATTAATTCAAGGTGATTATGTGAAAAACATAATCATTGATACAACATTTATTATGCTTAGAGCATACAATAAGTAGAAAATTCTAATTTTCCAAGAGAGCCATCGGACTTGCTTGCAACATAAAAACTTGAACTATTTTGGATGGTTGATGGTGGAGTGTTTGAAATGGAGGTGGTTGAGTGAGGGTAAGAATGTTGGATTAATGGAGGTGTATTTTTGGGTGCATAGATGTTGGAGAGTGTGGTGGTGGAGAGATTGGAAGTGGAGAGTTTGGAGCGGAACATGTTGGATGAGGGTTTTGATGTTGTTCAAGTGAGAGTGTTGGATTCAGGTTTTTATGTTGTTCAAGTGAGGTTGTTGGATTAGATCTAGTGAGAATATACTCAATCCAAGTGAAGTGCTCATTCAATGCAATGGTTTGTTGTTGAAGAAAGATGCAACAAGGACAATTGTTGACATGTTTCTCAACTTGATTCAAGTTGTGGGGGTGATGAGGGAGAGCTAGATGAAGGTTGATCTAAGTTGCGTTGAGCAAGGTGTAGAGCAAGAAGAGCACTAAGCTCATGGGCTTCCTTGAGTTCTTCAATGAACTTCAAGTGTTCGGAGGAAGGTGATGATGGTGGAGTGTTGTTGTTATGTGGGATGGATGTTTGAACATGCAACATGGGAGTAACATGTGTGTTGGTAGGAGGTGGTAGTGATACTCTTGGTGGTGGAGACATTTGTGGTGATGATAAGTGTGAGTTTATGTAATAATTGATGGATGAGGATGAAGGTATGGAGGAAGAGGATATTCCAAGAGTGGTGAGTGTTTTGGATGGTGCATTGGTAGGGTGAATGAGATGAGAGGTGTTGTGAATGAGATTGGAATTATTGTTTTGGGATTGATCATGCTCTTCATATGAATCATATGGGTGAGATGAAGGTGTATTTTTGGGAGTAAGGATGGGTGATTGGTTATGTTTGTGAAAGGGTTCATTAGGATGAGCATGAGGCTTAGGTGTTGGTTGATTTTGAACAACATCATTTGTTGAGTTGAAGTTATGACAAGTGTCAAGCTTTCTTCTCCAAATGGGCCTTACGGAGATTTTAGCAACTCTTGAAGGCTTGGATCTTGGGTTGTTAGAGGATGACATGTTTGGATGGATGAGCATTAATGATGGAGAAGGGTATTTATAGTGTAGGGATGATGTGATTGAGGAAGGTAAATTTTGGTGGGTGGTTTAGGACAAAATGTGTTTGTGAATTTTGGGAAATGTAGGATAAAATGGGCTGAAAAGTGAAAAAGAAAACAGTAACCCTGACCATTCAGATGGCCGGTCCCCTTAAATAGGGACGGTCCCCTTAAAATTAAGGGGGCCGCCTAATGATTTAAGGGGGCCGCCCATCTGCTGATTCCCAGGTTACTAGAAATGGGTTTTTGGCAGAAATTTGTAGAAAAGGTTGTGTTTTTGGGTTTAGTTTCAAGCAAGTCCAACTTCTTTTGAGACAATTTAGCATTTAATAGCTTATGTATGCTAAGCATATTTATTAAGCATTTTTATCTAGCATGCAACCTACTCATTTAGCAAGTAATGTATATAGTACAAGAAAACAATACATAACACCAAGTAATTCATAATATCATTTTTAGGAAGATTAATAAACTAGTTAATTAATCCTAATGAGTGTCTATGTGCAAAGGAGTGGAGAGTTGTGATAGCATGGACTTCTAGACTTATACCAAGTGAGATCTTAATGGGCAAACCATGGCTTTTCAGATTCGATTTAGTTCACTCATAAATGTCATATACACAAATATAGATGACAGTTATGAGATTACCATGCATGATTTAAATAAGCGTTTTTGGCATTATTCAACAATGTTTGAGAGTAGGTTTTTATGTGGTTGTGAAAATTATTTTAATGAAATAGATTTGGTTTTATTTCAAAATGTTTTTATGAGGAAAGAAAACAAAATTTTCCAATCTTTGGCTTTGATAAATACATAATTATGGACAAAATTTGGGAGGAAAGGTGGGATGGTAAAACATGTTAAATAGAAATGTGGCATATTCTTTTGAAAAATCATTTTTCCAAAATGTGAAGTTTTTATATATTTAAAAACACATACTATTTATCATAGATTTTTAAAAGGATGGTTGTAAAAGATCTCATGCTCAAGGTAATAGATTAAGGCTACTGTCACATGCTACCTCTTTCTACATATTATGTGATCATAAGAAAGTGATGACTAAATTCTATATGTTCAATGCGAGAATGGGATATATGCTAATATGGCTCCTTTGATTACGCACATTATCTATCTTAATGCCATAGTCTATAAGAGTTTGCTTCATCCATGGGTCATATTGTGATATATCTAATCCTACTTCTATGTTGATAATTAATCTACTTTACTCGCTTCATCTACATGTGTTATCTAATAGTGGATATAGAATAATTCCATATTCAATTTGAGGAGGCTAGATGAAGATGAGTTCGATAGTGAGTACTTCATTTAAATACTTAGGGGGCTAACTAAAGGTTTTCCAGTTTATTAAATTGTAAAACG
This sequence comes from Artemisia tridentata subsp. tridentata, assembly GCA_021014915.2. Lineage (NCBI taxonomy): Eukaryota > Viridiplantae > Streptophyta > Magnoliopsida > Asterales > Asteraceae > Artemisia > Artemisia tridentata. The sequence goes on from CP139508.1 coordinate 40,625,335, forward strand.
GATATGACTAAAAGTGTAACGGCAATGAAACCTATGAAACTAAGTATATCCTAAGGCAATAATTAATAAGACTGTATATATGAAGTAACAACTCATGAAATTTAAAAAGAGAACGTACCTTATGTCCAGCTTTTCTTCGTAATATCCAGGAAGGTAAACGAAGTTGTGAATGATAGATGAGTCTTTATATATAACTAAGGTATGAAAGTATATCATAGCAGGCTTCTAACGCCTTATCAGACCGAAGTGGCTTGACCCGAACATGTCTTGTACTTGACTCATTTGATGTCTCAGCCTTGATGCATATAACGTCTTTTGTTGAGACTTTCACATCTTCATTGCAACCACATCATGCTTTTTCAACAAGTACTTTTTGATTTTGGCTCCATGATGACATTGGACACACTTTGATAAGATGGCTAGAGAATCCTAAGTGTCGATACTTCCTTTACATCATCTTAAAGTACTTGTTATAAAGTTACTTCGTAGGTTTCTTAACATTTTCGATTAAGGAGTAGAGATATCTTCATTAGCCGCACCATAAATATTCCACTTCATCATTAGCTATTTCTTGAGATGGATTATCATGTGAGATATAGAGTGTGATTCAAGATTAGATAATTCATTTGTCTTCACGCGCACGTTTCGAATGTGAGTAGGTTAACGTAAGATTGAGTTCCTTTCCTTTGTGCGTTATATCACCTAATCAAGTAAAACAGCTTGGTACCCGGATTCTTATGGGTCCAAGATGGTTAGTTGAGGACACCCATTGCATTTGTATGCACATGGTGAGGATGTCGCCAAGAAGTACAAGAATTCCTTAACAGTTTGTTTTAATGTACAAACAATGGATTTCTTGACTTATTGTTATAATCATTGTAATAACTATTTCTAAATTTCTAACTTGATTCTCAAATTCATTTGTTTTGAATTTAACTTGTTTGAAGTTATTCCGAACTATATCCTAAACCAGTTTTATCTTTGAATGGCTTTTGACAACTTAGTATGTATTTAAGAGATTTGGAACTTTCTTCAAATTTAGCTAATATTTTTGCTCTTTCATTTAATCTTTTAATTTCATGCTTATATTCTTGACATGTTTTGCATTCTAGATCAATTTCAATATTACTTTCAAGTCTAGACATTTTATCTTCTAAAATTATTTCTTTTTCAAAATTACATTCAAAAGTTTTTGATGATTCATGTTTAGAAATGGTTTTTAGATCTATGTTGCAAAAATGTTTAAATTCATTTTCTAGTTTTGAAAATTCTAAAATGAATTGATCATAGCAAAAATGTTCGGTTTCGGATTGTACCTTATTTGGAGTTTTATCTAATTTGCCTTCTTCACATACCGGATAGTAATCTTATTCTTCCTCTGTGTCACTCCATGATTTTGGATTGAGTTCACTTCGGAGTTGATTCATGTAGTCTTCTTCATTAATACCTTCATTAAAAACATTTGAACTAGTAGCACATGTATCTATTTTATCTAAATGTTTATCTATTAAATTTTCTAGGACAACTAATTCATGTACAATATCAAATTCCTTATCTTTGGCTTGACATTTTTCTTAATGAAAGTTTAAGAGATTTTTACAAATATCATTTGCCTTTTGACAGAAGGATATTTTTTTCATATTCAACTTTTAGCAAGCCTTTATAAATAATTATTTTAGCTTTATTAATTTTGTCATACTTTGTTTTGAAATAATTATTTAGACTTTCAAAATCCGTTTTTGTTGGTTGAAAATCACCAATCGAAATGACATGCCAAAGATCAAGATCAATCGATTTCACATAATTTTTAAATTTAATTTTCCATTCAAGAAAACTATAGTTTTCAAATAGCGGTGGTTTTTGCATAGATAGCCCTTCTAAATATTTTTCCGATTCCATAGATCGATTCAAGTTTTAAAATATAGTATATTTTAAAAATCTTGTTTGACGTGGCTTCTGATACCAATTGTGGAAAACTAGAAGGGGGGTTGAATAGTTTTACGTCTTTTTAATTTTATTTTGAAAACTTTGTTTACTTTTAAAAACTTAGATTCGAGTTTATGTGAAAAATGATATTTGAACACTATTATTAATTATATATGTATCCTTTTAGATTGATTATAAAATTTTTGTTTTCATGAATGGAGTTTTAAATTGATCTTTATGTGAAATCAACTTCTAAATAATACTAACAATTATATATGCCTATATGTATGAAAGTAATGACGATATAAATAAAGAAGTAAGTAAGAGATGGAAAGATCTAACCGAGACACGAGGGATTTATAGTGGTTCGGCTACAAGGACACCTTCCTTGCCCTACTCCACTCCCCGAGCACCTAGCTCGAGAGTTTTCTTTACTACTTTAACAAGCTCCCTTATGGCGGAGAAAACCTTACACAACTTTAGCTTACACCGGTTTAACGACACAAAGCTAAATGTCGAGTTCTAATCGTAGCTAGAACCAATCTCACGACTTCAATCACAACACGACTGCTTCACGACTTCCAACAACTTCTTCTCATCACTTCACGACTTCTACTTCTTCACTTCTTCACAACTTCTACTTCTTCACTATTTCGCACCTTGTATTTCTTCACGCCTTCACGACTTCTACTTCTTCAGTATTTCACGACTTCTTTACGACGGCTTCACAACTTCTTCACACCGCAACTACTTCACAACTTTACAATACTTCTACCCTACTTCTTTACAACACAACTACGTATACACCTTCTTCACTACTTACACACTACACTAATCTAATCACTTATGTTCACACCTAATATACACACCTTATACACAAATGAATGAATGATTTACAAAGTTTACTAAACTAACAACTTAGATAACAAGATGATACTAAGTTGTAATACTTCAAGTTTTGATTGATAGAAGTATTCTTCTTTTGCACTTGTATGATAGAAGCTTGGATCACTTAGAAACCAATGCTTAAGAATATGTGATCAAATGATTTAGAAAGGATTTAGAAAGATATAAGAAGAGATTTAGAACAGAAGGTTTGGGGTGCAAAAAGTGAGGAAAAAGTCCAGGAATGAACCAGTATTTATAGGCAAATCTGGAAAGCTGGAGGAGCGGGGCGATCCCCTTAATTAAGGGGCCGGTCCCCTTAATAATTAAGGGGGCCGCCCCTTATAACCATTTCCCAGCTTTGTCCTTTTGTGAGGAAGGTTTTTCTGGAACATTTTTGCCATTTTTGGTTGAAAATTTGAATTCATATATTTATAATAGATTAAACATATTTATTTAATACCAAAAATGTTTTTTCTAAAAGATATAAAATGTTTGTGACATTTTATAAAAAATCTAGTGATTAAGAAAAAGTTCATTTGATCATATAATTCATTAAGCATTTGTTTATTCATACCTTAAATGATTAAGTTGTTAAAATTGATATTTACAACTAAATACTTGTCTACGTCATAATCTTTCATTTAATGATTTGACATTACGTGATTATCAAAACGTAGAGATATCGAAAAATATTAATAACGTGTTTAGGCATTATTTATATCAACATTGTATATATAAGATTATTATCTATGTATGAGAGTTTCACTTTATAAATATAAAACGTTAAAGGACAAATGGGACTGAAGTCGGCATATAGTAAATGAGACTTTGAAGGTGACTGCACCCAGCACTTGCACACTAATTTCATGCTTGGTTTTGCGTTACCACACAAATTTACGCAAAACATCATTACAATGACATCTCAATTTGTGCTCGCCCTACTTGGTTTACAACTAAACAAAAGTAAGTTTTGGAGCGCCATTTTGTGCACCTTATGGCATCTTCTTTAGTAAAGACTTAACTTGTAACACCCCAACCCGATAAGGGTAAAGATGTCATAATAATGGTTTCATATCAGATCAAAACAAAGCGTACATCAAAAGTAATACAAGGGTTCTCAAAGATTACAAACGAAATACTGAATATACAAGGCTACAAAGGAAACAAAAGCTAAATACTAAGTCTGCAAATGCAAATCCTTCTAATAGTCTCTACTTCAGAATAACTATCAAGGTCTTCTAAGTCCAAAAGTCTCTTCACTCATACCCAGCTTCCAACTAAAAACCTGCTGCATGGAAAGAAATGCGGCTGAGCTTAAAAAAGCCCAGTGAACAGATATATATAAATGAAAACGAAAGCAAAAGAAAACGAACATGTATAGTTTGGTGCATTGGGTTTACAAAGGTATAGTCAAAGAGTACAAAGTAAGAAAAGAAAAAGGGTAGGTCAGTAATCCCCCACGAGCCCGAACACAAATCAAATATAGTAACCATGTCTTCATAATCATATAGAGGGGAGACCTCTCAGATAATCAGATAATATGAGGGGTGTCCTCATTCTTCAAATGGAGTAGCTAACTCCCGAACTTGTGAAAGACGTGGATTGCACCCATGCATCAGTCACCAAACAATAATATAATATCAAATCATGTTAAATCCACAATACGAACACGAACCTAGGATGCATCCATACGCCCCCCGAACAATAATATAGGCCATAATAAATAATAAAGCGCGCAATAGCAAAATAGGGACGGTGTGGAACATCACTCAACCACACTAAAGTCATGCCATTGGTGCATCAATGACACGGCCATGTTACCTTCATGACTAGGAAACGAACTTGGCTCGGGTATCAAACTGAAGGGTCAAAGGTCAAAGTTCCAAACCATAGCAAAGGTTCAAATAGTCTAAGTCATCGAATCATAGTCAAAGTCCAAATATCAAAGGTTCATATCAAATGGATCATAGCAAAGGGTCAAAACAAAGGAATCATAGCAAAGGGTTCATAGCAAGGTTCAAATCAAAGGTTCATATCAAATGGTTTATAATCATAGTTTCATAGCAACAGTTCATTTAAAAAGGTTTCTATTAAAAGTCCATTTAAAGCAATCTTTCAGTAATGGTTTTCATAAAAATGATCTTACAAAATGGTTTTCATAAAAATGGTCTTTTAAAACGGTTTTCATAAAGATAGTCTTAAAAATAATTTTCTTAAAAACTTTTTGTAGCTTTCATTTAAAAGTGGTATCGTATCTTTTTAAAATAGCTTTTCTCAAACATTTTCATATATAATTTAGAAAGGTTTTCACATCCAATTATAATATCAAATGAACCTTCAAGGTATCCAAGGATTTGAATATACATGTCACAAGGTGCCGAACGAATTATATCAAGTATCAAGGGAACATAGCAAGGTTCAATTTATCAAGGAAAGCATGGCAAGGTTCACAAATCAAGGGAAACATAGCAAGGTATAGATTAAATAAGAAAGCCACAATAAGAAGGCTCAGATCATAATCAAACCAATATAGAAAGATGTAAGTGAAACATGAAGAACGAATCAAAGTATAAGGGAACATAGCAATGGCTTAGGGAATCCTATAGTGAATCAAGATCAAAAGTCATGAGAAGGACACCCTTACTGAGAAAGGGTAAAATATATGTACCTTATACCGCAAGTGAAAACACAACAGAAATATAAAGGTCGTAAGCAAACTCCATCTTCAGCGAATCTACACGAATTCATGACTTTCTTATTAATAGCTTATTTAATTCAGATTACTTATTTTATTCGGCTTTCCATTTTTAATAACTTTCCTTTTCAGGTAACTTTCCAAAAGTAGCAACTTTCCATATTTAGTAACTTTCTATTTTTAGCAGGTTCCCGAATTAGCAGGTTTCCATAATTAGAAAGATTCAAACATTATAATTTAGGTTAAGTCATTACTCAAGTACTATTATGGGAATACGGTTCATTTTAGCAAGTTATAAAAGATTATGGTTATTTATGACAACTTTCCATATTTGGGGTTTTAATTGTAAATATGCCAAAGGTAAAGGTCTAAAGTGCAAATATTACAAGTTATTCATTTTAGTCCTAAAGTTTCCAATATTAACGATCCAAATCCTTTAGCTTTAACCATTTTACAACTTAGACCCTTAAGTTAATTAATTTACAAATTAAACCCTTTATTTAACTAAATTGCACATCGATCCATTTAATATTCATATCTACACATTATGCCCTTTATTTTCCAAAATTACACAATACACCCATTACATTAATATTTGGTACGAAGTACCCTCAACTTTCCAGAATTTACAAAATAGCCCCTCTAGTTTAATAATTTTGCAATTCGAATAACAATTTACATAGTTAACCATTTAAACCTTTTAGTTACCAATTTTACGCATAATACCCTCATCTTATAATTTTTATGAATTTCCCCTGGTCCAAATCATCTTACAAAAATAACCCCCATGTTTAATAATTTACAAAACACACCCTTTTACTTTCAAAAACCAATCGGTAAACCCTTTTTAAATACATAAACCCTAACCCTAATTTCCCCATCATTACTAAATCATTAACACAACATTAAAACACAATAATTAGTCAGATCTAATATCAAAAGTCCAAACCCTAACCCATTCGAATTTTATTGTATTCTTTTTAATTTTTGCCGATAATAACAATAACAACATAATTCACAAACCATGGATCTAGGCTTCAAATAAATTCGAATCCAATTTTTTACAGATCAATTATATCATATTACAGACCATAAAAATATTTTTGTGATTTATAAAATCAATATAAGGTCGATTCCAGTTTTTATACTTTTTAGGGTTTTAAGATTCGTTAAATTCCAAACGATTAGAATAGCATGCATGGATCATATTAATCATTTTATTTAGATCATATATGATGTAAAAAGAGTCATAAAAATACCAGCTAGTGATTAGAATGATCGAATGAGGTGTGGGAAGTTTATTCTTCTCGGCTGGAACAAAACTCGAAACAAAATCAAAACCAAGCAATCCAAGCTTTCAATATTCGAACTCCTATTTTTCTAGACTCCTTCTAACACCAAGGCATCCAGGAAAAATACCAAGAAAGTGCAAAAAATTGGTGGTGTCGATTTGGGAGTTTTTGTTTTAATCGGTTAAGGGCTTTGAGATAAAAATGGGAAAAATAATGGAAACCGTGTATATGTTGAGGAGAGGGCAGGGATTTTCGGCCCAAGGAGATCAATTAGGATAATTTTCTGGTTTATAAAGATATTCCTCTTAATTTGATACTTATCCTTATTTAGTTAGTCATTTTAATTATTTAATAAGAAAACAAAAATATATAAATATGTATATGTATAATAGTATTTTCGGCCCATGTAACATTTTAAATGATATGACAATATTTGTAGGACATTTAGAACATTAAAATGTTCATGGAAAAATTATCATACTTCATATGTTGTTAGTTTCCAAGAGTTTGGGATTTAATTGGTGTTTTATATATTTTTGAAAATTTAAGTTCAAGGGTATTTGGTAATTTTGCATGATTTGAAATTTTAGGTTTTACATAACTAATAGAACAACATATGTAACACTGTTAATACAAGACCATAACCAATTAATAATTTACAAGTTTGCTTAAGGTTTAAGCTTATTTTTGGGCTTACGAGCTTATATAAGTTTATTATGTCATAATAAGCATACATAAGTTTGAAAATAATCTAAAATAAAAGCATGTAACATAAACCAAAAACAAATAACGAGGTTAAGAAAACACCCCCCAACTATCATTTCGTATCCCAACAGAATTAATCTCTTCCATCGAATCATATTCCTTCAAGTTAATTGTTTTGCTTCCTTCTTGATAATACACATTTCTATACTCATATTTTTCACTTAGGCATAACATCAAACACTTTATGTGCATCATAAAAAAAAGGGCTCACTGAGGCATTTCATCTCTACAATATTTTGACCAGTTTGTTTGTGGGTTTTCAATCAGGGTATAAATATGGCTGTTGAGGTTTTTATGATTCGGGTCAAGGAAGCTAACATTTTGCTAAAAAAATTAAGGGTACTCGGAGTGCAGAGTTTATGGCTCAGCGGTATGCACCAAAACGGCGGTAACACCGCCGCCGGTTCAAAATTTATGCCAAAAATCTTTGCTCACCGGCTTGGCAAACCGCTGGTGATAAATTCTCACTTTTACTTTATGTATTGCTTCAATGCATAAATGTACAACTATTTCATACATAAAAAAGAATTTTTTTTGGAGGTATGAGAATTTATGGGGTGCCAGTGAATTAGGTTGGGAGGTATGGGAATTTATGGGAATGAGTTGGCAGAAGCTTATTGGTTGAATTTGGGAGGTATGATAGTTTCGGAATCATGACTCCTAGTGCCCTAAGAATCCTTGACCCTGATCTTTACGTTCATTTTAACTTGACAAGATGTAATTAGGAGGAAATTTGAAGGAGAGTAGACGTTTGTAGATTCCTATTTACCCTATCTTCGGCGACTATTATAAAAAATTGACGTTGCCCTATCATTGTCCTTACCAAATACTAGTATGACATGTAGTTTCTTGGGCAACTGGGCCATTATTTCTTGGGTGACTATGTAGTTTCTTTTTCTTTTTTTTTTTATACTAAATTACAAATATACCGTCAATCACTCTCTCTCTCTCTTAACCCCTTCTCCTTCTCCCCTCTCTCTCCACCTACCTACTCCTTCCTCTCTCTTTGATTCTACCCGGAAATTAAATCACCTACCCAACATAATTTTTTTTGTCTTATCTCTCACTACACTACTCACCACAAACACAAGTTTATCTATTTTATCTTTCTTATTACCTTCTTTCTTCCATCTTCATCATAATTATCATCTCAAAACCATCTCATACAAAAAACGTAAACAACACTAAAATTTTAACTTTATTCACCATATAAAAAATCACCTAAAAACTTATCTATTAAAACACAAGTTTATCTATTTTATATATTAAAACAACACTTAAATTTTAACTTTATTCACCATATACAACACAAGTTTATCTATTTTATCTTTCTTATTACATTCTTTCTTCCCCATCTTCATCATAATTATCATCTCAAAACCATCTCATACTAAAAATGTAAACAACACTTAAATTTTAACTTTATTCACCATATAAAAAATCACCTAAAAACTTATCTATTAAAACACAAGTTTATCTATTTTATCTATTAAAACAACACTTAAATTTTAACTTTATTCACCATATACAACACAAGTTTATCTATTTTATCTTTCTTATTACCTTATTTCTTCCCCATCTTCATCTTAATTATCATCTCAAAACCATCTCATACAAAAAATGTAAACAACACTTAAATTTTAACTTTATTCACCATATACAAAATCACCTAAACACTTATCTATTAAAAGCCCACCACAAGTAATGATGGTAATTTTCACTAATCTTTCTTTTTTCTTACAAAGAATGATAACCTATTCCTGCTGGTGTTATGTACCTTCTCAAACACAATTATCAGAAAACAAATACCTATAAACACTTCATTTTCATAATCATATTCTTCAACAAAAATGAAAAAAAAACATCTATAGTTTCATCTTTTTTTCACCATAACACCATTCTTTCTAGTCACCACCACTCCGTCGACCTCTGGCCACCATGATGCCACTGATAAGCCTGCCACTACCATGCCACCCTCACACACGTTGCCAACCCCATCGTGTAATCTGATCATCATAATTAATCCGTGATAATTCTGTTAGGTGCCCTCAAATTAAAAGCCCAAAATCGAGATGGGAGGTGTTGATGACGTTAGCATAGTGTGGTGGTGATGATGCTGACACAATGTGGTGTGAGTGACTGTAACACCGTAGGCAAATCCCACATCATACATGACCGAATGAACTGGTCAAATGACCGAATGAACTGGTCACATGACCGAATGAACTGGACACATAACCGAGACTTGGAGTGATGCTGGGACATATGTTAACATTCGCCTTATACGACAACAACGCGTTTTTCTGGTCTAATGGTTAATCGTCTATACGGTTAAGCGTGCTCGTGTGAGAGTAGTACTGGCTTGGGTGACCTGCCGGAAAGTCTTCACATGAGGGCCACAAAAGCAAAGCCGTGGGCCTATGAGCATAGCGGAAAATATTGTGGTCTATAAGGCGGGGTGTTACAGTGACGGTGGCTAGATTTGGTAGTGGGTCTATATTGTTTCCAGATTTTTCTTTTTATGTGCTCTGATTTATTGTTTGATGTTAACCGGTGGTGATAAACATTTAAATACATTTGGATAACTATTTTGAAGAAATGAATGGTGACTTTGACCACCACCCTGGTTTAATTTCCGGTAGAATCAAAGAGAGAGGTGGTGGTTTAATTTCCGGTAGAATCAAAGAGAGAGGAAGGAGGAGGTAGGTGGAGGAGAGAGAGAGAGAGAGAGAGAGAGAGAGAGAGAGAGGAAGGAGAAGGGATTAAAAGAGAGGGACAATGATAGGAACTTGTCAATTTTTTATAATAGTCGCCCAAGATTTCTGGGCGAGCATCTCCCATGGGGTATTTGGAGAAAAAGAAAAATTTTAGGGCACTAGGGGTGAATGGGGTTGTACTTGTGGGGTAAATAAGGAATTAGCCCTTGTTTTTAAATAGAGAAATGATACATGGACCTAAAAGTGGACCTAATTATGGAACTAAAAACTATGATCTTGATGAGTTGTAAAATAAGTTCCCTGTCTGCAGCCATCAGGATGATGTCACGTGTTTTTAGGTCCATATATAATTTGATCCACTTTTAGGTCCATTTTGTTAGAGTTTGTGGATATAAATTAATATTTGTATGACCAGTTTCGAACACGAGACTTCGGGATTGCACACATTACGTATGAGTATCAATGTTTGGATAATTATTTATTACTCATTCACAAAACACTTATCGGTCGTTAGTATTTAACGGAGTTTGATTAACGGTCGTTAAATATTAACTACAAGGACTAGAGATGAAAATAGGGTTCAAGAAGGATCTAGAATCCTTCCTAATCACCTAAAGTCGGCCGACCCTTCCGTTAGGGTTAGGGAAGTCGATTTCTTGGAGTGGGGAGCAAGCCAAGAGAAGCCTATAAATACATATCTTGTATTCATAATTCTCTAGCCCTAATTCCCTAGCATTCCAACTTCTTCTTCTCTCCCTCTAGTCTTGGCCGATCGGTTTTCATACCCTAACACCTAGGGTTTGTCGATTTTGCTATTACACAAGTGTTGGAATTGTTTTGTGAATTAGAACCTAGCTTTTCCATTGAGACGCTAGTTTACGTGTGTACAAGAACGAAGTACAAGCTTCCTTTAGCTTGTTGTTATTTTCCCTATTCGACTACGTATACGTCGATCCATCTTAAACCCAATTTAAGGTTTATCTTGTTCTTGGTGATCACGTGGTTTCTTGTTCTTGCTAGAAACCTAAAGGTACACATCCCTTTTAATTTAGTTAATTAATTACATATGTTGTAGATCTTCTTTTTCCGCTGCGTATGCTTTGATGTTATATGCTATATGTTTATGTGTTTATAGTTTTATGATTCACATATTCCAACAGTGGCATCATGAGCCCGTTTAAACATGTGTAATTAATTACTAAACACATAAAAATTGAAACTTTATATGCTTTAGATATTCTAGGATTTTAATTTTTGTAAATCCTTTTTTTATTTTATTATTGGGTCGACCACCATTTAATATTTTTTAGGGTTTTGGGTTTGATAAAAATTGTAGAAACCCTAGGATTGCATGTAAATTTTATGTGATAAATTAATGAATACCTTGAGATGTCATTGATTTAATGCGTACAATATTGACTTGATAATATGTGCTACATGATTATAAGTGCAATATGGGGATCCATGACAAAATCTTGCATATTTTGTCATGGAAGATTGTTGTTGATTGTTACATGATTACATGTTTTTTTATATGCGATTTTATATTAATTAAGGTTTTAGTATTGAATACTAAAATTAATTAATTAGGTTTTAGGGAAGACCTAAAATTGGGGAAGACCCCGTAATCAATTATGTGTGTTATGTATACATTAATTATGAGATTACGCAACCAATAAATTACCTAGCTCAAAAACCAATGGGAGTCTCATAATCAATATATACACATTAATTAATTTTTAGCATGTTCATTATTAAGTTGTTTATGTTTATTTTTTAATTGCGCATTTGTTTTAATATGTTGTAGACATTGTTGTAAACAAAGGGTAATTTTCAAAAAGAAAAATAAATTTGACTTAATAATGGTGTATATGGTTTTAAGCAAGAAAATCATAAATTTTTGTTGATCGATGCGACTGTACAAAAGTGGTCAAAGCGGCGGACCTAATATTGACAAACTATAAAGTGGGTATAAGGAGGCTTGACATTAAATTGTCATCCGAAAGGGGCGCGTTTTTAATTAGCCTTCAGGCGGACGTTTGCCCTCTGCTCTCCTGTGCGTCAATATTAGACTTACCAAGTACACCATGAAAAAGTACGAAGCATCTTAAGGCAATATTGTAAGTTACTCAACGCCGTCAATTAAAATTTTGATGATTTGAGCTTATTAATGTAACGAATGAGTAAGAGTTTTCTGAAACATATGATACAAAGATGAATGCATGACATCTTTGTACATATTTTGATTACACACATCAAATAAATACCCTTTAAAATTTAAGTTATATGCCACCCAACGAAACGGAAACACCTGAGATTAGATTCTTTCATCACTAGCAGCCAAAGCTGATGTGATGGTCAAAAGGATGGTAATCAAAGGGTAAATTGAGTACTTTCATTACTAGCAGCCAAAGCTGATGTGATGAAACGACGTCAGTTTGCAGTTTCTTAAGTTGGTTAACTTAATTGAGCACTTTCATTACTAGCAGCCAAAGCTGATGTAATGAAACGGCGTCAAGGCATAAAGATTTGGGGATGAAACATGCTTACATTATGCAACTGAGGTTGGCAAAATATGTAAGTCCCATGATTTTAGGAGTTGCAATTTGATATTGGCAATTGGGAACGACCCGTACCTTATTGAGTACTTTCATTGCTAGCAGCCAAAGCTGATGTGATGAAACGACGTCAATTTGGATCCTAATTTTCAGTGAAAATTAAATGGTTAAATGTTTAATTTACCATGGGTGTTTAATTTTCTTGAAAAATTTAATTATCGAAAGAACTAACTTTTGAACTTTTTTCTGTAGAAATGGCAAACCCCGACAACACAAACATGAGTAACATGACCTCTGCTTTCAAATCAATGATTGAAAGAGAGAAGTTGACTGGGACTAAAAACTTTAACGATTGGTATCGTTCTCTGAGGATTGTTCTCAAAATGGCCAAACGTTATGAATATCTTAGTGAGCCTCTTCCCGTTGCTCCTGCTGCTGCTACGGCAACAAATGATGAACTTGAAGAGTTCAACAATGCTTATGACAAGCACAATGATGTGGCTTGTCTCATGCTATCGGGGATGGATACTCAGTTGCAAAAGCAATTTGAGAATTATGGCCCGATGGACATGATAAATGAGCTCAAACGAATGTTTGAAAAACCACCTATGGCAGAGTTGCATGATCTATTGGATTCTCTGGCCAAGTGTAAGCAGGATGTTAACAAACCCGTGAGTGCACATGTATTGGAGATGAAAGGTTACTTGGACCAGTTAGATGCACTCAGGGCTAGTTATGTGCAAGATGTACAAGTTGGCCTCATCAATCGATCCCTCAATGAGGAGTTGTATGGTGAGTTTGTGGGCAACTTCAATATGCATTGCATGGGGAAGACAATAAGTGATTTACATGCAATGCTTATTGACTATGAGAAAGGACTCTCAAAGAAGGCACCTGCACCTGCTGTGATGGCAATAAGAGGTGGTAAGATCACTAAGCCCAGTAAACCGCAGCACGGGAACAAAAAGGGAAAGCTAAAGCTGACAAGGGCAAGCAGATTGTGACCTATCAGCAGAAGCCCAAGAAGCAGTATCCTCCCAACAAGAAGGATCATCCCAAGAAGGATTCGGCTGCTTGTCACCACTGCAACACTCCTGGACATTGGAAGAGGGATTGTCCATTGCTGCTTGAGGAGTGTCGTAAGAATAAAAATGCCAAGGCTGCAAATGGTGCGAGCACTTCAGGTATTTTTATGATTGAATCATTCTCTTTTCCTCATAAGCATAATTCCTGGATGTATGATACTCGATGTGGTACTCACATTTGTAATACATCACAGGGGCTTAGAGGAGCTAAGAAGCTGAAAGATGGAGAAATCTACCTGTACGTGGGCAATGGCATACGTGCAGCAGTAGCAGCCATAGGGACTTTTGAATTAGTTTTACCTTCAGGATTAATTCTAGTATTGAACAATTGTTATTATGAACCCTCTATCATTAGGGGTGTTGTTTCAGTTTCTTTATAGTTGGATAATGGTTTTGAACACGCATTTAATTATAATGGAATTTCGGTTTCTTTAAATTCAGTTTTTTACTTTAATGCAATTTCAATAAATGGTGTATTTGAAATTGACATGGATAACCATGTATCCAATGGAAATAATTCTATGTATAGCATTAGCAGTAAGAGAATCAAGTCTAACTTGGATTCGTCTTATCTTTGGCACTGTCATCTTGCTCATATAGGCAAGAAACGCATGGAAAAGCTGCAACATGATAGGCTTTTACAAAATGTCAATGATGATTCATTTGACAAATGCGAGTCTTGCATATCTGGCAAGATGACAAGGAAACCTTATTCACATCAAGTGGAAAGGGCCACGGATCTACTTGGATTAATACACACTGATGTGTGTGGTCCACTTAGACATGTGTCAAAACGCGGTGCTAGCTACTTCTTGACCTTCACGGATGACTATAGTCGTTATGGTTATGTTTATTTACATAAACATAAACATGAAGTCTTTGAGACATTCAAGGTATTTAAGAATGAAGTAGAATTACAACTCGGATAGAAGATTAAGGCCCTTCGATCCGATAGAGGTGGTGAATATTTAAGCCAAGAGTTTAAAGATTATCTAGCTGAGTGTGGCATTGTCCAACAACTCACTTCTCATTATACTCCACAACAAAATGGTGTATCTGAAAGGAGAAATCTTACATTGTTAGATATCGTACGATCTATGTTTAATCTGACAACTCTTCCCTTATCCTTTTAGGACTATGCTCTTGAAACTGTTGATCACGTGTTGAATAGGATTCCAACTAAGAAGGTTGATAAGACTCCATATGAAGTATGGACTGGAAAAGCTCCCAACTTTTCTTAATTAAAGATATGGGGTTATGAGGTGTTTGTTAAACGTGACTCACCTGATAAACTCCAACAAAGATCTGTTAAGTGTATCTTCGTAGGATACCCTAAGGAAACTAAGGGTTACTACTTTTACTTCCCACCAGAAAATAAAGTCATCGTGGCTAGGTATGGCGATTTTCTTGAGGATAATCTAATATCTCAAGAATTTAGTGGGAGAGTGTATGATCTTGAAAATTGTTGATGCAAATAATGTTCTAAAAACGTTATTTATATCTTTTGATTACTTCACGTTTTGAGGATGACAAAATGTGAAACCACGTTACGTTAAAATTAACGTAAACAAGTTTGTAATCGGAAGATCCCGTTTCCACGCAAATCACTCTTGAACAAAGTTATAACTTGAACTAGTGATTTAAAGAAGTAAATTCATGTTTTGAAAATTCACATTTTAAATGGGACAAAACATTTTTTTCAAAAATATACATGACAAATTATTTTTAAAATATTAAGAAATGTTTTAATGGAAAAATTAGTTTGAAAATCATAACAGCTATTTTCCCCCCAAAATCAGTTCCAACCTTCCCCAAATAAGTTTTCACCAGAAAAGACAAAAAATGGAGCGTCTTTGTCTGGCACGGCTCTACGGTTCCACTAAATTTAGTGGAGCCGTGGGTGGTTTAAAGGAGCCGTCCGTACTAAATTTTCTGTAAACGGTCTGATTTTTCTTGCCTATAAATACCAACCCCTTTCACAGTTTTAGGCACCCTTCACACACAGAAAAATCCCCTAGCTCAATCCTCTCACACCTTTCACTTCTTTAGTTCATTTAGATTAGGTTTTCTTTGTTTCAAGAGTGATCCAATCATCCTTCAAGTGATCCTCTTCATACCTCTTCACTAGCAAGAGAAGAACACAAGTATCCAAGTTGATACAAGGTGTTGTCATCCCTCTTCATTGGCAAGAGAAGAACTCAAGTAATCAAGAAGATACTAGAGTTATAGTTGCTAGGTTTTGTAACACTTGTTACATCCTTGTTGTATCTTAGCATACATCAAGTTTATTTTTCTTTTGTGAGTGAGAGTGAAGATCAAGTGTGATCTATAGAGATAGTGAACATCTCTTGAAGCCATTGGGCTTGTGTGATTGATCAAGAAGATCAAGGGTCATTAGGTTAGTGATTAGTTGAGTGTGTATTGATCATTGTGATCGTGTTGAGATCTTGGTGATCTCTTGAAGCCACTGGGCTTGAGTGTTTGGTCACGTGGACCTTGGTAGATTGGTGCTAGCTAAGATTAGCACTCGACATCTAGCTTAGTGTCGGAAATAGGATAAGCGACGTGTACGGTTTTCTCCGCCTGAAGGGAGGTTGTTGATATAGTGTTTGAAACTCTCGAGTGTGGTACTCGGGGAGTGGAGTAGGGCGAAGAAGAGCTTCGTAGCCGAACCACTATAAATCCTTTGTCTCGGTTCGATCTCTCCAACTCTAGTCTTTATTTTTCATTTACTATTATTACCTAGCTTAGTGTTTAGTTCATATTGGTGTTTGTTGATTACACATAGTGTTCGAATCAAGGTTTCCAATAACATACTTTTAAAACAAGATTTTTAAAAGACGTTTTTAACCGGTAAACTATTCAACCCCCCTTCTAGTTTCCCACAATTGGCATCAGAGCCACGTCGCCAAGTTTTTTAAAGTATACTGTATTTTAAAACTTGAATCGATCAATGGATTCAGACAAATATCTAGAAGGGCAATCTATGCAAAGACCACCACTTTTCGAAACCGATTGTTTTATATATTGGAAAACAAGATTCGAAACGTATGTGAAATCAAAAGACATTGATCTTTGGCATATTATTACCGAGGGTGACTTTCAACCGATTCAATTGAATCCAATAACTAAAAAGGATGAAATTGTTTCATATGATCAACAAAGTGATGAGCTAAAAAGAAAACTAGCCAAAAATAATGAGGCTAAAATGATGATCTACAATGCTTTGCCTAAAAAGGAATTCGAAAGAATTTTCATGTGTAATACGGCAAAAAATATTTGGAAAACTTTGTTAGTCACTCACCAAGGTAATAACCAAGTCAAAGAGAACAAGATAGATCTTCTTGTTCAACAATATGAACAATTCTCCATTTCGGAGGATGAGTCAATAGATAGTGCTTTTGCTAGATTTAATACCATTATCACTAGTCTTAAAGCTCTTGATGAAGGTTATTCTAGTAAGAACTATGTTAGGAAATTTCTTAGAGCTCTACATCCTAAATGGAGAGCAAAGGTCATCGCCATAGAAGATTCAAATGACTTGGTGGCATTGTCACTCGATGAACTCATAGGAAACTTGAAAGTTCACGAGATGATAATCAAGAAGGACTCCGACATAGTGAAAGGCAAAAGCGAGAGAGTTAGATCTCTAGCACTAAAAGCCAAGAAGGAGTCTAGTGATGAGGAATGCTCGAGTTCCGGTAGTGAAGATGAAGAGTATGCTCTAGCCGTTAGGAACTTTAGAAAGTTCTTTAGGAGGAAAGGTAGATTTCCTAGACAACCTCGCGATGAAAGGAGGTCATCCCAACGGAATCATGATGATAGAAAAGGGACAAGTGATAGGAAATGCTATAGATGCGGAGATCCTAATCACCTCATAGGAGAATGTCATAAACCACCAAAATCCAACAACCAAAGAGCCTTTGTAGGAGGTTCTTGGAGCGATAGCGGTGAAGAAGAAGAGAAGAAGTCAAACGATGAAACATGCCTTATGGCTCAAGCTTCTAACGAGTTACAATCCGACTCTTCTTACTACAGTGATAATAATTCGTCATTAGATGATAGTGAATTGCATGACGAATATAACAAACTATGCGTAGTTAATACTAAGATCTTAAGTAGAAACACTAAATTAAAATTAAAACTACGAGAACTAGAACTACAAGTTGTAGAACTAAAAGATCAAGTCAAGAGACTTGAGAGAAACAAAGAAGTAGATTTAGGATGCGGGTCATGTATAAGTCTTCAAGTAGAAAATGAAAAACTTAAAGAAAATGCTTTAAGAATCATTAAGTTTGAAGAAGGAGCTAAAACACTTAATGATATACTTGATGACATTAGTAATGGTCAACATGACCGTGCGGGTTTAGGATTTGACCCAAATCAGGCTTCTACAAGTGGCACTAAACAAGTAAAATTTGTAGTGCCTGAAACGTCCAAGTCTGAAGGTGACGGCACCATTAAAGGTATAGACGGCACCACTAAAATTGGTGGTACTGTCTGGTGCTGAGGACGAAATTGGGTCAATTCTAAAAAGTAACTTAAGTCCTAAACCGAGTCACATAGTTAGTAATAGTTCTAGAGTGTCTACTCCAAGAAAAGGGGAGATCAGGGGCTTTCACAAACCACTGTCATCTCCCGAACATGGTTTTGTAAAGCGTGGCACTAGGTCAACCACTCCTCCACCTAGAAAAGTGAATTCTCCCAAACCTCGGTCTAGAACTCCTCTGCCGAGAGGTAACTTTAGAAAACAAAATCATCCAAGTAACTTTCCCGTAACTTGGAATGATGGTTCTCCACAAAGTTACTTACCATGGGAAATGTGTCCTCCATTTTCACATCCTAAACTAACGCAACAAATGCGTAGGATGTTCATGTCTAACAACTATGGACCCATGAGATATTGGGGACCAAATGTTTGAACTTTGTTTTGCTAGGAAAACAAGACTGTAAATAAAGTTTGGAAGTCCAATAAGTGGAGTAAGATTTGTGATCAAACAAATCTTGTGACACATCGGTCAAATCGAGTCCATGTGCTTAACATTCAACAAAGGTACTTTAGTCTTCTAGGTTTTAAAGGAAACACCTCAAGTCCAGGTACGCTTCCTTAAAACACCCTTTGTTGGTAGATATGCTAAGTACGTAATAGTGTTAGATTATAACATAGTAGGCACTATCATAATGAAACAAAGATTCACAAATTCATCATAACGAACTTAACTTGTCCAGAAATATACGATGATCGCCTCAAGATCATGCGTGACAAGTTTGAAACGTAAATGATGAGTGAATCAAGTTTCCTCCCTTGCCCGTAGATAACTCTGCCCAATGAAAGTATCCTCATATACTCTTGTATACTATACTTATCATATATAAACTTATATATATATATATATATATATATATATATATATATATATATATATATATATATATATATATATATATATATATATATATATATATATATATACATATATAAATATATATATACAAGACACTAAGGCCCATATCCACAAATATGAATCTCACAAGAGACGATGAAGGTGAGTGAGTGGATAGCACTTAGTCTTGGGCAAAATAGGTAAATCAATTTACCTAACGGCAAGTAGGTCCATTATCATGGATAGTGTTGGCTTTGTGCCCACTTGTAAGAAGTGTCCCAAAACTTCTTACATCAAAGTGTTTAATGTATCATACGATACATTAAAGATACTACACACTTGAGATTATGATATCTCAAGGAGACGGTTGTAGAAAATGTTTCTATACCAACTCTGATAATGCGAGAGTTGATGTGGATTGAGACATAAAGAGTAATGTTTGTACCTTCATAGGTTTGTTAACAAACTTCTTGGTTCCCCAAGAAACAAACTACTCTTGCTATCTCCACGACCGAAGCCGAGTACGTAAGCGCCGGAAAGGCATGACAACAAACACTATAGATGAGACAACCCCCTGTGAAGAGTAGTAGCCAACATGCCATTAGACTTGTCCGGGAACCCTATAGTTTGCTCACAAACGAAGCTTGTCAAAGTACACCATCTTCCCACGGAAAGACATCTCCTCCGTCACGACAACGTCCAAAGAAAAATCTTTTCTTTGAAAAGCATCTCTTATCACCTTAACCTTCACATTCTCGTCACATGACCTCTTAATGTTTCATTAGAAATGTTAATGTCATCTCTCACGTCTCGTCATATGACTTCTCAAGTCATTCCTCACATTCAGCTCATGACTATTTCAATATTTCTATGGAAATATAAAAGTCATCCCTCACGTCACATCTTATAACCTCTCATCCCATCCACTACCTCTCAAATGTTTCACGAGAAACTTTGAAGTCGTCTTTCTCACTCGTCACATGACGTTTTAGAAAATTCAAAGTCATTCCCTTTCAATCCGTCACATGACTTTTTAAATATTTCATGAGGAAATATTAAGTCATTCCTCGCGTCTCTTACTCTGACTAATTAAATATTTCATGGGAACTATTATAGTCATCCTCCAAAACACAACTCACAACTTCTATTTATTTCACGGGAAATACTAGAAGTAAATCCTCATCCAATGACAACTTAGTCAATTTCCTTGGAAACACTAAGGTCATTTCCGGTCATCCCGTCCAATTGTCAAAAAGTTTATTAGGTATAAACTTTTTCTTCGTGTCAAAAAGTCTTACTAAATAAGTAAGATTAATCAGCCAAAAGTCAAAACAGAAGAAAAACTGAACCATCAGACATACGGCTCCACTAAAGAGCCACGGCTCCACTAATGTTTAGTGGAACCGTGGAGCCGTGCATCTGAAAAACGCATTCAGTTAACTTTCTTCTGCACAGTTTTTCCAAACACTCAAAACCACTTCCACTTGCTGTCAAAACCGAACCATAACACCATAATTCAATTAAACCTTTGATAATCAAGAGTGAGGCATTGAAATCAACAAATCCTTAACAACAACATCATCAATTGTAAGTAATTCATTCTTAATTTCTTTCATTTTGAGTCTAGGGTTTGTTCTTGAGTATAAATCTGAATTGGGGATTTTCAAAATTAGTTAAACCCTTGTGAAATTAAGAATAGGATTAGACAATGTAGCATTCACATGATTCCCTAAACCAAGAATTTTCAAAAAACCACTTATGTTGCAAAAACCTTGTTGACATATAAATAATGCCTAAAAACATTATCTACACTTATTCATATCTCTATGTTTTAATGATCACAAAATAAACTCATTAAACATAAACGTATCTAACATACAAGTATTTAGTTGTAAATATTTATTTCTACAACTCAAATCACTTAAGGTATTAATGAACTAATGCTTAATACATTATATGATCAAAGGAACATTTTCTTAAACTCTAGATTTTTATAAAACTTCAAAAACATTTTATATATTTTTGAAAAACATTTTTGGTATTAAATAAATATGTTAAATCATTTATAAAAATATGATTTCAAATTTTTAACCAAAATCAGTTAAAATGTTCCAGAAAAATCTTCCCCACAAAAGGACAAAATTGGCCAACGTTCAGTAGGGGCGGCCCCCTTAATTTTACTAGGCGGCCCCCATAATAATTAAGGGGACCGCCCCCGCTCTAGTAGGCTCCAGCTGTCCAATTTTTCTCCCTATAAATACCAGCCTTCCCCTGGTCTTTTACTCACCTTTTGCACACTAAAACTTTCTGTTTTACATTCTTGTATATTCCTTTCAAAATCCTTTGATCATATCTTGTTAAGCATTGGTTTCCAAGTGATCCAAGCTTCCTCCATCCAAGTGCAAAAGAAGAATACTTCTATCTACCAAGACTAGAAGTATTACAACTTAGTAGCTTCTTGTTACTCAAGTTGTGTGTCATTTATACTTTGTAAATCATTCATTTATTTGTGTAAAGTGTGTATATAAGTTGTAATCATAAGTGATTAGGCTAGAATAGTGTGTAAGTAGTGAAGAGGGTGGATAGCTAGTTGTGGTGTAAAGAACTAGAGTAGAAGCCTTGTGAAGTTGTGAAGTAGAGAAGTCTTGAAGCCTTTGTGAAGCCGAAGCATAGAAGCCTTGAAGCCGTAAGATAGAGGTCGTGATGTCCTTGTGTTGAAGTCGTGAAGCCGTTGCATACAAGTTGTGAAGCGGTCGTGTTGAAGTCGTGAAGTCCTAGTTGTGAAGTCCTTGTGTTGAAGTCGTGAAGCCGTTGCATATAGGTTGTGTTGCGGTCATCTCAAAGTCGTGAAGTCCTAGCCGTGAGGTTCTAGCGTAGAAGTCGTGAAGCCGTAGCATAGTGATTGTGTTGCGGTCGTGTTGAAGTCGTGATATCCTAGTCGTGAAGTCCTAGTGTTGAAGTCGTGAAGCCGTTGTGTACAAGTTGTGAATAAGTTGTGTCGTGAAGTCGTGAGATTGGTTCTAGCTACGATTAGAACTCGACATCTAGCTTTGTGTCGTTAAGCCGGTGTAAGCAAAAGTTGTGTACAGTTTTCTCCGCCATAAGGGAGGTTATTGAAGTTGTGAAGAAAACTCTCGAGTAGGTGACTCGAGGAGTGGAGTAGGGCAAGGAAGGTGTCCTTGTAGCCGAACCACTATAAATCTCTTGTGTCTCGGTTAGATCTTTCCATCTCTCACTTTTCCTTTTATTTACATCGTCATTACTTACATAACATATAGGCATATATAATAGTTAGTAATAATTAGTAATTGACTTCACATAAAGATCAAATCAAAACTCCATTCATAAAAGCAAACCTTTTTATAACAAATCTAAAAGGATATATACATAAGTAATTATATTTTTCAAATATCATTTTTCACACAAAACTCCAATCAAAGTTTTAAAAAGGCAAACTAAAGTTTTCATAATAAATTAAAAAGACGTAAAACTATTCAACCCCCCTTCTAGTTTTCCACAATTGGCATCAGAGACAGGTTGATCAAGAACTTTAAAATATACTGTATTTTAAAAACTTGAATCGATCTATGGAATCGGAAAAATACTTAGAAGGGAAATCTTTGCTAAAACCACCACTATTTGAAAACTATACTTTTATTGAATGGAAAAGTAAATTTGAAACTTATGTGAAATCAATTGATCTAGATCTTTGGCATGTCATTTCGATTGGTGATTTTGAAAATCAAACAAAAACGAATTTTGAAAATCAAACTAAAACAAAGGGCGACATAAATATTAGAGCTAAAATAATCATTTACAAAACTTTGCCGAAAGTTGAATATGAAAGGATATTTTTCTGTAAAACGGCAAATGAAATTTGGAAAAATCTTTTAAACTTTCACCAAGAAAAATGTCAAGCCAAAGATGAAGATTTTGATCTTGTACATGAATTAGTCATATTAGAAAATTTAATAGATAAACATTTAGATAAGATAGATACATGTACTACTAGTTCAAATGTTGTTAATGAAGGTATTAACGACGAAGACTACATGAATCAACTCCAAGATGAATTCATTCCAAAATCATGGAGTGACACTGACGAAGAAGAAGATTACTATCCGGAATATGAGGAATACAAATTAGATAATACTTCAAATAAGGTACAACTCGAAACCAAACATTTTTGCTATGATCAATTTATTTTAGAATTTTCAAAACTAGAAAATGACTTTAAACATTGTTGCAACATAGATCTAAAAACTATCTCTAAAAATAAATCTTCAAAAACTTTTGAAAGTAATTTTGAAAAAGAAATAATTTTAGAAGATAAAATGTCTAGACTTGAAAGTAATATTGAAATTGATTTAGAATGTAAAACATGCGAGGAACATAAACATGAAATTAAAAGATTAAATGAAAGAGCAAAAATACTAGCTAAATTTGAAGAAAGTTCAAAATCTCTTAAATACCTACTTAATTGTCAAAAGCCTTTTTATGATAAAACCGGTTTAGGATATAGTTCCGATAACTCATCAACAAGTAAATCGAAACAAATTGAATTTGTAGAACCTAATGATAAAATTTAGAAATAAGGCTATTTAATATGATTATTATTCATACAAGTCAAGAAATTCATGGGTTGCACAAACTATCATGGAATTCTTGTACTTCTTGGCGACATCCTCACCATGAGCATTCAAATGCAAATGGATGTCCCCAACTAACCTTTTCGGACCCATGAGAATCCGGGTACCAAGATGTTTCAATTGTTTAGGTGACGATACACAAAATAAAGAAAAGGAATTCTATTTCTCGTCTACCTACTCAAATTATAACATGCGCGCGAAGACTCATGAATCATCAAGTGTCGAATCACACTCAATGTCTCACATGATAATTCATCTCAAAGACATAGCTAGTGATTTATGGAATAGGAAATGGAATGGAGTCTCTTTACATCTCATCTAAGCGTGATCTATATCACCTTGGAATCAAAGTGTTAAGGACCTTGCTATTGAGGCACGGTGCGGTCATAATAAAGATGCGGATACTTCTATAAGAGTCGTCGTGTGCTTCAAGGCTTAGACATTTTATGAGTCTAGTACAAGACATGTTCGTGACAAGCCGCTTCGGTCTTCTAAGGCATTAGAAACTTGCTACGACACAACTTCACACTTTGGTTGACTTTAAGACTCACCCATCACTCACTCTCCATCCATTATAGAAATAGCTAGGACGTAAGGTAAGTTCTTTTTTTTAAATTTCACAAGTAGATCCTCTATGCATATAGACTAGTTAATCATTGCTTTAGGACATGCGTAGATTAATTAGTTACTCTTGCCTTTACTCTAGAATTATATTCACGCTACAGGATAATAAACTAGAAATCCTGTAGTTGGCCCTCCTAAGTATTAAATGATGCGTTTACTGTCAATCTCATTTAGACTTATCATAGTTGAAATAGAAATCCTCTATGTCCACCATTAGAAAATTCTTGGCATTTAAGTAAATTAAGTCAAGTATTAATAAACCAAGCAATCTTCATATTTGGTATTCTTCGATTGGTAAATTTAGGAAATTAATGTCTTCTAAAAGGAGAATGATTAGTGAAGAATCTATTGACTAGAAACTCAATTTAACCTAACGGTTGAATTGCTTCTACGTGAGAAGTTGGGTATGTGCAACCCGTAAAAATGGTCGTGTTTAGCCTGAAGTGAGCACCACTAGTAATAGCCTCATACTCATTCTCCAACTTGACTACATCACTCTTCCTAAATATACCTAACGATAGTTTACTTCTTATGAATTTTGTTTTCTTTATTAAAGACCTTCAATTTTAGACGTATATCATCTTGCATATATAAAACTGCTAGAAGCTTACTTGCTCATATGTGTTTTAATTGCTTGCCGTCATAATCGTTTACCTAAGTTATTATAATAGTTTTTGTTATGATAATTCTTCTTGCACTTACATGTTTAAATGTCATGAGGAGAAAATGATAGCATGTGACAATAGCTTTAACCAAATTCCCTAAACATGAAATCTTTTGAAAACATTGCTTTGACAACATCTATTTTTAAATATGCTAAAACCTAACATCTTGGAAAAATGATCTTTCAAAAGAATATATAACTTTTCAAACATATTTCACCATTCCACCTTTCCTCCCAACTTTTGCTCAAGCCAAAGTTTGAAAACATTGCTTTTCCTTGTCATAAAAATGTTTTTGAAATAAAACCAAATCTACTTGGTCAAAATTAAAAACTTTCACAAACATTGTTGAATAATGCTAAAAACATCTATTTAACTCATGCACGGTGATCTCATATTTGTCATCTACATTTATGTATGTGACATTTATAAGTTAACCAAATTTGAAAAACCATGATTTACTCACTAAAACCTCACTTGGTTCAAGCCTAGAAGTCCATGCTATCACAACTCCTCATTTATTTGCACATATATGATCATTAGGATTAATTAACTAGTCTTGTAATCCTCATAACTAGGATACAACGAATTACTAAGTGCTATGTCTTAATCTCTTGTCTAACATACATATAGATAAAAATATATTTACGTATATATGTTTAAATGTATACTTGTTACATGCTTAATTAATAGAGTGCATGCTAGATCAAATTGCTTAATCTAATATGCTTAGCATACATGAGGTATTAAGTTCTAGATTGCCTAAAAAGATGCTGGACTTGCTTGAAACTAACCCCAAAAACACAACCTTTTCTACAACTTTTCTGCCAAAAACCCATTTTCAGCAACCTGGAAAACAGCAGATGGGCGGCCCCCTTAAATAACCAGGCGGCCCCCCTTAAAATTAAGGGGACCAGCCCCTATTTAAGGGGACCGGCCATCAGGTGATCCGGGTTACTGTTTTCTTTTTCAATTTCCAACCCATTTTATTCCATACTTCCCAAAATTCACCAACACATTTTGTCCTAAAACACCCACCAAAATTTACCTTCCTAAATCACATAATCACCACACTATAAATTCCATCTTCCATCATAAATGCTCATCCATCTCATTTACTCAAACATGTCATCCTCCAACTACCCAAGATCAAAACCCTCAAGAGTTGCTAAAATCTCGGTGAGACCAATTTGGAGAAGAAAGCTTGGAACTTGCCATGACCCAACAAATGATGTTGTTCAAACACATAACCAATCATCCACCTCCATATCCTCATTTCTTAATGATCAAAACAACAATCCAAACCTCATTCACACTCAACCCACCAATGCATCATCAAAAACACTTACCACCCTTGAAACAATCATTTCACCCACATCTCCATCATCATCCACTCATAATCATTCAAACTCACACATGTCACCACCTCCAAGAGTCTCACCACCACCTCCACAAAATAATCACCACTCTTCATCATCATCCCATTCACCCCAACACTTGAAGTTCATTGAAGAACTCAAGGAAGCCCATGAGCTAAATGCTCTTCTTGCTTTGCATCTTGCTCAAAGCAATTTAGACCCATCTTCATCCATCCCATCATCATCTCCACCATCTCCACCATCATTACCACATCACTTGAGTCAAATGGAGAAACATGTCAACAATTGTCCTTGTTGCATCTTTCTTCAACAACAAACCATTGCTCTTAATGAGCACTTCACATGGATTGAGTATCTACTTACTAGATCTAATCCGATATCACCACTTGAACAACATCAAAACACTCATTCAACATGGTCGGCTCCAAACTCTCCACCTCAAATTTCTCCACCATCACCTTCTCCACCTTCCATGAACCCAATAGTACACCTTCATTAACCAATCAAACTCACCTTCATCACCCACCACCATTTCAAACTACCCACCATCACTCAACCAAAAAATATTTAAGCTTTCAAGTTTCAAGCAAGTCAAATGGATTTCTTAGGCAAATTAGAACTCTTTAACTTATGTATGATCTAAGCATCATGTATGTTGTAACAAAGATTATGTCTTCTACATAATCAATATTAAGTCTAATGAAAGACTTGTTTTATGCTCTTACTATATGTTTGCATTGCTTGTTCTATGTAATATTATGATATACATATATGCTTGTACTTCTAATATTTTCTCTTGTAAGCATTCCATATCTCGATTCCTTGGTGCTCTCGAACGAGGGGGAGCACACATCAAGGGGGAGTTCTCATCCCGACATGTTTAGTCTCTAAATATTGTCGGCATAACCTTTTTGATTCTACAAAAAGGGGGAGAAGTGAATATAAACTCACTAAATACTTGTCCAAAAATAAGTTTTTGGATTTAATGAGTTTAGGTTTTGTAATCATCAAAAAGGGGGAGATTGTTGACATATAAATAATGCCTAAAAACATTATCTACACTTATTCATATCTCTATGTTTTAATGATCACAAAATAAACTCATTAAACATAAACGTATCTAACATACAAGTATTTAGTTGTAAATATTTATTTCTACAACTCAAATCACTTAAGGTATAAATAAACTAATGCTTAATGCATTATATGATCAAAGGAACATTTTCTTAAACACTAGATTTTTATAAAACTTCAAAAACATTTTATATATTTTTGAAAAACATTTTTGGTATTAAATAAATATGTTAAATCATTTATAAAAATATGATTTCAAATTTTTAACCAAAATCAGTTAAAATATTCCAGAAAAACCTTCTCCACAAAAGGACAAAATTGGCCAACGTCCAGTAGGGGCGGCCCCCTTAATTTTACTAGGCGGCCCCCTTAATAATTAAGGGGACCGCCCCCTATTTAAGGGGACCGCCCCCGCTCCAGTAGGCTCCAGCTGTCCAGTTTTTCTCCCTATAAATACCAGCCCTTTCCTGGAGTTTTACTCACCTTTTGCACACTAAAACTTTCTGTTTTACATTCTTGTATATTCCTTTCAAAATCCTTTGATCATATCTTGTTAAGCATTGGTTTCCAAGTGATCCAAGCTTCCTCCATCCAAGTGCAAAAGAAGAATACTTCTATCTACCAAGACTAGAAGTATTACAACTTAGTAGCTTCTTGTTGCTCAAGTTGTGTGTCATTTATACTTTGTAAATCATTCATTCATTTGTGTAAAGTGTGTATATAAGTTGTAATCATAAGTGATTTGGCTAGAGAAGTGTGTAAGTAGTGAAGAGGGTGGATAGCTAGTTGTGGTGTAAAGAACTAGAGTGGAAGCCTTGTGAAGTTGTGAAGTAGAGAAGTCTTGAAGCCTTTGTGAAGCCGAAGCATAGAAGCCTTGAAGTCGTAAGATAGAGGTCGTGATGTCCTTGTGCTGAAGTCGTGAAGCCGTTGCATACAAGTTGTGAAGCGGTCGTGTTGAAGTCGTGAAGTCCTAGTTGTGAAGTCCTTGTGTTGAAGTCGTGAAGCCGTTGCATATAGGTTGTGTTGCGGTCATCTCAAAGTCGTGAAGTCCTAGCCGTGAGGTTCTAGCATAGAAGTCATGAAGCCGTAGCATAGTGATTGTGTTGCGGTCGTGTTGAAGTCGTGATATCCTAGTCGTGAAGTCCTAGTGTTGAAGTCGTGAAGCCGTTGTGTACAAGTTGTGAATAAGTTGTGTCGTGAAGTCGTGAGATTGGTTCTAGCTACGATTAGAACTCGACATCTAGCTTTGTGTCGTTAAGCCGGTGTAAGCGAAAGTTGTGTACGGTTTTCTCCGCCATAAGGGAGGTTATTGAAGTTGTGAAGAAAACTCTCGAGTAGGTGACTCGGGGAGTGGAGTAGGGCAAGGAAGGTGTCCTTGTAGCCGAACCACTATAAATCTCTTGTGTCTCGGTTAGATCTTTCCATCTCTCACTTTTCCTTTTATTTACATCGTCATTACTTACATAACATATAGGCATATATAATAGTCAGTAATAATTAGTAATTGACTTCACATAAAGATCAAATTAAAACTCCATTCATAAAAGCAAACCTTTTTATAACAAATCTAAAAGGATACATATATAAGTGATTATAATTTTCAAATATCATTTTTCACACAAAACTCCAATCAAAGTTTTAAAAAGGCAAACTAAAGTTTTCATAATAAATTAAAAAGACGTAAAACTATTCAACCCCCCCCCTTCTAGTTTTCCAAAAACCTAATCCGAAATCAATCATAAAATCGGATTATGATTGTTTGTTTGTAGTGGAATCATGTTTAGGATGATTAAAATTGAATTAGGAACGTTTTGCATTAAAGCTTTTCAAACTAAAAGCTCCTTAAGGCCACGATGAGCCATTTGCCAAACACCCTTATTCGTCAACTTTTTGAAAAACTTCACAAGTCTAGGATCATGAAACCTTTTTTTTATGCATTGTTGATGCAAATTAAAAACGTTTTTGCATGCATACATGAACTCTCAAATACAAGTCGAATTGCATAATTAATATGTATTGTTCGACGTATTTGATTGAGCAAAAGTGAAGCTAGGAGCGTTTGGGTAATCTCATAGGTTTTATTTTTAGAGTCGAGATTACCGCACCTCCACATTGTTTGCATTTAGGCACACACACTAGAAATGCAACGGTTATAATACAACTAATTGACATATACAAAAATTTATTTTTGTAGGTAACAATGCCTCGAAATGATTATCGACTAACCCGACAATACATCGATGAAACACTTGAAAACCCAAACCTTTCTGATGAACAAAATGTCTATTTTGCCAAAGTGAGAACTCGATACATACATGAAGGGCGTGTAGTCGATCCACTCTATGTCGTATCAGACAGAGTCAGTGCTTGTTTTCCTTTGATTCGGTTCGATTGTTTATACACAATAAACGATCAAGTCTGTCCTCTTTTCGTTCTCGAGTTCTACAGTCGTGTCCGTACCTACACTGACTGTGACGGAAACGTCTTTCTTGACTTTTGGATTCGAAACCAAAATATCACCCTATCTGTCACTCAGGTTGGTGAAATTCTTGGTGTTCCTTCTGATGGTCTATGTGCTTACACCAACGACCATTCTCTAGAGTCTCTTTACTACAATGTTGAGATCGACGGTGCCTATCGTACCCAAATTCCCGACATTGAAGTAATCAAACAAGTAATCCAAAATCCTCGAGTCGCCGACACGTACGAAAAACGTGACGGTTCCATTGTCCATCTCGACCCATCCAAAATCTATCTCAGGGAACTTCGTTCCGATCTTAGAAGTTGGGAACTTCTTCTACGTGAAAATGTGTTAAGCCTTGGAGGCAACCGTGATCACGTATCGGCAAGTCTTGCCCTTATGCTCTATTGTCTCAGTATCGAGGAATCATTCAACCTCGCATACTACATGGTCAAACGGATGGCCAATATTCATCGTCGGTCCGATGAGCTCATGCCATACGGCATGTTGCTTACTCGTTTGTTCCGTTTCCCACATCTTCAAAGTGTCGACTATGTCCTAGTCAATCGGGTTATGCACCCACTTGGTGGACCACAACGCCGCACAAGGCAGCGTAAGGACAAGGGGTCCAAACGTGGTCGTAAATCCACATCCGAAATTCCTCACTCATCTTCTTCCTTCACTCATGAATCATCATCTCAACCTATGGATGAGGACGATGATGAAGTGGACAAAGAAGGAACTTCTAGCGCTCAAATCCCTTCTCCCGACACCTACTTTCGTAACCTTGACACCTCTTCATTCCAAACCACCACCGACCTTGAATTTGGTGATGTCAACCTACCCAATCTAATAAGGAGACAAACAATAATGTATAATCGACAAGTCTCTATGCATGAGCAAACTGTCGGGGGTTTCAAGTCTATTGGGAAGGCGCTAAAGGGACTTGGGAGCAAGTTGAAGAAGTTGGGGAAGAAAAAGGATTAAATGGAAATATTTTAAGTAGTATTATTAATATAAGTATCATGATTAAAATACTACTTATGGTTTATGACATTGTTCTTAAAACATTAAATAGTTTGATGTTTTTCTTTTAACACTTGAACATTGTTCTTTTTCTTGATTAATTAATCTTGATGATTAGTTTATCTTGCCTAGTTCATGCATAATATCTTATTTTATTACATGCACTAGATGTTAAAAATTGCTTGCATGCTTGATAGATGGCTAAATACATAGATGATCACATGATCATGTTAGTTGCTAGTTGAAACTAGCTTTAGGAATTCTATGTATTTAGTAGTTTGAGGCATTGAGATTTGCAGCCACTAGATTTCCCAGAAATTTCCCCATTTAGGATGCCTAAAACCTGCAGAACTGGAAAGAAGGCCAAAAGGAGGCCACGGCTCCGTTAAATAGGCCATGGCTCCACTAAATTTAGTGGTGCCGTAGTACCTTTAACGGTACTGTGCCTCTGAAAGACGAATTTAACCATTCTCTTTCACTTTTTGACTTTCTTTTCCTGAAAAACTGCAAACAAAACCTGATTCCCATGCACCCAAATCCCCAAATTCAACATCCTTTTCAACCTTGCATGCTCTTGATTTGGCTATTTAAGCCAACATCTTGCATTGCCATACTCACACCCATCCTTACACCACCTCCACTCTTCACACTCACCATACAACCATCATGGGATCAAGAGTTTTCAAGAAACCAAGATTCTACCTTAAACCCTCAAATGAAACCAATTTAATTGATCAATGGATCAAGAATGCTCAACCACCACAAACCTCACCAAAAACCAAAGAGACAATTTTCATTGATCTCACCTTGGATGATGATGAAGATGATATACACACACCTACATCCTTAATCAAGTCATCATCTTCTTTCACTACACCTCTTGCTCCATCCAAGGCAACATACACCAAACCAACATCATCACCATCCACAACTATGAGAACCAACACACCTTTAAACATGAAGTCTTTGAGACATTCAAGGTATTTAAAAATGAAGTAGAATTACAACTCGGAAAGAAGATTAAGGCCCTTCGATCCGATAGAGGTGGTGAATATTTAAGCCAAGAGTTTAAAGATTATCTAGCTGAGTGTGGCATTGTCCAACAACTCACTTCTCATTATACTCCACAAAAAAATGGTGTATCTGAAAGGAGAAATCTTACATTGTTAGATATGGTACGATCTATTTTAATCTGACAACTCTTCCCTTATCCTTTTAGGACTATGCTCTTGAAACTGCTGTTCACGTGTTGAATAGGAATCCAACTAAGAAGGTTGATAAGACTCCATATGAAGTATGGACTGGAAAAGTTCCCAACTTTTCTTAATTAAAGATATTGGGTTATGAGGTGTTTGTTAAACGTGACTCACCTGATAAACTCCAACAAAGATCTGTTAAGTGTATCTTCGTAGGATACCCTAAGGAAACTAAGTGTTACTACTTTTACTTCCCACCAGAAAATAAAGTCATCGTGGCTAGGTATGGCGATTTTCTTGAGGATAATCTAATATCTCATGAATTTAGTGGGAGAGTGTATGATCTTGAAAATTGTTGATGCAAATAATGTTCTAAAAACGTTATTTATATCTTTCGATTACTTCACGTTTTGAGGATGACAAAATGTGAAACCACGTTACGTTAAAATTAACGTAAACAAGTTTTTAATCGGAAGATCCCGTTTCCACGCAAATCACTCTTGAACAAAGTTATAACTTGAACTAGTGATTTAACGAAGTGAATTCATGTTTTGAAAATTCACATTTTAAATGGGACAAAACATTTTTTTAAAAAATATACATGACAAATTATTTTTGAAATATTAAGAAATGTTTTAATGGAAAAATTAGTTTGAAAATCATAACAGCTATTTTTCCCCCCAAAATCAGTTCCAACCTTCCCAAAATAAGTTTTCACCAGAAAAGACAAAAAATGGAGCGTCTTTGTCTGGCACGGCTCCACGGTTCCACTAAATTTAGTGGAGCCGTAGGTGGTTTAAAGGAGCCGTCCGTACTAAACTTTCTGTAAACGATCTGATTTTTCTTGCCTATAAATACCAACCCCTTTCACAGTTTAGGCACCCTTCACACACAGAAAAATCCCCTAGCTCAATCCTCTCACACCTTTCACTTCTTTAGTTCATTTAGATTAATTTTTCTTGGTTTCAAGAGTGATCCAATCATCCTTCAAGTTATCCTCTTCATACCTCTTCACTAGCAAGAGAAGAACACAAGTATCCAAGTTGATACAAGGTGTTGTCATCCCTCTTCATTGTCAAGAGAAGAACTCAAGTAATCAAGAAGATACTAGAGTTATAGTTGCTAGGTTTTGTAACACTTGTTACATCCTTGTTGTATCTTAGCATACATCAAGTTTATTTTTCTTTTGTGAGTGAGAGTGAAGATCAAGTGTGATCTATAGAGATAGTGAACATCTCTTGAAGCCATTGGGCTTGTGTGATTGATCAAGAAGATCAAGGGTCATTAGGTTAGTGATTAGTTGAGTGAGTATTGATCGTTGTGATCGTGTTGAGATCTTGGTGATCTCTTGAAGCCACTGGGCTTGAGTGTTTGGTCACGTGGACCTTGGTAGATTGGTGCTAGCTAAGATTAGCACACGACATCTAGCTTAGTGTCGGTAATTGGATAAGCGACATGTACGGTTTTCTCCGCCTGAAGGGAGGTTGTTGATATAGTGTTTGAAACTCTCGAGTGTGGTACTCGGGGAGTGGAGTAGGGCGAAAAGAGCTTCGTAGCCGAACCACTATAAATCCTTTGTCTCGGTTCGATCTTTCCAACTCTACTCTTTATTTATCATATACTATTATTACCTAGCTTAGTGTTTAGTTCATATTGGTGTTTGTTGGTTACACATAGTGTTCGAATCAAGGTTTCCAATAACGCACTTTTAAAAAAAGATTTTTAAAAGACGTTTTTAACCGGTAAACTATTCAACCCCCCTTCTAGTTTCCCACAAAAATGATCAAGAAGATAAGTCACCTTCTGAAGGCACTAACACACTTCCTGTGGAACCTGAAAGTTTAGGTCCTCCACCTGAACTTGATGTGGTTCCCATCCGCAGATCTACAAGATCTGTAAAAGCTCCTGAACGTCTATGTCTAAACGTAGAGTGTGAGGAAACTATACTAGGGGATCTTGATGAGCCAACTAGTTATAGGGCTGCCATTAATAGTCCTGAAAAAGGATACATGGAAAGTTGATATGGATGGGGAAATGCGATCCATGAAAGATAATAAAGTCTGGATTGAAGTAGACCGTCCTCCTAATGCTAAGGTAGTTGGGAGCAAGTCGCTCTTCAAAAAGAAAATGAACATGGATGGCAATGTACACACCTACAAAGCTCGTTTGGTGGCTAAAGGCTTTACCCAAACATACGGTGTTGACTATGAGGAGACCTTCTCTCCTGTAGCTGACATTAGAGCTATTAGAATTCTTATAGCCATAGCTGCCTACTATGACTATGAGATTTGGCAGATGGATGTCAAAACCGCCTTTCTGAATGGTCGCCTAGATGAAGACATCTACATGGCGCAACCTGAGGGGTTTGTGAATCCATAATTTCCTGAGCGTGTTTGCAAGCTGCAAAGATCCATTTATGGATTGAAGCAAGCATCAAGGCAATGGAATAGGAAATTTGATGAGGAAATCAAGAAGTTTGGATTTACTCAAAATTTCGATGAGCCATGTGTATACCACAAAGTTAGTGGGAGTAACACTACTTTTCTTATCCTATATGTCGATGACATATTAATCATGGGAAATCATATACCAAGTCTTAATGAAGTTAAGTCTTATTTAAGTAAATGTTTTTCCATGAAGGATTTAGGAGAAGCAGCTTACATCCTTGGAATCAAGATCTACAGAGATAGATCTAAGCGGTTAATTGGATTAAGCCAAAGTGCTTACATTGACAAGATATTGAAGAGATTCAATATGCAAAATTCCAAGAAAGGATATTTGGCAATGCAAGTAGAACATAGCTTAAGTAGCAAACTATGTGCATCAACTCCTGCGGAGATAGCACGCATGAAGAAAGTTCCATATGCTTCGGGTGTAGGATCAATCATGTATGCAGTAAGATGCACGAGGCCAGATGTGGCGTTTGCACAAAATTTGACCAGTCGGTATCAACAGAATCCCGGTGAAGATCACTGGCATGCTGTTAAGAACATTCTCAAGTATTTGAGGAATACAAGAGACATGTTTCGAGTGTATGGGGGTAATCCAGCTGCGGAGCTTGATGTTACAGGTTTCTGCGATGCATCCTTTCAAACTGACAAAGATGATACAAAGTCTCAGACGGGTTATGTCTTCGTCATCAATGGAGGAGCTATAGACTGGAAGAGCAAGAAGCAGAGTACGATTGCTATGTCTGCAACAGAAGCTGAGTATATTGCTGCATCGGAAGCTGCAATGGAAGCTGTTTGGATAAGGAAATTCATTTCGGATCTTGGAGTGATGCCGTCAATTGAATTACCTATAAATGTGTATTGTGACAATTCTGCCGCAATCACATTCGCCAATGAACCTGGAGTTATGAAGGGCGCCAGACACTTTCCTAGGCGATATCACTATGTTCGAGAACAAGTCAAACTAGGAGAGATCAATGTACTCGAAGTTCACACATATGACAATCTGGCTGATCCATTTACGAAGGCTTTACCTAAGGATAAGCTTACTCAACATGCCAATGGCATTGGTCTTCGTTTAGCTGATTATTTCATGCAAATCTGTGGTTAGTATTTGGATAATGGATATGTAAAAAATAATTATTTTAATGGAATAAAGTTTTGGTTACATTTATTCTCATTTATAATATTGTGTCCCATTTTTGCATGTTTAAATCCGTGAATAATTTAAAGTTGTTCTAAATAGTCCGTTGTCGATCAATAATATGGGAATATTATTGAATTAAGAAAAATGTGAAGTGTTGGTATGGTATACTTAAGTATATTGTTGCGAGGGCATGCCAAATTCACATGATATTCAATATTGGATAAATTGAATATAGGACTTATCCCAACTACATGATTGTACTTTATGGATCACTATCACTAAGTAAATCATGAATATTTATCCTCAGACTTGAGATACCAGGTGACTGCCGAGGATGTAGCTCATTTTCTGTAAGATAGTCTAACGCTATCCATAACAGGTAGTTATAAGGGCTATTTTCGGAGGTGATGCGAAATCCAAGGGTTACGCTCATAGTCAAGAAAGGATTTGTTCCTTCAACTTTGTGTTGAAGTTTAATACTGCTTGGCCACTCATAGGGTTGACAAGATGTTTGCGTGCGCATGCCCAAAGTCTATATGGAAGATGTTCAGATGTTTTGGTAATCTTGATCAGTTATTTATAAACGAGAAACTATATTGTTAATTTTGGAATGACCTAGATCCATATCCATATTAACGCGGTATTAGAAACAAAAGGATAAGTATGGTGATTATATCATCACATGGTTTTTTCCAAGAAACCATATTCGAGTCGATCTGGGGCATTGGGGGTGTTAAGCTAGACTAACCCATCTCATTATTATATTAATGAATATCCAAGTGGGAGCTGTTAGAGTTTGTGGATATAAATTAATATTTGTATGACCAGTTTCGAACACAAGACTTTGGGATTGCACACATTACGTATGAGTCTCAATGTTTGGATAATTATTTATTATTCATTTCACAAAACACTTATCGGTCGTTAGTATTTAACGGAGTTTGATTAACGGTCGTTAAATATTAACTACAAGGACTAGAGATGAAAATAGGGATCAAGAAGGATCTAGAATCCTTCCTAATACCTAAAGTCGGCCGACCATTCCCTTAGGGTTAGGGAAGTCGATTTTCTTGGAGTGGGGAGCAGCCCAAGAGAAGCCTATAAATACATATCTTATATTCATAATTCTCTAGCCCTAATTCCCTAGCATTCCAACTTCTTCTTCTCTCCCTCCAGTCTTGGCCGATCGGTTTACATACCCTAACACCTAGGGTTTGTCAATTTTGCTATTACACAAGTGTTGGAATTGTTTTGTGAATTAGAACCTAGCTTTTCCATTGAGACGCTAGTATTACTTGTGTACAAGAACGGAGTACAAGCTTCCTTTAGCTTGTTGTTATTTTCTCTAGTTGACTACATATAGGTCGATCCATCTTAAACCCAATTTAGGGTTTATCTTGTTCTTGGTGATCACGTGGTTTCTTGTTCTTGCTAGAAACCTAAAGGTACGCATCCATTTTAATTTAGTTAATTAATTACATATGTTGTAGATATTTTTTTTCGCTGCGTATGCTTTGATGTTATATGTTATATGTTTATGTGTTTATAGTTTTATGATACACATATTCCAACACATTTATCATTTCTCTTTTAAATATGTTTTCTATTTTGATATTTTTATTTTTTATTTTTTATTTACTTTTTATTTTTTTCCTTTATATTTTTTGGTCATTGATTAGGTGAACAAACCAGTTCAAAGATACTTGAATTTAAAGTGGATTTATGATATCTGAATTGAATTCTAATGCGTGTTGACAAATGTCGAAATAATAATTAGATTTCGAATCTGATAGAGATATCAGCATAATATACAATCAAAGTTTAAACATTACATCTAATGATATACAATTATTAGGCTAATATCAATTTGATCAAAAGTTTAAACATTCCCAGAAAAGTTAATTTATCAAATCTGAATTCTAATGCTCAAAAGTTTTGGTCACGATTGATAGTCTAATAGGCTAATATCAATTTGATCTACCATCAGTTTCTAATATTAGTAAATTGGAGAAATCAAATTTTGCAAGTTATTAAAAACATTATTAGGACCACTTGTTAATATAATATTGAGCTTCACATAAAGTGTTGAATGTATCATGAGGCATCAATTAACGCATAGTTTTCTCTTGTGCTAACATCACCACCAATCCACACCTTTGTGTGTGCGCTGAATTATGTCTCGACGGAATGTTTGACAATCCATTTCGAGATATTCTCATACTTACCAAGAAATTATAATGATTTTTCCCACTAATTCAGGAACCACAACGTATGCTCTTGCATATATATATATATATATATATATATATATATATATATATATATGTATATATATATATACATACATACATACATATATATATATATATAAATATATATATATATATATATATATATATATATATATATATATATATATATATATATATATACATACATATATATATATATATATATATATACATATATATACATATATATATATATATATATATATATATATATATATATATATATATATATATATATATATATATACATATATATATATATATATACATATATATATCATATATATATATATATCATATATATATATATACATATATATATATATATATATAATATATATATATATATATATATATGTGTGTGTGTGTGTGTGTTGGTATTTTAGTGTATTATAAGTTGTGTTTAATATACAAATAAGGGTTGACACTTAGTTGTATATTAACAGGTCTAACTGGATGCTAAGGTACTGCTTAGGATCAAAGGTACGGTTGGTTATGTGAAGGTACTGCTAGTGGTATAAGGTACTGCTAGTTGTTTATAGAAGGTACTGCTAGCTTTGTTGCTAAGGTACTGCTAGTTTACAATGGTACTGCTAGCTTCTATATAACGGTTTGACAGTTATTAGGTTTTTCAGTAACTGCTTATTAACCGTTTTTCATAACCGTTTGTAACTTATACACAATGAGAGAATATCTCATTTTATATACATCGAAAATAAAAGTCTGATCATACATTCTTTTGATCATACAATTTTTTGCAAACATAACAACATACACAAAC
Source organism: Artemisia tridentata subsp. tridentata (assembly GCA_021014915.2). Taxonomy (NCBI): domain Eukaryota; kingdom Viridiplantae; phylum Streptophyta; class Magnoliopsida; order Asterales; family Asteraceae; genus Artemisia; species Artemisia tridentata. The sequence continues at coordinate 40,664,385 of CP139508.1, forward strand.
TTGAATCAATTAGATTTTATCCGGTCGTTAATTGGTATCCACTCCAATTTAATCGATCTGAAAGCGTTCATACTCGTGACTTCTAATTGCTATCAGGATACTAATCACCCCAATTATACCAAATATTTACAACAAAGATCGATTAAATTCACAAGATGGCAGGAGAATCCGTACGAGATATGACATCAAAGTTTGTGAAGTTAACCAAATTCGAAGGGCAGGATTTTTGAAGATGGCAGAAGAAGATGCAATTCTTGTTAACAACCATGAAGGTTGTGTACGTTTTGACAACACCAGCACCGGAGGAAGTGGAGGGTGAAACAATTGATCAAATCAGAAGACGTAACAAGTTCTGGAATGATGACTTCATATGCCGTGGAACAATTTTAAACGGTATGTGTGATACTCTTTTTGATATTTATCAAAACATTGAATCTGCAAAAGAATTATGGGAAATGCTTCAGGCCAAGTACATGGTTGAAGATTCATCCAGCAAGAAATTTCTTGTTAGTGATTTCATGAATTACAAAATGATAGATGGACGTTCTGTTATGGAACAATATAATGAGTGTCTTAGCATACTTGGTCGCTTTGCCCAACATGGTCTAAAAATGGATGAATCCATTGTGACAACATCTATCATTGACAAACTTCCGTCTTCTTGGAAGGATTTCAAAACTAATTAGAAACATAAGAAGGAAGAATACAATTTGGTTGAGTTGGGAAGTACCATAAGTATTGAGGAAGGGTGTCGTAGGATGGAGAAAACTTGGGTGAATGAGAAAGACAAGGATATTGGCGGATCAAATGTCAATATGGTTGAAGAAACTAATTCAAGTTTCAAAAAGGGTTCGAATACTAAGAACAAGAAACGAAAGTTTCAAGGTAACGATCACAAAAAGAGAAGTGTAAAGAAAGCAAAACAGTCCAACGATGGTGGCTGTTGGAAATGTGGAAAACTTGGACATTTCAAGCGTGATTGCCATGTGGGAAAAGGAAAAAAGAGGCTGGTACTAGTGTTGGATCCAAAGGGGATCCTAAACAAGCAGGTTTGTTTTTAACGATTAATGATAATTCGGTTTTGAATTATGTGACATTAATTTGTGAATCATTCTATGTACAGGATGATGATATTGCTTGGTGGTATGATTCTGGTGCGACATGTCATGTGTGCAAGGACCGAAGATGGTTCAAGGAACTTGCAACAATTAATGATGGACGTGTTCTAACTATGGGAAATGTCGCAACAGAACCAATACTTGGAATTGGACTAGTAGATTTAACTTTTACTTCTGGAAAAACAATTTCGTTATGTAATGTATTGTATGTGCCCGGTATTCGGAAAAACTTGTTGTCCGGTGTAATCTTAAATAATTGTGGGTACAAACAAGTGTTAGAATCCGATAAGTATATCTTGTCGAAACATGGTTCTTTTGTAGGATTTGGTTATTTATGTAATGGTATGATTATGTTGAATTTAGATATGCCTTCTACTTTTAATTCGATTTGTATGGTTGATTCTATATCTAGTGTTAAACTTAGTAACATGGAACTATGGCATGCTAGACTAGGACATGTTCATTATAAAAGAATGAAAGAAATGTCTAAATTGAGTATGATTCCATCTATTGAATTGGATCATAATAAGTGTAAAACTTGTATGTTAACTAAGATCACTAGAAAACCATTTAAACATGCAAATCGTGAATCCAAACTATTAGATCTTATTCATAGTGATCTATGTGATTTGCATGCTACACCATCTCTAGGAAATAAGAAATATGTCATAACTTTTATTGATGATGCATCACGTTATTGCTATATTTATTTATTGCATTCAAAGGATGAAGCTCTTGATAAATTTCGAATTTATAAACAAGACGTAGAGCTTCATCAAAATGATTTGGTAAAAATATTACGTACCGATCGTGGAGGGGAGTATTATGATCCGGTATATTTCCAATCTACCAGAATAATACATCTAACAACAGCTCCATATACACCACAACAAAATGGTGTGGCTGAAAGGAAGAATAGAACATTGAAAGAAATGGTGAATTCAATGTTATCTTATTCTGGATTAAGTGAAGGATTTTGGGGAGAAGCCATGTTAACGGCTTGTTATTTGTTAAACCGTATTCTCGGTAAAAGCGATAAGAAAACCGCATATGAACTTTGGCATAAAAGAGCACCAAACTTGAGTTTTCTCAAAGTTTGGGGATGTAGGGCTGTGGTTAGGCTCACGGAACCTAAAAGGAAAACTTTAGGTGAAAGAGGTATAGATTGCATATTTATTGGTTATGCTGAAAATTCATACGCTTATAGATTCTATGTATTAGAACCTAATGAGTATGTTTCTGTGAACTCAGTAATAGAGTCATGAGATGCAATCTTTGATGAAGAAAGATTCACATCTATACCTAGGCCAAGGGATATGAATCATAGTTCGAAGGAACCGGTTATGCCGAGGATGTTCCATCGACTAGCACTGAACCAAGGAAAGGTACAAGGGTTAGCAAAGCCAAAATTTTTGGTGATGATTATCAGCTTTACTTAATTGAAGGATCAAGGAATGAAATTAATTTTCAATATCAATATTGTTATAATATTGATAAGGATCCATTGACATATGGTGAAGCAATGGCTTCAAGGGACGTTGTTTTTTTGGAAAGAAGCAGTCCAAGATGAGATGGACTCTATCTTGCAAAACAAAGTTTGGAAATTGGCTGATTTACCTCCTGGTTGTAAACCATTAGGATGTAAATGGATCTTCAAAAGGAAGATGAAAGTAGATGGTACAATTGATAAATATAAAGCCAGATTGGTAATCCAAGGCTTTAGACAAAAAGAGGGAATCGATTATTTCGATACTTATGCTCCGGTTGCTAGAATATTTACTATTAGATTGTTATTGGCATTAGCTGCAATACACAATCTAGTAATTCACCAAATGGATGTGAAAACTGCATTCTTGAATGGTGAATTAGATGAAGAGATTTATATGAAACAACCCGAAGGGTTTGTTATGCCAGGACATGAAAACAAGGTGTGTAAATTGGTTAAATCTCTTTATGGGTTAAAACAAGCACCTAAACAATGGCATCAAAAATTTGATGAAATTGTGTTGTCAAGTGGTTTTGTTTTAAATCAAGCTGACAAATGTGTTTATAGTAAATTTGATGATTCTAGAAATGGAGTCATTATATGCTTGTATGTAGATGACATGTTGATCTTTGGTACAAACCAAGATCAAGTTGATGAGACAAAGGAATTCTTGTCATCTAAATTTGCTATGAAAGACATGGGGGAGGCGGAAGTGATCTTAGGTATTAAGATCATACGTGAGAACAAGGGTATTTCAATCTCTCAATCACATTATATTGAGAAGATCTTGGATAAGTTTGATTTCAAGGATTATTCTCCCACAAGTACTCCCATGGATCCACAACTTAAGCTATTACCTAATAAAGGTAAAGCGGTGTCTCAACTTGAATACTCGAAAAGGATTGGATCCTTAATGTATGCTATGATAAGTACTAGGCCGGATATTGCTTATGCAGTTGGAAAGCTTAGTAGGTTTACTAGCAATCCTAGTACATTTCATTGGCGAGCATTGGATCGAGTATTTCAATACTTGAAAGGAACAATTGATTATAAGTTAACTTACATTGGATTTCCTTCAGTAATTGAGGGTTTTAGCGATGCAAGTTGGATATCCAATAAAGAAGATCATTCTTCTACATCTGGATGGGTGTTCCTTCTTGGGGGAGGTGCCATTAGTTGGGCATCAAAGAAACAGACTTGCATAACAAACTCAACTATGGAGTCTGAGTTTGTTGCTTTGGCGGCAGCTGGTAATGAGGCTGAATGGTTAAGGAATTTGCTTTATGAAATTCCATTGTGGCCAAAGCCGATTTCTTCTATTTCTATCAGGTGTGATAGTCAAGCTACATTGGCTAAGGCATATAGTCAAGTGTATAATGGCAAGTCAAGGCACTTAGGTGTGAGACACAGCATGGTTCGTGAGCTCATAATGCATGGTGTCATATCCGTTGAGTGGATTGCAACTCATCGGAATTTAGCTGATCATTTAACCAAAGGGTTATGTAGAGATCTCGTGAAAGGATCAGCTGTGGGATTAGGTTTAAAGTCCATATGAAAACTCTCATGTTAAGATACCCAATTCCCACCTAATATGACGTTGGGTGCTGAATTTTGAATGTGAAAAACTTAACATCTAGAGTTTGGAACACAACATTAAATTATCCCAAAGGTATGTGTTCGGTACTGCAAGCTAAGGTAGGTTGAAGTATATCTTCTTAATAATTCTTTTGAAAAATTGCATTTGCAGGTGCAAGATTAAAAGAATTACCTATATGAGTACGAAGTTTAGCTGCTTCAAGAATTTGGGACTTGGCTTTGATGTACTCAAAGAAAGGATAGGGACATAGGCTAGTAAAATAATGTGTCAAGTAAGAACTTGTGTATGCAAAACTAATGTGTATATTATCTTCAGGTATTCAATAGTGATATTCCAAGGTTCAATCTTTCGGGAAACCTTGATATTCGAATATTTGGAATGTGTAATATACTAATATGAAATTCAATCGTCTCGACATTTCATTTATGCATTAGTTTGATTGTTTGCTGTGTATAGTTAGTTAGTTTATGATTACACTAAAATGGGGGAGGTTTGTTGGTATTTTAGTGTATTATAAGTTGTGTTTAATATACAAATAAGGGTCGACACTTAGTTGTATATTAACAGGTCTAACTGGATGCTAAGGTACTGCTTAGGATCAAAGGTACGGTTGGTTATGTGAAGGTACTGCTAGTTGTAGCAGTTGGTACTGCTAGTGGTATAAGGTACTGCTAGTTGTTTATAGAAGGTACTGCTAGCTTTGTTGCTAAGGTACTGCTAGTTTACAATGGTACTGCTAGCTTCTATATAACGGTTTGACAGTTATTAGGTTTTTCAGTAACTTCTTATTAACCGTTTTTCATAACCGTTTGTAACTTATACACAATGAGAGAATATCTCATTTTATATACATCGAAAATAAAAGTCTGATCATACATTCTTTTGATCATACAATTTTCTGCAAACATAACAACATACACAAACTTGAATCAATTAGATTTTATCCGGTCGTTAATTGGTATCCACTCCAATTTAATCGATCTGAAAGCGTTCATACTCGTGACTTCTAATTGCTATCAGGATACTACTCACCCCAATTATACCAAATATTTACAAATATATATATATATATATATTATATATATATATATATATATATATATATATATATATATATATATATATAACGTTTGCTCTTATATATATATATAGCTGATAAACTGAATACAAGCTAAATCAGCATTTAATCCAATCTAAATCAGCAAAACCTTGTCACCTTTGAAGCTCAAAACCGAAGCTTCAAAAACTTTGTGGCAAAAGAAAACGATTTCCACCTAGGAGAATCGATCCACCATTCAAACCAACTTTAAAAACCTTGTTGCCCAAGAAATCTTCACTCATAAACTTAGAAACCTTGAAACATGTAATCTACACAATGATAGCCAAACAACTTGTTAAGGAAGTTTGTCAAGTGAAGTTTCATGTATTCGAAATGGTAATTTCACAAGAAAATTCTAGCAATGAAATTGATATGTTATTTGACTAAGTGTACGTATCGGATGTAATTGGGAGGAAGTTTACAAAAGAGTAAACTCGAGCTAAAACTATGTAAAAAGTCTATCATTGGTCGATATAAATTTGAGCATTTATTTAATTTATGGCTATAACTGAAAACGAAATTATTAAAATGAGGCGGATTAGTAAGTAGACATGATGATAAGAGGCTAATTTGAGATAGATATCTCTCTAAGAAATGACATATATTTACTATATGATTAAATCAAAGTAGCAAACGATCGACAAAGACTTGGGTCAATTTTAGTTCTCATTCCCTCCATTAACATAAATGATTATAGATTTTTATAATGTCAAAAGTAATGCATGGTTACTATTCTATCCACTTGCACATGATATATGGATTTGCATGAAATGGTAAACGTACATACGAGTTATGTCAAAGTTCGCAGTGAAGACTGTGTCTTTTTTTTTTTTTTTTTTTTTTTTTTTTTTTTTTTTTTTTTTTTTTTTTTTTATGGTTGGCATTTATTATTAGTAAGACTAAAGGATATACAAATTCAAGAAAATACAAACTCATACTTAATTCACGCGTTTCTTCTTGTTTTCTTTTTGAAAATTTCATCTTTAGCCGTCAACTTCGTCATCAAAAGAAACAAATCTCGTGTAGCCTGTTATTGCATCATTCAAGCAAAAAATTATGTTTTGAACATTTTGCCATTCTATATTAAGGAGGTATTTCTTTGTCACTTATTTGACTTATGAGGCTAGACTTAGGTAGGGTCGCTTATTCTACATGAGAGCCGGGTGTGGCACGCGTCACACCTGATTTCGAGTCACGAAGTGTAAATTTTTCCAAAAAAGTGTTGTTTGATATGTGCAACGCCCACTAATATATCTGCACTACCTTCTTTTTTTATGGTGCAACTTTAGTTTTGTTCAAAAAAATTTAATGTGCAAGATATTTCCAGAAAATTTTGTGTAAAACCCAATCGTTGGTCTGTCTCTGTGTTTATGTGTTTCTGATTTTTATCATTTAGGTCCATACATCTAACATGAGCAAAGTGTAGCACACTCAGCATATTGAACCTAGTTTTCACATATACTCATTGATGAAGTTTGTCAAGTGAATGGAAGTTTCGTACATTTTAATTGGTAATTTCATAAAATGTACGAGGAAATTGGTTGTTTTATGTGTGCAAGGTAACTTGCGAGGCTTATTGCAAAACTTAAGTCTAGAGAGTTTCTTAAGGGTTAAGTCGACTTAACAAAGTTAAAGCAAGTTTGAAGAAATATGGCTAGTATAAGCACTAGGTTTAGCATCCAAAAACTCGATGTGTTTGGTGTACAAGCATGGAGGTTAAGCAACTTGGTCACAGGATTCCATGGCTTACATGTTCAAAAGTGTGTTTGGTTTGAGGTTGAATTGCAGGGAGCTCAGGTTAATCATGAAGCTGAGGTTATTCAGTATAGTAGACTGAAGCTAAGGTTAAACAGTTTGAAGAAAATACAAACACGAGATGCTTGGTAAATGAGCATGTCTGCTTGGTAAAGGAGCAGGAAAGTTGCTTGGTAAAGGACATGGGAAGATGCTTGCTAAAAGAGCATGCAAGGTTACACATTGGTATAAAGGTGGGTAGTAATATTAGACTATTAGTAATACAATAGGGGTATATTATGTAAATAGTCAATTGTGTATAAACTAGGAATGAAAATTAGAATAGAAGGCACATGTGGGTCGAGTTGAAATCAAATGAGAAATAAAATAAAAATAAGAAGAGTGAGAAAAAGTTGTAACCGGACATTTTAGAAGCACCTACAAAAACAACAGATGCATTCTCCTTTAAATTTATCTCTTTTATTTGAAATGTGTTGTTAAAAATACTTCTCACTATTCTCATTTTAATTGTCCTTCTCATTAAATCTCTTCCCCGTGTGGGTCGGCTAGGGTTGGAAATTCTCGACACGACACGAACCCAACACAAAGTTAACACAGGTTTGGGTTGAGGATAAACATGTTTGGGTCAAAAATAGGTCAACCCGTCTAACCCGTTTAATAAACGGGTCGTGTTTGGGTTGAGTAAGTATTAAACATGTCAACTCGTGAACCCGTCTAAGTATATATAAGCGTCTAAAAAATATATATATAACTTGGGTTTTATGTTAGATGTGGATTAAATATATTTTGTTATCTACTTAATATGAATGAATTACAATTATAACTCAGATATCATTGAAACTGACGCTTATAATCAAATATCATTGAAATTGGTGGGAGCTCGATGTTCCCTTTTGTGCGAGCATCTCGGATTGGATTTCTTGGCTTGATTCTTTATCCATTTCATCCAAAGCGCGGATGTTTCTTGATGCTGCTGGAGCTGCGCTTATGTGGTCCTTATGGAGCTTCCGTAACAGGCTTCTTTTTTCTGCTCATCCTCCAAAGAAGTCTTTGATTTGGGATTCTATTGTTTCTTATTCTTTCTTATGGATTTCATCTAGAAATCTCAAGAATGCTATTACTTGGGTAGGTTGGATGAGAAATCCTCTTCTTTTTTTAGTCTCTTTGTAATGTGTTTCTAGCTTTTGCTAGTTTTATAAAAAGCCGCCGTTCAAAAAAAAATAAAAAATAAAAATATCATTGAAATTGTCATATAGTTATTTATATGTTATTTTTATCACATTTTAGATCTTTATATTATTTTTGCATTTAAACTAGTTAAATCGACAAACCACTAACCCTATTCACTACTTAACTTATTTTGTTAAACAGGTTAAATGGGTTACAAGTGTTATGCAGGTCTGGGTTACGGTTGAGTTTCTTGACACGATTAATAAATGGTTCGTGTTTGGATAGAGATTATACTAACCAAAATAGGTCAACCCAAACACGACTCAATTGCCCCTCGCCCCCCTAAGGGCAGCTAAACAATTCACAAACCGAATGAAGTTCTTCTTGGTCGTATGTCTTTCTTTTAGTCTATATATAGTGACATATAGCTTTTGATTAATGTTGTACACTTCTATGCAAATTCAACCTCGCAAGCTTTCGTAAATAAAGTGAACGTTTGAGGATATATTGTCTCTTTAGTTATGTTATTCTAGTCGACACCGTTGTTTATCTCGTGTTCATTAAATCGTTGCTTGTGCTCGATACAAGTCTATCGGTTGAACATGAGGTTTGTTGTCGTAATTGTCCAACGATAATAACATGGTATGATCATATTTAACTAGACCATGTTGTATTTAAAGACATATTTTGTTTAGAGGTCTAAGAATCCCAGACCCTAGTGTTTATGTGCTTCTGATTTTTATCATTTTGGTGTATACATCAAACATGGTCTAATTGTAGCACGCTACATATATATATTGAACCTAGTTGCACATTTAGTGATTGATAATATTTGTCAAATGAATGAAAGTTACATTCAAAGTTATGAGGTAGTTTCATATAATATACGAGAAAATTGATTGTTTAATGTGTAAAAGGTAATTTCCAAGAAGCTTACAAGAAACTGCAGATAATAGACTTTGTTTTGAAAGATATCATGTACGTAATTTCTAGAGCTTGGGGGTTGAAAGTGTAACTTATGAATATAAAGTTGACTTGAGGTCAACCAACTTGCATTATTTAACTTCTGATCGAACGTACATGAGTAGAATTATCATTTCATTTTCGATACCCATTCATATCCTGTGCTTGCTTCTTAACCAATCCAATAAGAAAATTTGTAAGTCCTCTCCTCAACTTTGTTTTTATTTATGAACTTGTTGATTGTTTTTGCATTTGTGTTTATTATAGCTTTTGAACCTATAAGGATTGCAAGTCATCTACTCTTTTTCATTTTGTACTTTTTAATTGTTTATTCTCTTACTCTAGCTTAGTGCTTTTTATAAATCATTATCTCTAAATGATTTCAGTTTTAATCCGGATCCTATTTAATTTGATGAGGTTTGTTATTATATTTCATAAGCTTAAATTGATCAGCAGTGGTGGTTGAAACCAGACCATGTTGTATTTAAAGACATTTTGTTTAGAGGTCTAAGAATCCCATACGTACGTGTGCTTCTGAGTTTTATCATTATCATTCTGGCCTATACATCCAACATGATCTAATTGTAGCACGCTACACACATATATTGAACTTAGTTGCACATTGAGTGATTGATGAACTTTGTCAAATGAATGAAAGTTTCATTCATTTTAATAGGTAGTTTCATATAATATACGAGAAAATTGATTGTTTAATGCGTCAAAGGTAATTTCCAAGAAGCAGATAATAAACTTTGTTTTGAAATCGTGCTATTGTGTAAACTGGTGACCTGCTTGACCAGTTGGAGTCGGTTAAGTTAATGATCGTTTATTTTATTATTGCAACATTAGTCATTTATACTAATGACCGTTTGTAATTAACTAAATGGAGCCAGTTAAGTTAACGACCATTTATTTTATTATTGCAATGTTAGTCCTTTATACTAACGATCAAATATTATATTTGCGCACTAAAATCTATTTTGATTATTTGAAACACAAAGTAAACTATTATTTTCAAACAACCCAAAAGCAAGGTTGCAAAAATCTCGAATCGGTAGTCGGGCGGTCGACCCCCTGTAGCTTGTAATCGGTTTAGGCGGGATTAATCGGTAATTAATCGAATTGGCATTTCCGACTAGTTTTCGGTATTTTCGGCAAGTTTTTTAGGTATTTTCGGCAAGTTTTATGTATTTCCGGCAAGATTTTTCTTAAAAAAACATATTGTAATAGATATAAACAACGACTATAAATTATTAAAACAATTTTACGATGAGTTTGGGTATTTCGGGCAAGATTTGAAAGTTTACAGCAAGTTTGACCACCGCTGACCATGATTGACCGATTTACAAAAATCGGAAAGGTTGCTGGCTTTGTAGCGCCTAGGCGGTGATTAATCGGTCTTGCAAGCCTTGTTTTGCAACACTGCCCAAAAGAATAGAGAGTCCATTTTATAACTTTATTTATCCAAGAAAAGAAAAGTACAATACACTTTCCAAATCCCCATTTCTGACCGTTGGATCAAAATATATGACCGTTACACCACACGCTCCCTTTTCACAAAATTCAAAACCATATTTAAAATCTCCACAAACCCTCAAAACCCAAATCTTGGACCACAAACATATATGTCACAAATCTCCACAAATCTTGATTTGGGTATTGGGTAATTGTGGGTTTTGGGTTTTGTGAAGTGAAATTGAGTGTTTTACGGAACCCACAAAGTGTTTGTGAAAATGTCTAGCTAAATTCAAGAAAACTGTTTTGGTGTAAAAAGATCTGTAAAGGGTTTCAAGAATTATGCAAGATTATTCTTTTTGGTCGATTTATGTTGAATTTGTTTATCGATTAGTAGAGATTTTGGGGTATGATAAGAAGCCCGCTATCTATTTTTGAATTTGTTATTTTATCTCTATAAAAGGAACTGCCTTCACAACCGAATTGTTATCGAAATCGCAAATGAAAAAATCATGCGCATTTAAGTGTCATTTTGTGGCAAATGAATGTTAATTTTATATTAATTTTTTTATTCTTTGGGCAAATGTATTTTGTTTCTTCTGTAATGTACTTCAATGTTGCTTTAACCACCCTTTCCATCAATTTTAGTGGAAAGAAACAAAAAAAATCTCCAAAATCTCTTCAGGTTTATTTCCATCTCACAACCCATCATCATCGTAAGAACATATAAACGTAATCCAAAAATTCAACACAACACAATATTAAATTCACAACTGATTTCCTCATTTTTTTAGATCCACCTTTTGCACAAATATTATCTATTTAATATGATCATTAAGTTGATGGTTAAAATTAATTTCGAGAACAAAAATATATAATCAAAACAATTCTGAAACTCAAAATCAAAACAAAAAAAGAGTAAAAGACACAATAAAAGTAGCGATTTTAAAACCTCAAAGTACAAACGAACCTTAAACTCAAAGTTGATGCTCAGTTCTCTCTTATCTTAAAGTTGACTTGAAGTCAACCAATCAACTTGCCTTTACTCTTTCTAAATCCAGTAATGGAACTTTTATTTTGATCGCATTCATTTCAAACACTTCCATGTTGGTCTAATTGTCTGACCCGAGCCCATGGGCAGCAGCTGAACAGACTCCAACATTGGGTCGGTTACTGTAGCACAGTAGTACTCAAATTAGGATTCTATAGTTCTAGTCGGTTTAGGATTATTACTGTGGAATTCGAATTATAGTAGGAGTAGGATTGATAAGCATGTATCAACTCTATAAATACATGACCTACCAAGCATGTGGTAGAGCGTGAAAACCATCAAAGTTTTAAGCATATTTTCTTTGTTAATTGGAAAGCATATTCCAGTTATTATTGTGTTCTTAAGTTCCAGTTATTGTGCGATTTAGCAACCTGTTAACAGCAGTTATTGCGTGTCTTTTCCAGTTTGTTTGTGTGTTATTGATTCTGCGAACAGCAGACCTGTGAACTTGAATTGGTATCAGAGCCAGGTTCACGAATAACGGGCTGGAAGGAGAACAAGTTACACCTGTAACTTACAGCAGACGGCGTAGAAGAACGATGGTGGAAGGTGAGTCCAGTCGACCTGCTGTTCAAGAAACCAAAACTGCTCTTCAATGTCCGATGTTAACAGCCACAAACTATAACATCTGGGCAATAAGAATTAAAGCAGTATTCCGAGTCCATGGAATACTCGAGGCGCTGGAACCGAAGGATGAAACACCAGTCGATGAAAAGCAAGATCATATGGCAGTGGCGTTACTTTTCCAGGCGATTCCAGAAGAACTTGTTTTTCAAGTATCACAATTCAACACGGCCAAAGAAATCTGGGGAGCTTTAAAGACCAGGTACGTGGGTGTTGATCGTGTTCGAGAAGCAAGGTTGCCAAACGAAGCCAAACGAATCAGTTGATTACTTCGCGGCCAGGATGGGCAAAATTGTAACTGAAGTAAACAGCTTGGGAACAGTTTATGAAGACAAGAAACTTGTTAAGAAGCTGCTTGCATCCGTACCGGATAAGTTTGTTGCAATTGTTGCCTCAATAGAACAATTTGCTGACTTGAATACTATGTCTTTTCAAGAAGCTATTGGAAGATTGAAAGCATTCGAAGGTAGAATGAAGGGTGTTGACACCACTTCTGAAGATCAAGGCAAGTTGATGTTCGGAAGGGCTGAAAGATCTGATAAGAACAAGGCTGAGAAAGGTCGAGGAAGGAACTCCTCTGGTGGCAATGGAAAAGGTCAAAATAAATCTCGTGGTAGTGGTCAAGCCAATAACCACAACCGAGGAAACCAAAACAACACCGGGAACAATACGGACCAAAAGAAGAACAAAGGCCGAGACCTTTCAAAGATTCAATGCTTCAGATGTGATGAATATGGTCACTTTGCTTCTAACTGCCCCGAACGACGTGAACAGAAGCAAAAGCATGAAGCAAATCTTCTGAAAAAGGAGGATGATGATGACCCGACACTTTTTATGATGAAGAGCGTTCAAGAAGTCGTATTCTTGAATGAAGAGAAGATTATCCCAAACCAATTGAATACTAAGCCAAACGAGGAGGACACTTGGTATTTAGATAATGGGGCAAGTAATCACATGACGGGGATCCGAGAATACTTTTCGGAGTTGAATGAGAATATCTCCGGCAGAGTGAAGTTTGGTGATAACTCCTACATCGAGATAAAAGGGAAGGGTTCGATAATCATTGAAGGGAAAACGGGCGAGCAACGATTGATCACTGGAGTATATTATCTACCCGATCTAAAAAGCAATATCATTAGTCTTGGGCAAGCTACCGAAGGCGGATGTGACATTCGTATGAGAGGTAATCTTCTCACCATGCGTGACTCGGATGGCAAGCTTCTAATGAAAGTTCCTAGAACAAGTAATAGACTCTACAAAATAAAGCTCCAAGTCGGAAGTCCGGTGTGTCTTAAAGCAAAGATGGAAGATGATGCTTGGTTATGGCATGCTAGGATGGGTCACATTAATTTCGAGACAATGGAATTAATGGCAAGGAAGGGCATGGTTGAAAATTTGCCAATAATTCATCAAGAGAACAAGTTGTGTGAATCTTGCTTGGTAGGAAAACAAACCAAGAAGGCGTTTCCTAAGGCAGCAAAATTTAGGGCAACACATTCTCTTCAACTGATACATGCCGACCTATGTGGACCGATTTCTCCATCATCCATAGCGGGAAACAGGTACGTATTCGTTTTAATTGATGACTTCTCACGGTTTATGTGGACTTTTGCCTTGAAGGAAAAAGGAGAGGCATTTGAATATTTCAAGAAGTTCAAAGCTTTAGTCGAGAGGAAGGCGGGAAAGAAGATTATAACCCTAAGGACCGATAGAGGAGGTGAATTCACTTCAAGAGAATTTACCAACTTCTGTGAAAACGAGGGTATAACAAGACATCTAACCACTCCCTACACACCGCAACAGAATGGAGTAGTGGAGAGGCGAAACCGTACTCTCATGGGAATGACTAGAAGCATCTTGAAAGCACGAGACGTACCAAACTATATGTGGGCTGAAGGAGTGAGACATGCCACGTTCTTGATTAATAGAGTTTCAACTCGAGCTCTAGTTAATCAAACACCATACGAGGCTTTCAAAGGAAAAAAGCCTAACTTGGAGGGTTTGCGGGTATTTGGATGTGTGGCGTATGCAACAGGAACAAGGCCATATTTACCCAAGTTAGACGACAGGTCAACACGACTCATTTATATCGGAAACGAGCCAGGAACAAAAGGTTTTCGATTGTTCAATCCAAGACTAAAAAAGGTAGTGGTATGTCGTGATGCGGAGTTTAATGAGGAACTTGGCTGGAAGTATGTTGCTGGAAGTGAAACACACGAGCTAAACCCAGGTATGTTTGTCATAGAATGGCATGGTTCTATTGATACGGGTTGTGGATTTGTGAACCCAGGTGTGACAAATGAAGTAGAGGTTGAAAATCAAGAGGCTGAAAATCAGCATGATGCTGATGAAGATCTGGTCATTAACGAACAGCCTAACCCAATCGAGGCTGGGAATGAACCTAACCCAGTTCAAGCGACAGAAACTCAATCAATTTTGAGGCGTTCTTCGAGGGCTTCAACTATGCCAACTAGATTTAATGACTTTATTATGGGGTCTAATTCGAGAACCTCAACAGTTAATGAAGATCAAAATCTGCTTTTAATAGAAGATGATGAACCAAGAACGTTTCAAGAAGCAAAGGATTCAAGCGAGTGGATGTTTGCTATGAAGCAAGAGATTGAGTCGATCAAGAAGAATGACACATGGGAATTAGTTGATCCCCCGGTTAATGTTAAACCCATTGGACTAAAGTGGGTGTTCAAAATTAAGAAAAATCCGGACGGCTCAATTAATAAATTTAAAGTCCGTGTAGTAGCAAAAGGTTATGTTCAAAAGGAAGGAATTGACTATGACGAGGTATTTGCGCCCGTAGCACGGATTGAAACGGTGCGTTTATTGATCTCATTGGCCGCAAAAGAAGCATGGGAATTACATCATCTGGATGTAAAATCAGCTTTTCTACATGGAGAATTAGAAGAGCAAGTGTTTGTTACACAACCGGAGGGGTTCGTGAAGAAAGGAGAAGAAAAGAAAATCTACAAGTTGAAAAAGGCGCTCTATGGACTTAAACAAGCCCCGAGGGCGTGGAATACGAAACTTGATAGAGTACTTAAGCAAATGTCGTTCAAACGATGCCAACACGAACGAGCGGTGTATGTGAAGAAGACAAACAAGTCAATCTTGATTATTGCGGTCTATGTAGATGATCTCTTGGTAACCGGTTCGGAGCTTGGCGAAATTGGTGAATTCAAGAAACAAATGCAAGAGAGGTTCGAGATGAGTGATTTGGGAAAATTGAGCTATTATCTTGGCATAGAAGTAAAGCAAGAGGATTCGAGTATCTCAATAAGTCAAACGGGCTATGCATTGAAGATATTAAAAGATGCTAGAATGCATGAAGCAAATTCTACTCAATTTCCATTAGAACCTGGAGTCAAGTTAAGCTTGGATAAGGAAGGAAAACCAGTTGATGCAACATTATATAGGCGACGAGTTGGTTGTCTAAGGTATTTGCTACACACACGACCCGATTTATCTTATTCTGTTGGTTTGGTTAGTCGTTACATGCAAGAACCAAAAGAATCACATATGGCAGCTGTGAAACAAATACTACGGTATATCCAAGGTAGTTTGAATTTTGGAGTGCGATATAACCAAGAGGAAACCAAGGAGTTGGTGGGGTTTAGTGATAGTAGTTATGCTATGGATCAAGATGATGGTCGAAGCACAACTGGGCACGTATTTTATCTAGGAAAATCACCTATCACTTGGTGCTCACAAAAGCAAAACACGGTGGCTTTATCGTCTTGTGAAGCCGAGTTCATGGCTGCAACTTCAGCCGCGTGTCAAGGGATATGGTTACGTGGATTGTTGGGTGAAATAACCGGAATGGAAGAGAGAGTGGTGGTCTTATTTGTTGACAACAAATCGGCTATTGCACTTATGAAAAATCCAGTTTTTCACGGGAGAAGCAAACATATAAATACACGTTATCATTTTATCCGAGAGTGTGTTGAAAGAGGCCAAGTACGAGTTGAATTTGTAAGAGGTGATTTGCAGCGTGCTGATATCCTGACAAAAGCTCTTGCAAGGATTAAATTCAAGGAGATGAGAGAGCTACTTGGAATCGAAGACCTCCCTATCTCGAGTCAGAAATTAGGGGGGTGAATGTTGGTCTAATTGTCTGACCCGAGCCCATGGGCAGCAGCTGAACAGACTCCAACATTGGGTCGGTTACTGTAGCACAGTCGGTTACTGTAGCACAGTAGTACTCAAATTAGGATTCTATAGTTCTAGTCGGTTTAGGATTATTATTGTGGAATTCGAATTATAGTAGGAGTAGGATTGATAAGCATGTATCAACTCTATAAATACATGACCTACCAAGCATGTGGTAGAGCGTGAAACCCATCAAAGTTTTAAGCATATTTTCTTTGTTAATTGGAAAGCATATTCCAGTTATTATTGTGTTCTTAAGTTCCAGTTATTGTGTGATTTAGCAACCTGTTAACAGCAGTTATTGCGTGTCTTTTCCAGTTTGTTTGTGTGTTATTGATTCTGCGAACAGCAGACCTGTGAACTTGAATTGATCCATTCATCATCGCCATCTTGTAAGTCATTTCTAATTACTTTTTATTGTTTCATTTTTCTATTTGCATACTAAACAACTAATTAATATTATTATTTGTTCATTAGTGGTTGGGTAATCTTAAAACAAAGCAAAAAGTATTATATATAGCCAAAGAGAACTTATGTCAAATGTTTGGGTCATGCTCGGGTTTTCACTCCTCTTGGTGTTATACGTAAGTTGGATTGTTGGGCTGTCATATTTGTAATTTTTAAGACCATTAAAGGTCGGATTTCTTGTAGTTTTTAGGGTCTTCATAGTTTTAGGGTCATCCAGTCGAAGTATTCATTTGTCTTTGAAATGCAATCTTTTAATCCTTTTTTATATAAACTTATCTTAACACATATAAGCAACTAGCATGCATGTCCTGTCATATAAAACAAAAGCACTCGCATGTTTGATGGTAGCTACATGTCATGGATTCTTGGTATTAATTTAATTAGCGTTTCATCTGTATTTGTATTTTTACTCTTTCTGATGATCTTTTCTCGTGAACACATGCAGCTCGATCTCATTATTGATAATGGCTACTACGTCCATTCCTCATCGGTGGAAATATGACGTCTTTGTAAGTTTCAGAGGTGAAGATATCCGCAAAAACTTCATGGATCATATGTTCAATGATTTCAAGCAAAAAGGAATTCATGCTTTTAGAGATGATAGAGAGTTGCCTAAAGGAGAAGAGATATCTCCTCAACTCTACAAAGCCATTGAAGAATCTAGGTTTTTGATAGTTATCTTCTCCAAAAATTACGCTTCTTCATCATGGTGTCTGAGGGAACTTGTCAAAATACTTGAGTGCAAGCATATTGAAAATCCCAAATATGAGGTTCGGACTATCTTTTATGACGTCAAGCCTGATGTCGTAAGGAAACAAAAACGGAGTTATGCAAAAGCGTTCCGTAAACACGAAGTTTCAAATAGTGCAGATGTCGGTAAATGGAAAAATGCTTTATCCATGGTAGCTGATCTATCTGGATTTGATCTCCAGGACATGACAAATGGGTAATTTTCTTGATGTTTGTTGTTTTCTCACAAACACCTTATTACTAAAGCTTAACACTGTCTAGTTTTATCTCTCTCTCTCTCTCTCTCTCTCTCTCTCTCTCTCTCTCTCTCTCTCTCTCTCTCTCTTTCTCTTTTATGGTTAATAGGTATGAGTGCAAGTTCATTGACTGCATATCTAAAGACATCCTCATAAAGTTATTTGACGGACCCTTGCATAATGGTGAAAGCCTTGTTAGCATAGATTTCCATTTTGACAAATTAAACTTGTCTCGCTCCGTTGGTTCAGATAAGGTTAACATGATTGGAATATGTGGTATAAGCGGAATAGGAAAGACGACCCTTGCCAAAGCTATTTATAACTTAATGCATATTCACTTTGAGGGAGGTTGCTTTTGTGAAGTTGTCAGAAAACAACAAGACCTGACTCAAGTCCAAATGCAGCTTATTGATGACATCATGAAAACAAGAGAGCTGAAGATATCGATTGTCGGTCAAGGGATTATGGTGATAAAGAAAATGATGTCATCGAAGCCGATCTTGCTTGTTTTGGATGACGTTGATCATCGGGATCAGTTAAAGGCGCTAGCGGGTTCAGCTAGTTAGTTTTGCCCAGGAAGTTTGATTATATTCACAGGTAAAGATAAACAGTTGTTAAGATCTCATAGAGTGGATGAAATCCAAGACATGGACTTTCTAGATGAGGATGAATCTTTAGAGCTCTTCAGTTCCTATGCCTTTGAGGATAAACATCTTTCTACAGGCTTCCAAGAACTTGCTGAAAAAGCTGTGAAGTATGCGCAGGGTCACCCTCTGGCTCTCATAGTTTTGGGTTGTTTTTTGTACGGTAAAACTGAGGATCAGTGGGTTAGTGAACTGGAAAGGCTTAAAGAACATCCTAATGAAGAAATACATCAAGTTCTCCATTTAAGTTATGATGGGCTAAACCTCCAGCAGCAAAATATCTTACTTGATATTGCATGTTTATTCGTTGGAGTAAACAGGGATTTTGTAGCAAGCGTACTAGATGGCTGTAACTTTTTTGCAGTTACAAACATGCAAGTTCTAGTTGATAAGTCATTAATCACGATATCTAGCAATAATTCACTTCAAATGCATGACTTGATTCAAGCAATGGCAAGGGAAATTGTTCGTAAAGAGTCTATCATGACTGGGAAACAGAGGAGATTGTGGAACTCATCGGAAGTTTACAATCTATTGAGTGAAAAGAAGGTGAGTAGTGGTATATGATTCTTTTCTCTCTACATTAAAGTATTAGCAAAATATCCTAATGAAGCTACATGTTCTTGCTTTTCCAGGTGCCAATAACTGAAGAAGCTGAAGTTCTAGTCCTTTCATTAGAGAAATTTAGCCAAAAGGTTCACATAGATGCTAATGATTTTACACATATGAAAAAGTTGCGGATCCTGAAAATCTATCTAGAGGAAAAAGTATCTGAGCAGAAACTTGAACTGAAGGGCCACAATGTGATCTTCTCAGGAAATCTGTATTATTTGTCTAATGAGCTAAGCTTGTTTTGTTGGCATGGATACCCTTTTCAAGTACTTACCTTCAGATTTCTATCCAGAAAACATTGTGGCCATTGACCTGTCTTACAGCAACATAAAATATTTTTGGACCACACCTAAGGTATTTCCTTGTACACACATGTTTTCCTATTTGATACCTAATGATCCGAGAACTTAACTTCTTTTTTGTTCTATCGATGTCAGTGCTTTAGAAGGTTGAAAGTAATGAAGTTAAGGTACTGTTGTAACCTAACAACCACCCCTGACTTCTCGGAGATTACAAATCTCGAAGAGCTAGATCTTGAAGGTTGTGTGAATTTGGTTAGCGTTCACCCCTCAATTGGAATGCTCAAGAGGCTTGCTGTGTTAAATCTGAGAGACTGCAAAAGGCTTCAGAATTTTGCAGGTAGAGCGGAAACGGATGCCATTACACAACTTCCTTCTTTTGTATCCTCTCTAATAAACCTTGTATCATTGTCATTCGGTGGACAAGGGAGGATTCAACCTAGATGGTGGACTTCAATCACTGCTCCTTTTGGTTTACATATGTTAAAGTATCTGAATTTAAGCTACTGCAATTTAGAACAAGTGCCTGAGAGCATTGGAGGCTTATCATGTCTAAAAAGTCTAGACTTGGAAGGGAACAATTTATTAGAAGTGCCTGAGAGCATTGGAGGCTTATCATGTCTAGAAGAGCTATACTTAGAAGGGAACAATTTATTAGAAGTGCCTGAGAGCATTGGAGGCTTATCATGTCTAGAATGGCTAGAATTAGAAGGGAACAATTTTACTAGCTTGCCTGGAAGTTTGAGTCAAGTTTCTTATCTTCAACTTCTTTCTGTTGATGGTTGCAAGAAGCTGGAAGTGTTGCCCGAACTTCCACATTGCCTAAATCTTTTTGCATCTGATTGCACCTCCTTAAGAGAAGTGTCGGGATCATATAAAGGCCCAATGTGGTACAAAATTTTCAGAAATTGTCCAAAGCTGTTTAAGAATGTTACCATTGATAGCGAGGCGTCAATATCGAAGACTGAGTGTCTTGACTCATCTATAACTTCCCAAGGCTTTATTCACCAGCTTTCTGGTATCCTTGGGCTTTTGGGTTTCCAGACTAACATATGTCAATTCTTCTTGCAAGACATTGTCCATTGTTCTTTAAATATAGCATATCATGGGAATAGCATTCCAGAGTGGTTTACAAATAGAAGTAAGGGAAAACATGTAAAGGTTGAATTACTATCAGATTGGTGTTATGATAAGTTTAGGGGATATGGAACTTGTGTTGTTTTTAAGAGAAAAAAGCCTTTCAAAGAATTGAAAGGATACTCTCTAAATGGAGCTTCTCTGAATCCATACGGTTACATTCCATATGTAATTAGGGATTATTTTGAGAAAGAGGTGATAGGAATCCAAGATTCATATATGATATGGTTGCATTATTATACAGGGGATGCACGGGGATGGAAGGAAGCAAAGAATTTTGTAACATTTTGTTTTGAAGAGAATAATGAAGATATTGAGGTGAAGGAGTTTGGTGCAAGACTAATTTGTGATGAAGATTTACAGCAAGAAGAAGACGGCACAAACTTGAGTAGTATGTTCCCAACTCAATCACAACATGGTGGGGCCATCAGCTATGATTGGCCTTCTGGATGTATTCAATGGTCGTGCTAGTCCAATAACAAAGGCGTTTGTTTATATGTCAAACTATATTTTTCTAATAGATTGTAATTGTTATTTGTTAGTTACTCGTAGTCCAATTACAAGTTTGATTTATTAATCGTAAATATTAAGTTTTAGTTTTTTGTTGATAACGAAAATTATTTACTTTTTCTGCACCCACCACGTGTTTGATGAAATGTATATGATTAGAAATCATTTATTATTATACCGGCAAACTATTATTCTTCGGCTTGTTTGTAGATTTTTTTTGATTTCTGACGGATTAAGAATAGATTGTGGTCTTTTGAAGTTGCGATGTGTAGAGTAAGATAATAACCTTGCTGCAATTTGCCTTTTGAAAAATCTATTTCTTCCCTTTGAGATGAGACTAGATGATTGTCGCTTTAGAAACCTTCCTACATGTAAGTTTTATCTTAGACAATCCTCTCTTTTTTTTTTTTTTTTCTTCAGATATGTCTTGTTACTTTAATGTTAGCGGTACTTGAATAATTTGTTAGCAGTTCCTATATATAACTACTATGTTCAATTGATCTTCTTGCTTCTAATAATTTGAATAATTCTACTATCAAATCACAATTTAAGTAATAAAGGTGGGTTGACCCTAAATCAACTTTAAATCCCACTTTTAAACCTTGTAAGTGCATATTCAGCTATGATATAAATACCCTTTCAAGTCATGCAATACATATTGCTTGATGAATATCTCATTATTACAACTAGAAAGGTACCAGCGTTGCGGTGGCGTATATAATCAAAAATATTATCGAACAATCTTTACCGCTTATACATTTCCCGTGACAAAAACTTTACGAGTGGCAATAATTTTTTGGATGACTGACAAATGTAACTTCGACGATACCAGTTGCACTCCAAAACCAGAGAACTGCATTGCCACTTTCATCACAAATAGGCATTAATCTACATTACATGTCAGTGGCATCAAACTCGTCAGGCTGCTGGATATGGTATATATTCAATTTTGCCCTGAACACAGTTCACATAAAGGAAATCAAAGTTTTACGACACGCAATACTTCTTAAATCTATCACATTAACCCAACTGTATAAAGAAGATATTACACTGAGTTCATAACATACAACTGTATTCGTATATAATACCTCACACTTACCTTGATTACTGAATCACTCATTAAAAGTTCTTCTGCAATTAATTCAAACTCGGACACAGCATCATGAGGAAGACCAAAGCTTAAAACAGCTGCATTTGACAAGCTAAGTGTTCCTTGAACCTATATATATTTGCCATGAAGCAGCAAGTCAAAAAAAAAAATCAGCAAGTTGCCAGAGAAATTATCGGAAAAGGTAAATCAAGAATGGCAGTTAGTAAACATAGAGGTGGCAAATAAGACTATAAGAGTCTGCGGATTTGGGTAGCAGGTCAAAATGGGTTGACCTAAAACACTTTTTTTCATTTTTCATTATTTTTTTTTTATTCTTTTATTTTTTAAATAACAAGTTTATCAGATATGATTACAAAATCAAATTAGTTTCATGATAACCAAATATTTTGAATAAAATGACTACTTGACCCCATTTCCTTTTATGCCACTTTTAAGTTTACCCATTTCACCCGCCAGAGATTAAACATAATCCGAATAGACCCATTCATAATAAATGGGTCAAAATTTCCACCTTTAAGTAAACATCTTGACAACCTGCACACGACTCCATCGCAGAGGAACAGTAGCTCGAGCATACTCTTGGATATCAACACTGGTCCAACGGGGTTGATTTGGGAACGCAAAGAAAGGTGTATCTGTATCTGATGACATGTTGTGGTTGTTGACTATGAGCTTTCGGGGAATAGTATCATAGAAACTCCCTGCAGCACCTGAGTTTGCAGGACAGCCATAACTTTGTCCTCCTGCAAACATAAAGAAAGTAATTTAGCAACGAAATCATAGTTCATAAGAATCCTCAAATCAGACCACAAACATAAGTTTACAAGTGCCCTAAATGATGGCACCGTTCTTCTCATCAGTCATCACTACTGTTTCACAAATATAGATCATTTAGATACATCAACGGTAACATGAATATGATCATATAAATGATTTCTATAAGTATTAATAAAGATGATTAAATGAAAGGTTTATATGAATGTACCGTGAGCAAAGAATGTTTGGTCATCACGCCTGCTGAATACATTCACAGATATTCTTCCACCAGCACCTCCGGCAAACCCATTACCTCCGGATGCACTTAGGATACCACCGCCTGTTCTGCTCTTCATAGAACAAAGAAATAAGATATTGCATAATTATGTTTAATCAGTACCAAAACCAAATAAATCACTATTAAGTCCACTTCCATATCACATTTTAAATTAAAGTACACACAAAAGATAACCTGGAAGATAGGGAGTAGGTTGATAGCACATTTGGATCACATAAATCTAGATCATGGTAGATAATCTTACTTTTTATCATAGGAAATCTAAAAGTTCGTTTAGTTGAAAGAAAACACCCTTAATTCCACAAATTGATTTGTACAAAACAAGAAAAATAAAGATTGTGTTCAAATAAAAAAATTTCCAAATTCTCTACAAAACAGAAATATGCATTTCCTAATTTAACATAGGAAACTACTTGTAACCCCCCTTCTTTTCTAGAAGAGAGAAAACAATGTCATATGAACGCGTTTTATATGTTCAGTGGAAAACTAAATTCCCTACCTTTTTTTTTTTTTATTTTTTTTTTTTTTGCAAAAGTGAAAATAGAAAGTTAAGAACTTTTTTCTCCAACTAAATGCAACCTAAGTATCTTTTTAGATTTCTTGTTTTCAGTTTTAACTAGTAGTTAATTTATGTCCTTGTTAATATCTATGAGGTTGCATTAAATTCGCCGAAAATTCGCCATTTTTTGTAAAGCCTTCATCTTATCTAAGATTTTAAGCTTTATTATAGGAGTTTTCTAAAAACTGTGTGTGTGAAACATTATAACCTAAATCACCCATTAGTGTACCATTGGTGTAGACATAAATTTAAATGCCACTACCAAAGTACCTTACCTTAGCTTTATTATTAATAGGACATGTGGGAGCTTAAGTTTTATCATCCCATCATTTGTATTCCCAATAGTATTGATGACTAAAAGTTAGGTTTCCAGTACAAGCACACTTGTGCTTTTTCTCAATCTTTTTTTGTTTAGGTACCCGGCATTTCCAATACTGCTCCTATCAAACCAACGTGTTACTTAAACTTGTGTCCGAAAAGCAGATTCCAATTCCTAGATAAAACGAACTGTGAAGGAATCTGGGTGCGTTTGGTATGCTGCCATGAATGACAATAGGTATGAGTTTGATAGTAGTGGTGGGTCCCTCACCTATGAAAGATCCATTCCACCCTCTCTTGATGTATATGGAGTATGGAATATATCTCACTTTCATAGTCATAGTGGTGGGCCCTCTCATCCTAAACAAACACAATAAATCACTTTCATAGTCATAGTTTGATTCCCATAGGGGGATACCAAACGCACCCTAAACATATATCAATCCAACCAACTGTTTCAAAGAGCCAAGGGGATTACGAACTTCCTTATTGGTTGATAATGAACAGAACTTCTATGTTTGGCATATGAGATATACACATTCTAGCCAAATGCGTATTCAGATACTTGTAATAACTTAACCATCTTTTCACTAGTGACGTAAAAAGTGACGGGACGTCTAGAATAGCTAATGAGAAGCACAACACTTCTCCAAGATATAACGCAGTTCATAAAATAAGATGCCTACCATATAAAAGCTATAAATATCGGTTCTATGAACACCAAGGGTGAATGTTGATCCAGTAGAGAGATTAGTTATAAATGAACATAAAATGATTTACAACCGTTCGATCCTAGATACGTGACTCAAAAGACCAAAGAATGATTTACAACCATTAGATATAAGCAATTTTCAACCCTAGCCATGATAAAAACGTAAAATGATTTACAACCATTCGATCATATTTTTTTCTATCAAACGTCAGCCATGGATTACACTCACTACCCTTAAACGGCCAAGTAAAACGTACATTTTTATATAAAGAAAACCTCATTGATTGTATGCCTAACACGGTATAAAACAAACATAAAAAATAGATAAAGAAAGAGACCATTACATTTTCCGCGCCTTGACGTAAATACTCCCACCGGACCCTCCTCCGCCTTTAACACTGCCATCACCCCCATTCGCATAAATACCTCCACTAACATCAACCGTATCCACCACCTCAACCCAAACTCTCCCACCTCCATTCCCACCATACTCCTCATCTTTACTCGTCGTCCCGCCTCTACTCCCGTAACTAAACGGCACACTCAAATCCGACCACCCGTACGCATCACCACCCCAGACATCCTCCGGAAGCTTGGTATTATCCACAACACAACACGCACCTCTTCCACCGTACCCCCCTCCACCTCCAAACACACCTTTCGGACTCCCACTCGTATACTCGGGCGGATCACCTCCTAAACTAGTCACATTCACAACCGAACCTTCCGCAAACGTAACATTCCCCGCCGTAACACCAACCGTACCTCCTAATATCAACGAATCCTCCCCTAGCCTAAATTCGCAGCTAACGTTAACTATAATCTCACAACTAGCAATACCGCAAGCTAACCTAACATTAGGCAATATGACTAAACTCCCTAAACCTTGAATATAAACATGATTATCAAAAACTAAACTAGAATTGACTTCACAAGTAGTGTCTAAGCTGCCGATACCTCGCAAATCGCTTTCGCAGGACAACGAAGGTGGATGAGGCGGCGGTAACGTCGGTGGAGGCGACGGCGGCGAGTAGTCTCCGGTGAAGTCGATGAAATTGGCAGATACGACAAAATTAGGGTTTGTGATTAGTGTGATTATTATAATTATGAAGTAGTGAATGTGTTTACGAGTCATTTAATTTTTATAAAATTTGAAATGATTAAAAGATAGAATGAATGAATGAGATATGAAAGAAAGAATAATAGTAGTGTTTATTTGCTCATTTGATTAGTCTCATTTTGTCTGTAGAGTTAATTTTATAAATGGTCCCTGTGGTCTATCGGGTTTAACGGGTTTAGTCGCTAAACTTTTTTTTAACGGATCCAGTCCTTGTGGTTGACCATAACGGGTTTGGTCCCTGAGACTAACTGTCGTTAGTTTTTTCCGTTAGCTAACGACCGTTTTCAACAAACATTTGCATCGTTAGTCCTTTATACTAACGACCGTTTATACTTAACTCAAAATTTATTTATTTATTTTTTTCCTAAAATATTAAAAAAATTAAAAAAAAAATGGTTTTCTTATAATTTTTTTTTCTGAATATCTTTAAAAGTAATACACTATTTTTATACACGTTTTCATAAACACATTTTTATACACACATTTTTTATGTTTTTATACACACGTTTTTATACACACATTTTTATACACATGTTTTTATACACATATTTTTATACACGTTTTTATACACATGTTTTTATACACGTTTTTTGTAGCAAACTACAAAAATTTCCATAATTAACAACGTTTAACTATATATTAATCTACGTCATTAATTTTAATCACCATTTTATGGAAAAATTTAAAATTTTTCTTTGTTACATACTTTAACACGAAAACAATATTACGAAAATTACCAAATGACGAGACGAATTCAACGCGTGTTACGAAACTCAATTACACAAAATATACACCTTAAACACCACACGGGCCAAAAACATCTCAACCCACTTTTTTTTTTTTTTTTTTGGCATATTGTTCCTCAGCCCATCTGAGGCCTAACTCCCATTTGTTTTTATTTTTCAGTCGAGCTAATACCCCTCACAAACACCCCATTTTCCTTGCGATATTTGAACATGACATATGTATAATTTTATACCTCCTAGACGTCTACCCACCAAGGAATTGGTATGTCAAATATTAGCTCGTGGTATGAATGTTTGATAAGTATTTAAAGACCAAAGCTTTTGGCCCTTTAACCCCAAACTCGACATATACAATTTTCACAAAATAAAATGTTTTGACCCGACATTGTTTTAAACACATTCTAATGATATACGTGTGGGAAACTAGAAGGGGGGTTGAATAGTTTACCGGTTTTAAATTCCTTTTAAAAATCTTGTTTTAAAAGTTTGCTATTGGAAACTTTGATTCGAACTCTATGTGTAATCAATCAACACCAATATGAACTACACACTAAACTAACTAATGCTAAATAATAAAAGTAAAAAGTAGAGTAGGAAAGATCAAACCGAGACAAAGGATTTATAGTGGTTCGGCTACGAAGCTCTTCTTCGCCCTACTCCACACCCCGAGTACCACACTCGAGAGTTTCAAACACTATGTCAACAACCTCCCTTCAGGCGGAGAAAACCGTACACGTCGCTTATCCTATTACCGACACTAAGCTAGATGTCGAGTGCTAATCTTAGCTAGCACCAATCTACCAAGGTCCACGTGACCAAACACTCAAGCCCAATGGCTACAAGAGATCACCAAGATCTCAACACGATCACAATGATCAACACTCTCTCAACTAACACTAATCTATCGACCCTTGATCTTCTTGATCAATCACACACGCCCAATGGCTTTAAGAGATATCCCCTATCTCTATAAGATCACACTTGATCTTCACTCTCACTCACAAAAGATAAATAAACTTGATGTATGCTATGATACAACAAGGTTGTAACAAATGTTACAAAGACCTAACAACTATAACTCTTGTATCTTCTTGGATACCTTGAGTTCTTCTCTTGCACTTGGAAGAGGAATGATAACACCTTGTATCAACTTGGATACTTGTGTTCTTCTCTTGCTAATGAAGAGGATCTCTTGGTGGATGATTGGATCACTCTTAAAACAAAAGAAAACTAATCTAAATGATCAAAAAGAATGAAAGGTGTGAGAGTTTAAACTCAGGAGTTTTTCTGTGTGAAAGGGTGCCTAAAAACTGTGAATGGGGTTGGTTTTTATAGGCAAGAAAAATCTGAACGTTACAGAAAATTTTGTACGGACGGCTCCACTAAATTTAGTGGAACCGTGGAGCCGTCCCAGACAAGGACGCTCCAAATTTTGTCTTTTCTGGTGAAAACTTATTTGGGGAAGGTTGGAGCTGATTTTGGGGGGAAAAATAGCTGTTGTGATTTTCAAACTTATTTTTCCATTAAAACATTTCTTAATAATTCAAAAATAATTTGTCATGTGTATTTTTGAAAAAATGTTTTGTCTCATTAAAATGTAAACTCTCAAAACACAAATTCACTTCTTTGATCATTAGTCAAGTTGTAAATTTGTTCTAGAGTGATTTGCGTAGAAACGGGATCTTCCGATTAAAACTTGTTTACGTTAATTTTAATGTAACGTGATTTCACATTTTGTCATCCTCAAAACGTGAAGTAATCGAAAGATATAAATAACGTTTTTAGAACATTATTTGCATCAAGACATTCTAATGATATACGCTTGATCATTATTGAGTCATTAGGCATGTATAACACCAAGTACATCAAGACTTCACAAACATTACAACCCTTGTACACATATAAATTGAATTCGACACATACAAGTACACAAATGTCGACACCTTATCACCCCCTCATTTTCACACGTTTTTATTGATGCAAGGACATAAAATCTAGCTAAATCTACAAAATCACTGCCATGGATCGTCCTTGCGAGATTTAGTTTGATATTATTGCAATATAAAACAATTCAACTTGTACATATATACGTATAACCTATTCTTACCCTCACCATCTCTCACCCACTCACTCTCAAGCTCACACAATACTCTATAACGTCTTTAAGCTCACTTTGCTAAGTACACAAGGTCCAGAAGCAGTTGGTTCAACCGGGGTAATTATTTTCGAGTCGAAGGGAACGTTTGGAGTTATACGGGTTTAGTTTTGAGCGAGTTATTGAGTTTTTGCCTATATCTCACGTACACAACCTTCCTCCACTTCATTGTAAGTCACATGAACTCCCTAACACATCATGTAACCCCCGTGCCCGATTAGACCAAAATTTTAAACTTTTTACGTAAAAAAGATTTACCTTTATGGACATCTGACCACTCTTTTGATGATAACAAAAATGTACAAACATTCAGCCCTTGAGGTTATTTTTAAATGAAAGTACACTCAATTACCTTCAAAACGATAGGTGGTACGACCCGTGACGACTTACGGATTAAAAGATACGAATTTTTGAAAATCGACAAAATTTGGAACTAGGCCCATGCCGCCGGCATAGGGCCATACCGGGCAGCACAGACCCTTCTGGTCATCTGGGTCATGTCCCAACACTCCCAGGCCATGGGTTTGGCTTCCAAACCTCCGGCCAGGACCTGCAAGTTACCAAAAATACTTCGTTTCCATCCCGTTTTCGCTATAATCGACCCATACAACCTCCATTTTTCAACAAACTTGACCAACTATATTAACTTATCAATTCAAACTTGCTCCATAGTAATTCAACCCGTTTAGTTATCAAAATGGGCGAGAACGGCTAAGTGCCAAACACCCCTTTTGCAATTGATTCAACCATAACTAGTTACCATAACAACTTCAAAGTACTTACACAAATTTGACTCGTGACCTATATATGAACAAAAGGACTTAAACGACAACAAGACCACTTGATAATAAAACGACCATATGGATTAAAGTATACCAACACACAAAAGACACGTTGGGGTTTTCAACTTCAATACTCTTAGTCCAAAAGGATTGTGGTCTTCTAAGCTAGCTTCTAACTACGCTATGCTTCCTTCCACGGCTAAAACTAGGCAAGATCCTTACCTTTGCTTCCTCCGCTAGAACCTACAAAACCATTAACATCTAAACCGTAAGCGAAAACGCTTAGTAAGTATACAAGATATAACCAACATCACATTTACATGAGATTGGTGATAAACACCACTCATAACATTAACAAGGAGCATCACATGGGATTATTACTCACCTTGACCAAGCAAGTAATTACATATCATTTACACAACTAGCATTGGATCCAAGCTAATACACATTAACAAGCTCCATAATAAGCAC
Organism: Artemisia tridentata subsp. tridentata; assembly: GCA_021014915.2. Classification (NCBI taxonomy): domain Eukaryota; kingdom Viridiplantae; phylum Streptophyta; class Magnoliopsida; order Asterales; family Asteraceae; genus Artemisia; species Artemisia tridentata. Next base: position 40,694,548 of record CP139508.1, read on the forward strand.
ATAACACAAACATAACATTAACATCATAATATTAACAAGGATTATACTCATATACTTACCTCCAATCCTACTAGCTTCCTACTGACTTGATTGGGCTTCTACAAATGCTTCCTAGCACAACATTAACTACAATTAGTGTCTACAAACTAAGGAGACTACCATTTCACTACTTTTCACTATAATCAATAAAACCCACCACATGAAACCTAATTTTCACATTTGAGGAAAACCACTTACTTGATGAAAGGACCACAATTAAGACTTCCTTAAGGCTTCTTGATGCACAATTGAGACAAGATGATGTTTTTTGGCTTTCCCTCCTATTTATCCTCTATATGTCGACCTACCAAGAATGCTCCAACCTTTTCCAGAATTTTCCACTATTTAGATATTTAGTTGGTGTTAGTTACAAGTTTGGCCTCTTGGCAAATATGGTCCTTCTAGTCCTATTCTTCTTATTTTGGCCACCCATTAGTTATTACTTAACCTACAACACATAATTTATAGAGTAAATTACACGGATCGTCCTTGTGATTTGTTCAAATTTCATGTATAGTCCCTCGAGTTTCAAAGTTGCGTGTATGGTCCCTCTGACAGCAAAAGAATAACACCTATGGTCCTTGAGGTGGATGTCCATCACATTTTCCGTTAAACAGCCCTCACGTGATAAACACGTGAGGGTAATAACGTCTTTTTGCCTCAACACAGGGACTACACATGAAATTTAACTCAAATGTACTCATCTTCTTCTTCCAAATAACTAAACCCAGATTCAATACAACTCACGTGTTTATCAATATCAATGTCAACTAACTAAACCCAGATTCAATACAAGAAAACTCTTATTGTCTCCCTGTAATATTCAAAAAGCAACACATTAACTCAGGCGAGGTTGCCATTTTCTTTTTACAAACAAGAAAACTCTTATTGTCTCCCTGTAATATTCAAAAAGTAAACATAAACAACTCCGTTTGCAACTTCAATGATTAAACCAAAATACGAAGTAATTTAATTAGTGTATCTGGTCGTTGATCATATTCACATCACCAAGTACAAACCCTGATATGAAACAGAGAGCTTAATAAAATGACCAACAAGAAGCTTCCTTAAACTTAGTCCCGCAAATAGAGATTGTTCATGTTAATTCAATACAAACCCAATTACATATTTTTCACAAAAAATTAATTCAATACAAACAAACAAACAAACAAACAAACAAACAATGTATTCAATTTGACACAATCCATAACTTCTATATTAAAAACAAAACACCTTTTGAAGAACCAAGTTCCAAAACCAAAGGCAGCACAGAACCGCAAACTGGCCAAGATCCACCCTCATAAAAACAAAGATCATTCATCCCCTAAGCTGAGCTTATCAGTGATCTCAGCAGCATTCATGGCATTTGGAAGATCTTGTTTATTAGCAAACACGAGGAGAACTGCATCTCTTAGCTCATCCTCATTCAACATCCTGTGCAGTTCATTTCTTGCCTCAAAAACTTTGTCCCTGTCGTTGCTATCAACCACAAAGATAAGACCTTGTGTGTTCTGGAAGTAATGCCTCCATAGTGGACGGATCTTGTCTTGACCCTCGACATCCCACACTGTGAAGCTGATGTTCTTGTACTCAACAGTCTCCACGTTAAATCCAATGGTAGGGATGGTGGTGACAATCTCTCCGAGCTTGAGCTTGTACAAAATGGTGGTCTTACTAGCCATCTGCCAATATTTGGAGTTGGTCTTCATACACCAATGAATCACTACAACACCACCAACAACCGAACAACGAATCACCACAACACCACCAAATTCTTCTTTAGTACCTACACCTCACCTAAGCTCATCTCCCAAACACCACCTAATTCATTTCTAAACAAACCCAGTTCAATACAAAGAAAAATCAGTTTCTCCTCACATTATTGGTCCATTAACAGTAAAACGAAAAGTAAAACAATAGCCATGGACCTCAAAGATCAATACAAGAAAAGATAAACATCATCACGGCATGACTACCACCAAAAACACCTCTCGATCTAAAATCCCAGATCCTTAACTATCTGTGATTAGGTGGAAGTTGAAGTTGAATGATTGTCGTTTTTGTTTGTTAAGGATCTGGGTTTGTTATGGATCTGGGTTTCGAGAGATGGTTTGATTTGTGTGATAGTGTTGGTTTGATTTGTGTGAAATGGTGTGTGAATGGATCTGGGTGTTGATATTTAAGTATCAGTCAAAGTCAAAGTGAAAAAGACTGAATTATTACCCTGTGTTGAGGCAAAAAGACGTTATTACCCTCACGTGTTTATCACGTGAGCGCTGTTTAACGGAAAATGTGACGGAGGGACCATAGGTGTTATTCTTTTGCAGTCAGAGGGACCATACACGCAACTTTGAAACTCGATGGACTATACGTGAAATTTTGGACAAACCACAAGGACGATCCGTGTAATTTACTCTAATTTATATTTACATATCCTTGTTTTTACATAAATGGTACCTCACCGGGATACGGGTGTAACAATTCTCCCCTCCTTAAAATGAGAGTTCGTCCCCGAACTCTATTCTTGAAATAAGTGAGGATACTTGCTCCTCATTTTCGCTTTCGTCTTCCACCTAATACTTGTGCCTTTCCGATGCTTCCATTGTACTTTGACCAACGGTATTTCTTTATTTCTTAATTGCCTCACCTTTCTTCCCAATATGGCTTCCGGTTCGTCCTCTTGAGAAAGCAACTCCGGATCGATTTCGATGTCGTTTAAGTTAACCACACTTGTGTCGTCCACCAAGCATTTCCGTAAGTATGACACATGAAAGATATTGTGAATACCTCTCATTTCTTCGGGTAAATCCAACACATATGCTACCTCGCCTACTCTTTTCAAGATTCTGAATGGTCCTATAAACCGAGGACTAAGTTTCCCTTTGTTTTTGAACCTAAAAACGCCTTTCCACGGGGAAACCTTTAACATAACTAAATCACCTACCTCGAATTCGATTGGTCTTCTTCGGTTATCGGCATAACTTTTCCACCTATCTTGTGCCGCTTTAAGCCTTGCACGAATCATCTCTATCTTTTCCGTTGTAGCCAACACTACATCCGTGCTCGCCAATTCTCTTCTTCCGACTTCTTCCCAACACACGGGTGTTCTACACCTCCTACCATAAAGCATTTCATAGGGCGGCATATCTATACTCGCATGGTAACTATTATTATAGGCGAATTCGACTAACGGTAAATGATCGTCCCAATTGCCTCCAAAGTCAATCATACAAGCTCGTAACATATCCTCCAAAGTTTGAATCGTTCTCTCGCTTTGCCCATCGGTTTGAGGGTGAAAGGCCGTACTCATATGAAGTTTCGTGCCTAACTCTTCTTGGAACTCTTGCCAAAAGTTTGACGTGAAACATCCATCTCTATCGGAGACTATAGAAATGGGTACCCCATGACGTGCAATTATCTCGTTAACGTAAATCTTAGCTAGCTTATGAACGGGCATATTTTCTCGGATTGGAATAAAATGAGCACTCTTGGTTAGGCGATCTACTATAACCCAAATGGTATCGTTCTTCCTTTTTGTCTTTGGCAATTTCGTAATGAAGTCCATCGTGATCTTTTCCCACTTCCAAACCGGAATGTCCAAAGGTTGAACCTTTCCATACGGTTTTTGATGCTCGGCTTTGACCTTTAAACAAGTTAAACACTTCTCAACGTACTTTACACAATCTCTTTTCATACCCGACCACCAATAGTTCTTCTTCAAATCACGGTACATCTTTGTAGCTCCCGGATGAATAGAATATTTCGACTTGTGTGCTTCCTCTAGGATCAATTCTTTGATGTCACTACGAAAAGGGATGTAAACCCTTCCATACCGAGTCTTAATTCCTCGACTATCTTCTTCGAGATGTGGAATGTGGGAAGTGATACGCTCACCTTCCCTATTTTCTTCTTTCAATGTCTCCTCTTGAGCTAACTTGATTGATGAAGCGAAAAGTGTACCGCTTTTAGGGGGTCATTTAAGCCCTAAATCGTATTTATTTGATCAAATATTGCCCTAAATCGTTCCTTTTGTCATTTTAGGTACTTTGGAGAAGAAATCTGGAAAAGGAAGCATTTTGGACGTTTTTGGAGCATAAAAGTGAAGAAAACGACAAAGTCTCAAAATCGGCTGGAAAAGTACCTGTGACGGCGTCAAGCACCATTGTGACGCCGTCAACCCTTGACGCGCCAGAGAGGATTTTGGATGATTAAAAGGGGACGGCGTCAAGAAGGCCATCCGGAAACCCTAGCCGCGGCGAGGTGACGGCGTCACGACCCAAAGGGTGACGCCGTCAAGTCTGTTTTTCTATATATACTTTTGCAATTTTCATTCATAGTGTGCAACTTTGTGAGGAGAAACCCTAAGACGATTTTTCTGCCATTTTTAAGGGTTTTATACCCTTGGATCTCCCATGTTCAATTGAAGATAAGTAATCAATTAATCATTCAATATGTCTATGTGTTGTTTGATTATATCTTGTTCTTGTCTTTTATTTAACATGCTAGACTAGATTTATCTTGTGTTTGCTTAGATCTAATGAAACCTAACTATTGATTATTGGTTGTTGGTGTGTTATTAATTGTATTGGATGATTGTTTATCGATGTTAGGCTTAAGAAAACTGGCTAACCTCCTATACGGTAACTTGCTTGAACGTCTTAAGAAACATGAACCAATGCGTACTAAGGTTTTTATGGTTGTATTTAATGCATGAGCGAATTCTAGTGATCCCATGTTAGGAGCTTCTTAGCCGGCTCGACATAGGAGTGAAGTAGGAGCTTGTAGAGTTGGGGAAGTACGTACGCCACCCCACGATTGGTATTAAGGAATACACCCGTCATCCACGCAATTAATACACACTAATCAACCGGTAAAAGATAGTTAGGGAGTAAGGAAATCTAAGTAAACACATTTCTCTCCATATAAGTTCCACAACCTTTTTATTTTTAGTTATTTTATTTTATTTGCAATTGTAGTTATTTGGGTTAGTTGACTAGCAACTAATTCCGCCCACTCCTTCAAACCCGAGATTTTATTTGCTTTTATAAAAATATAAAAATACAAAAAGAATCTTCCCTCACCCTTAGACCTATTAGAGTAGTTTTTCAATCCTAACGACACTATTCCCCTAGAGAACGATCAATCCCCCGGTACTTGCCACTACACTATACTACATCGGTCAGGTACACTGCCTGGTGGGGATTGCAAGCCTCTTGAGATCCCTCGAGAGGTAAAACCTGTTGTAAGGTCGCAAAACCACGCATCAAGTTTTTGGCGCCGCTGCCGGGGAATAGTTATTGTTTAGGTTGAATTTTTATTTTATTAGGTCTACTCACTAGATTCCTTTCTAGTGAGATTTTTATTTTATTTTTCTAGGTTTTCTTTAGTCTATCTTTTTTTCTTCGTTTCTTTGTTCGTAACCATTACCATCCGACATCATGGAAGGTGGTAATATCCTTGATCCCAACAACCCACCACCACAACAACACCCACCTCCTAGAGCCCGTACCTTAGGAGACTACTCCCGTCCTAGCCACCATGGCTATCGAAACACCATTGAGCTCACTCAAGGAGCCAATGTCACTCCCTTGCGATCCGACACCATCCGGTTGGTGCAAAGCGGATGCGCATTCCATGGACTTCGTTCCGAAGATCCTAATCAACATCTCAAGGACTTTCTCAAAATCGTTGATTCCATAGACCTTGATGTTGCCACTCGAGAGACGACCCGACTGCGTCTCTTTCAATTCTCTCTGCGGGACCAAGCTAGTCAATGGCTAGAGCGTCTACCCGCAGGATCCATCACCTCTTGGGATGATCTCACCACTCGTTTCCTCGCTCAGTTTTTCCCACCAGGAAGAACTACCAAGCTAAGGAATGATATCTTGATGTTCCAACAACGTCAAGGCAAAACCCTCTACGAGGCATGGACTCGATTCAAGGACTTACTCCAAAAAGTCCCTCACCATGGCATAGAACTTTGGCTCCAAGTCCAAATCTTCTATGACCACATCAATCTCTCCACAAGGCAAACTATTGACCAATCGGCCGGTGGTAAGCTACGTGATCTAAGTGCGGAACAATCATGGGCTCTCCTGGAAGATCTTGCTCTTTATGACAACGAAAGTTGGAATGATCCGCGTGATTTGAATAAAACGGTCAAGGCAATATCTTTGCCTTCGAACAATTCAAGCACTTCCGACCGTAGGATCATAGAACTTGAAGACCAAGTCAAGTTTCTTATGAAATCCTACGAGGCTCCTAAACCTTCAGGCCAAGTGAACAAAATCACTTCTTCGTGTGAATTATGTAGTGGTCCCCACGACACTCGTGATTGCATGGAACTCCCCGAACAAGCTTTTGCGGACTACGCATCCTCGCGTACCGACGGAGCGGGAGACAAGTGGTACACTTTCAAACCCGAGCCAAACCCCTACGGTGATTCATACAACCCCTCATGGAAAAATCACCCAAACCTTAGGTGGAAACAGAACCAAAACGCACAACAAACCAATTCTTCCAACCCACCTAATCGTTTCCAATCAAGCGGTTTATCCCCAAACCGTACTTTCAATAACAATTCTTCCAACAATTATGGTAGTACCAATAATCTTGAAGGATTGATGTCCAAATTTATGGCATCTCAAGAAGCTCGGATAGCTAGATTCGAATCCGAATTCAATCAACAACAAACGGAGATGACCAATAAAATTGACAACTTATTGAAAGCTGATAACGCCTAAATCTAACATGTTTTTGATAGCGTTATTGGTAGTTTTATATATGTTTTGTGGTTATATTTATATGCTTTTGTTACTAAATCGTACCAAAGTGTGTTTGCAAAGCATTTGTAGCCAAAGACAGGAAAATGGATGGAAAAGATGCAAAAATGAGGAAAAAGGAAGTATTTGAGATTTCATGTGAATCTTGTGTCAAGTCCGCTCCGTAAGGTACTTCAATGAGTTAAAGTCCGAGTAGTCGAGTTCATAAGCTTAAGGATGAAGAGAAAGATCAAAGAATCAAGAGCTACAACCGAGAGACAAGTCGTATGCAAAAGTTCAAGAAATTGGTTCATCAGCCATAGCCATCCGATCGGTCGCCGCCCGCAACCGATTCGGATGGAGTAAATTTGGATTTACCGAGAAGACCAACCGATCGGTAGACCATTCTATCCGATCGGTTGGAAGTCGCTGTTTGACCCAAGACTTCTTTATTAAGGATTGTGACTTTATAACTCCGGTTCTAGGTCCTTTTTTTCAGTATTCTAACCATTCAATACTACTTGGAGAGCAAGAGAAGCATTTATGCACTTAGACCTTTGGTTAAAGCAAATTTATGGAACCATTTGTTGGGTATTTATATACCAATCAATCTAGAGAGATAGATACATGCTAAACAAGTGCTAGGAGAGAATATACAGAGAAATATACTTAGAAATTCGTCCATAAGTCCAGGAGAAGGGAGAAAGTCGATTATACCATTTTCATTGCTTGTGGAATCATTGTCTTTCACTTGTAATCTTATTTCCAAATCATTGTAAGACTTTCAATCATGGTTTCTAATGTTCAAATTATTGAGTTTACATTTATGTTTGCTATGAGTGGCTAGTGCCTTTGTGCACTTGCTTAGATGATGTGTATTATTCATTGATTGGCATATGATTGTGATAACATGTTTTAATTCAATTTCAAGTCAATTCTAAGAACCTATTGTGATAAAGTTTCATAGTGACATTTGGGTAATCAAGTTTAACTAGTGCTAGTAATCTTGAGGGTTGAAAGAACTATTGTTATTCCACTAGTTATAATCATTTGTCTATGAATGATTGTTGTTTTCCACTATTCTTGATTAACCAAAGGAACTTAATTGTGATTGTAATGAAAATGCTTTTGTCTATCAAAACGAATTGATTGTAAACCACTTTAAAGGTCGAGAGATTAATAGTTTGCTTTCAATTGTGACCTTTTGTCTATAATCGGTTACCTTTTGTATTGACCATTTCCTAAGCTTGTTTGATTAGACAAAAGATTGTTTTTGTGTTTGGGGAACACCAACTCATGAACCTTGAATTGATCTTGAATTGATTGGTTAAACTTAATGCTTGTTTTTATAAACCAAAATCTTGACGAAGGTTTAATTTGTAGAAACAATAGATTAGTGTCAAAACTAATTATCACAACCAACATGTTTTCCAAAGTTATCACAATCATATTAGTCAATTGTAGTACACTAGTCTAAGCAAGTGTAGTTTTTAATCATTTGAATTTTCATCATATCATTACTACTTATTGAGATAGTTGCTTTTAACTTACAATTCGATTCACTACACAAATCCCTGCGAACGATCCCGACTTACCATCAAAATCTTGCTACAACGGACGAGTATACTTGCTCGTATGTGTTGTTATTAGATTCGGTAATTCACCCCATTATAAATTTAAAACTTGCACCGAACCGGGCACATCAAGTTTTTGGCGCCGCTGCCGGGGATTTTGATCATGTTTCTGTAAGTTTTAGTCCAATTCTCATAGAGTTAGTTTTCGTAAAAAAAAAAAAAAAAAAAAAAAAAAAGTTTTACCGAGCTGCCCATCCGATCGGTTGTTCATTCATCCGATCGGTTTTCCAAAATTTTCATTTACCGAGAGAACCATCCGATCGGGGGACACTTCCATCCGATCGGATCCTTCAAATCAAATTTACCGAGAGATCTATCCGATCGGTAGATTGTTCTATCCGATCGGTTAGACGATTCTGATCTTTTCAAATTGTTTTCATTCTTTGCTCGTTTGTTTAGACATTGCCTCGATTCGTTGGAGAATTGTATGAACACTCGATCAACTGGAGTAGAACCAATTCCACCACTTTTCAATCCCGAAAGTTTGATTCGAACAAGATCTAGAAGAAGAAGAAGAACACCCTTTGTTCCACTAGCTAATCGTGTACCGAGAGTACCAAACCCAACTTTTGATAACCTTTTTGAAGCCAAAGTCGTTTATAACCCATTCACTAATCAACCTTTTCCCATGGCTGACGATAGACCCATGTGGGAAGCAAACTGAGCCGTAGCACCCACTCCTGGAGCTGCTATTGTTGCTGTCAACTTAGGTGACAATTTCACCGTGAAAGGTCACCATCTTTCTATGATCAAAGACCGTCAATTCGATGGCCGTTCGAGGGCCGATCCTCACAAACACGTTGCCGAATTCATTGAAATTTGTGGCATGTTCCGATACGGAGATACAAATGTAGATGCCATTAAACTCAAACTTTTTCCGTCATCACTTGCTGGAGATGCAAAAGTGTGGTATAACGAATTAACACCAGGAATCATCACTACTTGGGAGGAGATGAGGCAAGCTTTTGTAAGCCGATTCTTTCCACCTGCAATGTTTGATCGACTCATGGAAGAAATTCGTGCTTTCACACAAAATCCTAACGAATCACTCGTCGAAGCCTGGCTTCGTATGAAGGATTTACTTCGAAGTTGTCATGGACATGGTTTAGGACGAGGAACCATTATCCAAATCTTTTACCATGGACTTGATGAAACATCTCAAGGAATTCTTGATGCTGGAGGAATTTTTCTTTATAAGACTCCTAACCAGGCATACCAATTGCTTGAAGACCGAGTTCTTCTCAAACTCGACTGGTCAAAAGATGCCAAGACAAAACCCTTAAGAAAAACCGTTGCTTTTGCCGAAAGTTCTGATTCATCTAAACTCATGGAAAAAATGGAAACTTTGGTTTCCAAAATCGATTCGCAATACAAAGATCTTAGAGGAGAGATGAAAGAAATGCGAGATGGTTGTAACAACTGTAGAGGTAACCACCCATCATCAGAATGCGATGATCAACCAATGGATCAACCAAAAGAAGGAGAAGCTAATTACATCCAAGGAGGATACCGAGGAGGAGGATATCGTGGAAATTATTACGGACGAAACTCTGCTAGTTGGCAAGATCGCCGACAAAGGGATAACAACCATGAGTCCCAACCAAAAGTAGAGAACCAAACCTCACAAAATTCCGACAAGAAACCTGAAGAAACAGATTTTGAGAAAATGATGAGAGAATTTGTCACTGCTCAAAAATCAACCAACGAGTTCGTCAAGAATCAATTTTTCAATCTCAAGACCAAAGTTGAGCAAGGTCAGAAAAATCATCAAGCATCTATCCAAGATCTTGAAAACAAATTTGGGAGACTCTCTGACCAAATTTCTTCCCGACCATCAGGTTCGTTGCCTAGTAACACCCAAACCAACCCAAAACCATCATCATCATCATCGAATGATAAGACTTATCGTCCACCACAAACTAGAAATGAGCATATCAATGCTGTATTCACAAGAAGTGGCCTGTCTTATGATCCACCAACCAACCCAAACAACACCACAACTATCAATTTCGATAGTGAGGATGAAGATGAAGAATCCAAGAAGGAAAATACACCAAAAACACCACCCAAACCCAAACCCAAACCACCAGTTAAAGCTTATACTCCAAAAATTCCATATCCACAGAGCCTTAAGAAAGAAAGAATGGAGGAGCGTTATAAGAAGTTTGTTGAAATAATCAAAGAAGTTAGACTCAATGTACCCCTCATTGATGTTTTAGCCGGAATGCCCAATTACGGGAAATTTTTGAAAGAACTTCTTAACAACAAGAACAAGTTGGAGCAAATATCCGCTACCTTTCTCAATGAAGAATGTTCAGCTATTGTTCAAAACAAAATTCCACAAAAACTCGGAGATCCCGGAAGTTTTCTGATTCCATGCATTTTAGGAAACAACATCACATGCGATGCTTTAGCCGACTTAGGTGCGAGTATTAATTTGATGCCCTATTCGCTGTATACGAAACTTTCAATCAACACCTTGAAACCCACAAGGATGAGTATCCGCTTAGCTAATCATACTTACCAATATCCTGTTGGTATTGCTGAGAATATGCTTGTCCAAGTAGGTAAATTCATTTTTCCCGTGGATTTTGTGATTTTAGAAATGGAGGAAGATAGTAGAGTACCCCTTATTTTAGGAAGACCTTTCCTAAACACCGCTGATGCGATCATCAAAGTAAAAGGAAAAGAACTCAATCTTGGAGTTGGAGAGGATAGAATCACCTTTTTAATCGATAAAGCAATGAAATATCCACATTCCAGTGATGACACTTGCTTTAACATTGATGTAATCGATGAAGTCACTGAGGAAGAATTGGATGCATTACTTGAAGATTCTGATCCATTCATGACTATTTCAGAGAAGATTAGTGAAACAACTTTTGATAAAGAATTCGCTGATTTTATGGAAATTAAGATTGAAGAAGAAGAAGAAGAAGGAGAGATAATAGAAGAAGATTTTGAGGAAATCAGTTTTAATAATCAAATGAGGATCAAAACATCACTTCAAGAACCACCGATTGATCTTGAGTTGAAACCACTTCCAGAAAATCTTGAGTATGCTTACTTGGAAGACAATTCACTACTTCCAGTAGTCATATCTTCGTTACTCAATGATTTTGAGAAAGAATGTCTGATTTCAGTTCTTAAGAAGCATAAAGAAGCTTTTGCGTGGAAAACTTCTGACATACCAGGAATCAGTCCTGATTTTTGCAAACACAAAATCAATTTCGAAGAAGATGCCAAACCAGTTGTAGAGAGACAACGTCGACTCAACCCCAACATGAAAGAAGTTGTTAAAAAAGAAATCATCAAACTTCTTGATGCAGGTATCATTTACCCCATCGAGGATAGTCCTTGGGTGAGTCCTGTTCACTGTGTTCCAAAAAAAGGAGGAATGACTGTTGTGACCAACGAACGAAATGAATTAGTTCCAACTAGAACTGTCACCGGATGGCGAGTATGTATTGATTACAGAAAATTAAATAAAGCCACCCGAAAAGATCATTTTCCTTTGCCTTTCATGGATCAAATGCTTGAGAGATTAGCAGGAAACAAATACTTTTGTTTTCTCGATGGTTTTTCAGGATATTTTCAAATTCCTATTGATCCAGCTGATCAAGAAAAGACCACATTCACATGTCCCTTTGGAACTTACGCTTATCGGCGTATGCCTTTTGGATTATGTAATGCTCCCGCGACTTTTCAAAGATGCATGATTGCCATATTCCAAGATATGCTTGAAACATCTATGGAAGTTTTCATGGATGACTTTTCAGTCTTCGGAAGCTCATTCGAAGCTTGCCTTTCTAACCTCGATAAAATGCTTGAAAGATGTAAAGCTGCACATCTTGTTCTCAATTGGGAGAAGTGTCATTTCATGGTAACTGAAGGAATTGTGTTAGGACACAAAATTTCTAGCGCAGGAATGGAGGTTGACAAAGCAAAGATCGATGTCATTACCAAATTACCACCCCCAACTAACGTTAAAGCCGTTAGAAGTTTCCTAGGACATGCAGGTTTTTACCGTCGTTTCATTAAGGATTTTTCCAAAACATCTCGTCCAATGACGAAACTTCTTGAAAAAGATGCTGTTTTCGATTTTAATGCAGACTACATGAAAGCATTCGAAGCATTGAAAACACAACTGACTAGTGCACCCATTATGGTTTCCCCTGATTGGTCACTACCATTCGAGCTTATGTGCGATGCAAGCGATTTTGCTGTTGGAGCCGTATTAGGACAACGAGAAGAGAAACATTTTCGTCCTATATATTTTGCCAGCAAAACACTCAACAATGCTCAACAGAATTACACAGTTACAGAGAAAGAATTGTTAGCCGTTGTTTTCGCTTTCGATAAATTCAGATCATACCTTGTACTTTCGAAAACAATCGTGTTCACCGATCATTCAGCGTTAAAATATCTGTTTAAGAAGCAAGATGCCAAACCGCGTCTCATCCGATGGATTTTACTACTCCAAGAATTCGATATCGAAATCAAGGATAAGAAAGGAGCAGAAAATCTAGCCGCTGATCATCTATCTCGTTTAGAAAATCCAAATCTGGAAGAGTTAAAAGAAGATGAGATTGACGACTATTTTCCGGATGAAACACTCATGACTGTTGAAACAGATGATGAGAACGAAATTCCATGGTTTGCCAATTATGCAAATTATCTCGTTGGAGGAATTCTAAAGAAAGGATTAACTCATGCCCAACGAAGTAAATTCTTTTCGGATCTTAAACATTATTATTGGGAAGAACCTTATCTTTTCAAAATGTGTCCCGATGGGATGATTAGAAGATGTGTTTATGGTTCTGAAACAAGAAGAATTCTCGATGAATGTCATCATGGCCCAACTGGGGGACATTATGGTCCTTCCACCACCGCTAAAAAAATCTTTGATGCTGGATTCTATTGGCCGACTATTTTTAAAGAAGCCCATACTCTTGTTAAGAATTGTGATGCTTGCCAAAAATCCGATAGTCTTTCCCGAAGAGATGAAATGCCACAGAAGAGCATTCAAGTCTGTGAATTATTCGATATTTGGGGAATTGATTTCATGGGACCGTTTCCTAAATCACACAAATACGAATACATTCTCGTTGCTATTGATTATGTTTCCAAATGGGCCGAAGCGGAAGCTCTACCCACAAATGATGCACGAGTAGTTGTTAATTTTCTCAACAAGCTTTTCGCTCGTTATGGAATTCCTAAAGCTTTGATAAGTGATCGTGGAACCCATTTCTGTAATAAACAAATGGAGAAAATTATGAAGCGATATGGAGTTCATCATCGTTTCGCTACAGCTTATCACCCACAGACCAGTGGTCAAGTCGAAAATACCAACAGAGCCTTAAAAAGGATACTCGAAAAAACGGTTAAAGACAATCCAGCCGTTTGGTCGAGAAAACTAGATGATGCTCTGTGGGCATTTCGCACAGCTTACAAAACACCAATTGGTACAACACCATACAGATTGCTGTATGGAAAAACTTGTCATTTGCCGTTCGAAATCGAACATCGCGCTTACTGGGCACTGAGAAACTGTAACCCAGACCTCAAAGTAGCTGGAGAGAAGAGATTTTTGCAATTGCATGAACTCGATGAGCTTAGACTACAAGCTTATGAGAACTCCAAACTTTACAAAGCAAGAACAAAAGCTTATCATGATAGAAAGCTAAGAATCAGAAAAGAATTCAAGGCTGGAGACAAAGTTCTGCTTTTTAACATGAAGTATAAGTTCAAGGCTCCCAAATTGAAACCGAAATGGTTCGGACCATATACGGTGAAGCATGGATTTCCATCCGGATATGTTGAATTGCATGACAAACATGGTGGAAGTTTCATTGTTAATGGGCACCGAATTAAGTTATACTATGACAAGGAGCAGATGAATGAAGTTTCTATTCAAGAGATTCCGCCTGAATCAGAATATGAAGCTATAACCTTTATGTCACCCTTCCCGGCCGATTTCAAGAAAAACACTCCGTGGGCCGAAGATTCTGGTTATATCTATGATGTTCTACCAAGACCGTGGGAGAAAGTTAAGCTGGAATACATAGATGAAACTGGAGAAGGAATAGTGATTGGAAATGTGCTGTACGTTCCAAAATTTCCAAAGAAGAAGTCAGCACCAACATGAAGAGAGAGAAGTTCGAGTCCGGCTGATGACTCGTTAATAAAACAAGCGCTTCTCGGGAGGCAACCCGTGTGTTTGCTATGTTTATTTTTCATTTTTATTTTCTAGTGATTAAACCCCAAAGTTTTTTCTAAATTGCTTAGTTGAACTTAAGTGTGGGGGTGTATCACTGCATTTTAAATAAAGCGAAGATATATTTCGTATGTGTGTCTCTTTTGTTTTTAGATTACTGCAGATAATGATTTCGAAGCTTGGACGCTAGGATCAAGACTCCTCTTGAGAAGAAAATACGGTTTATTCTTTTATTTCCCTATTTCATTCTTTGTCGTTTATCACATTGAGGACAATGCTTAACTTAAGTGTGGGGGGGGGGGGGGTGAATAGGAAAATAAGAATTAGATTGTAGTTTCGAGCTGAATTTTAAAATTTTGTTTGCCCTTGTAATCTAGTCTTTTGTCATTTTTAAAGATTATATTCTAGAATAACTGGATTTATCCACTGGTGAAATCTGTAATTTTGAAAATTCGAGATGTGTCCCGATTAATATTGCAATCCATTCTGGGATCGATAACATTAGCTAGCACAGATTATAGCCCTTTCCACTAAATTTTGAGGATTTGAGCCTGCTATATATAGCATACATCTTTTATGCTTAGATCTTTTTGCTATGAGTGTGCCGGTGATTTTATTTATTCTAGAACTTGTACCTGTAAATCATTACGAGACCGTTGTGAGATCACATTTCGTTTGTGATATAAGTGTATATGCGTGATAAGAGGCAATTTTAGGTTTTTCCCCAAATGGCCTTCCATTTTCATATAATGCTATATTAGCTAGCTACATTGGCTAGTTAACCACTCATATGGACCCATTTGTTAGCATTTATCTTTAATGCTAGATACCCCTAGTTACACCCGCCGAGCCTATCTTTTCTTTTGATAAAATCCAGAAAAATTCAAAAAGATTTTACACCTTTTTAGCCTAGCCTTATCCATAGTCAAGTCTTGGTTGGTTGCTAGCTATTTGGCAAGATGGAAGTTATGTGGAAATTATGAAAGTTCAAAGAAAGCGTAAACTCCGAAAGTTGTTATCCAAGAAAAGTCATTGCAACTATAAGATGACATGTAAAAAAAAAAAAAAAAAAAAAAAAAAAAAAAAAAGTCATTGCAACTATAAGGTGACAAGAATAAGCCAATGGGCTAAGTGAATCAAGTATGAATAAAGGAAGTATGGAGTTTTTCACAAAATGGCATGATATTGGTTTGTAATAGCTAGTAACATTTGGTTCGTAGACTTTGACTAATTTTGTTTTATGTTCCACCAATTTCATAAATATATCCCATGCCTTATCCTACCCTTTTTGACTTTGTGAAATTATTAAGTGTATGGGCATGTAGTAACCATCCGATTTTTTGAGGAATTGACTAACGTTGTTAGCGATCTAGGGAGTATTTTGGCGACCATCCGTTATGCGAGTAACGTCGTTAGCGAACCAAGGTACAATCTAGTGACCATCCGTTAGTTGGTAATGCAAGAATTCGTTGTTAGGGAGCTATTATGTTTTGCATGAGATAGTGGCGCGATAGTCTTTTATTACCCTTTAAGCCTTAAACCCGAATAAAAGCCCTCTTTGATATGTATACTTGGAGCTCACACCATTTCGGTGTAGTTTTGTTTCTCGTACAAGCCTATGGTAATATTTAGATCATGACTGAGCAAATGAGTGTCATTCCTCTTATATACTCCTCCAATCATACAAATGAGTGTTTGAGTGAATTATATTTCATTTTCCTTTCGTGAGGTGTTTAGTAATGTGTATCATGCAAGAAAATCATATGGGTATTGTCAAACATCTCGATGATTCAACCATAAAAGCTTAAAACGATGAATCTAGCTTGTACTAGTGCTTGATAGATTTGCATCACATTTTCCTAATCATTTGTGTATACCATGTGGATGATTGTTTTTATTTCTAGATTTGCTTGAGGGCAAGCAAAGTTCAAGTGTGGGGGATTTGATAACGCCTAAATCTAACATGTTTTTGATAGCGTTATTGGTAGTTTTATATATGTTTTGTGGTTATATTTATATGCTTTTGTTACTAAATCGTACCAAAGTGTGTTTGCAAAGCATTTGTAGCCAAAGACAGGAAAATGGATGGAAAAGATGCAAAAATGAGGAAAAAGGAAGTATTTGAGATTTCATGTGAATCTTGTGTCAAGTCCGCTCCGTAAGGTACTTCAATGAGTTAAAGTCCGAGTAGTCGAGTTCATAAGCTTAAGGATGAAGAGAAAGATCAAAGAATCAAGAGCTACAACCGAGAGACAAGTCGTATGCAAAAGTTCAAGAAATTGGTTCATCAGCCATAGCCATCCGATCGGTCGCCGCCCGCAACCGATTCGGATGGAGTAAATTTGGATTTACCGAGAAGACCAACCGATCGGTAGACCATTCTATCCGATCGGTTGGAAGTCGCTATTTGACCCAAGACTTCTTTATTAAGGATTGTGACTTTATAACTCCGGTTCTAGGTCCTTCTTTTCAGTATTCTAACCATTCAATACTACTTGGAGAGCAAGAGAAGCATTTATGCACTTAGACCTTTGGTTAGAGCAAATTTATGGAACCATTTGTTGGGTATTTTATATACCAATCAATCTAGAGAGATAGATACATGCTAAACAAGTGCTAGGAGAGAATATACAGAGAAATATACTTAGAAATTCGTCCATAAGTCCAGGAGAAGGGAGAAAGTCGATTATACCATTTTCATTGCTTGTGGAATCATTGTCTTTCACTTGTAATCTTATTTCCAAATCATTGTAAGACTTTCAATCATGGTTTCTAATGTTCAAATTATTGAGTTTACATTTATGTTTGCTATGAGTGGCTAGTGCCTTTGTGCACTTGCTTAGATGATGTGTATTATTCATTGATTGGCATATGATTGTGATAACATGTTTTAATTCAATTTCAAGTCAATTCTAAGAACCTATTGTGATAAAGTTTCATAGTGACATTTGGGTAATCAAGTTTAACTAGTGCTAGTAATCTTGAGGGTTGAAAGAACTATTGTTATTCCACTAGTTATAATCATTTGTCTATGAATGATTGTTGTTTTCCACTATTCTTGATTAACCAAAGGAACTTAATTGTGATTGTAATGAAAATGCTTTTGTCTATCAAAACGAATTGATTGTAAACCACTTTAAAGGTCGAGAGATTAATAGTTTGCTTTCAATTGTGACCTTTTGTCTATAATCGGTTACCTTTTGTATTGACCATTTCCTAAGCTTGTTTGATTAGACAAAAGATTGTTTTTGTGTTTGGGGAACACCAACTCATGAACCTTGAATTGATCTTGAATTGATTGGTTAAACTTAATGCTTGTTTTTATAAACCAAAATCTTGACGAAGGTTTAATTTGTAGAAACAATAGATTAGTGTCAAAACTAATTATCACAACCAACATGTTTTCCAAAGTTATCACAATCATATTAGTCAATTGTAGTACACTAGTCTAAGCAAGTGTAGTTTTTAATCATTTGAATTTTCATCATATCATTGCTACTTATTGAGATAGTTGCTTTTAACTTACAATTCGATTCACTACACAAATCCCTGCGAACGATCCCGACTTACCATCAAAATCTTGCTACAACGGACGAGTATACTTGCTCGTATGTGTTGTTATTAGATTCGGTAATTCACCCCATTATAAATTTAAAACTTGCACCGAACCGGGCACATCAAAAGCCCTCAATAACCAAGTGTTATCACCTCCACATAAGGACGCTAGGAACACAAATAGCGGACCCCAAGTAAAAGACCCCTCTTCATCCAAACATGTCCACTTCGTCAACATTGTCACTATTAAACCAATTGATAGGAATGAGGATAATAGTGAACCTGAAGATGAGGTTAAGAAAGTCGAGGTTGATAAAGAAGTTAGGAAAAGTGAGATTGAAGAAGTAGGTGATGATGAGGACTACTTCAATAGGCTACCCACTAAGGAAGAGCGCGCATATCATACAGACTTATTCGATGACCCCGAGACACCATACTTCCTAGGTAGACCAATTATAAAAATGGGCGACCCTTCTAATCTCAACATACCATGCAACATCGGACATTTGCATGTGTGGAAAGCTTACATCGACCTTAGATCGCCCATAAACATCATGACTAGAGCCCACTACAACTTGATAATGAAAAATCAACTTGGGTATAGGATGTTCCCTGATAAGGGTTGGATGAGTAACTTCACGGAAGAGTTAAGGGATTACCGGTTTATGTAGGAAATTTCACCTATGCCACCGACTTTGTAATTGTAGAAGATATCCGCCCAACAGTCGATGCATGCTTAACTCAAGTAGTTTTTGGAAAACCATTTGTTAAGGTCTCTAGAATGACTTATGAACCTTCCTTAGGAATAGTTAGATTTAAGGATGAGACCGATGAGATAAACTACCAAATGCCATATAAGATAGAGCAATTCCAGCACTTGTCAAATGTTGAGAAGGAGCTTAAGCAAGCAGTCTACTATAGGAATGATGGAGATAGAAGTAAAGGAGTAGACTATGTTATGGAAAGGATATCTGGTTTCTACAAGGATTGTTTGAAATTAGGACCGGAATATAAAACCGGACATGAGAATGGCCTAGAAACCGTGACCAATGATGGAGTCACGTAATGTACAGTGACTTTGAGTCTAGCTACAAGACTCGTTAATAAAGAAAAGCGCTTCTTGGGAGGCAACCCAAGCTTTATTTGCTTTGTATGTTTATTTATTTGTTTGTTTGATTTTATTTGCTTCCGTATGTATGTTTAATTTTTATTATTATTGATTCATGTTCGAAATTAAATTGTGAAAATGCTTTATCTTGTTTTTAACTTCGTCTTAACTACATATAAAGGTATTTTGCAAAAGATAAGTGTAAGGGAAATCCAAATCGGTTTATTAGAACAAATGAACATGAATCATAACAATATTAAATTAACATACATATTAGTAATTGTTTGAGTCAAATGCTTGTATCGAGTCATAATGATATTTTGCAGGATTTCCAGGAAATAAGGATTGAGTTTTTCCAGAAATTTTCCGGAAACTTAACATGAAAAATCTGTCAGATCACTTCTGACGGCGTCAGGAACAGTTTTCTGGAATTTTTTTTTTTAAGTTTTGTTTTTCTTCCAGAATCATAAAATGCTTTATTAAATCTCTAACTTATAAACTCCAGGAATCTGCAAAATAATCATTCCACAAGCATTATATCCTTATACAGATTTATCCCGCCGATGTTATGCAGGTTTTCGTGTTTGTTTTCTCAGGTTTAACAGGTTATTTTGGACAAGGAGATGTATGTGGAATCTAGCTTTTGGCGCTGCTTTAGTCTTGAAGCTTAAACATTACCTTGGAAGAAGATCTAACCATGTTACCTCTTTATCCACCGAGCGAATCAGGGGAGTATTTGATTTCATTCTTTTACCTTATTTACTTTTACATCTTGTTATTTGAACATTGGGGACAATGTTCATCTTAAGTGTAAGGGGGGGTAAAGTACGATACCTTAGAGAATGCTATTACGCTTGATTTTTCGTTTGTTTAATGGTAGATGTGTAATAAAACTGAGAGAAATACCTGTTAAGGCAATTTTAGTGCCAAATTTAAAATTTTTTACAACATATAGGAGTGAAACTTTGGTCTTAATGAGCGTCTCACGGATATGAGTTATATGACTAGCACAAAACCGTACCACTAAAAAAATTTTCCACCCCCAAATATGTGAGGTTCGCCCTAGAATTGGTAGGAAAAGCATTTATGCTATGATGTGTGTACCGGTAGCACTTAGATTCTAGAACTTGCGTTAGGACCATTCCGAGGCCACAAGTGAGACTACATTCGTGTAGTTAGATTTACTACATGATAAGAGGCATTAGGAATAACCCATTGTTTTACACCTGTGTTTTTGTTATAATTACATTGGCTACATTGGTCAAATAATTCTCCCACACCCCTTGCGTTGTACTCATTTTTAGTACACGATACCCCTAGTACACCCCTCAGAGCCTATCTTTTCGTTTCTAACTTTAAGCATTTTACTTAAAGTAAGAATTTGTTTACACCCCACTTAAATGTACACCCAAATCGCCTTAGCCTACCTTGTATGTACTCATTTTTAGTGCATTATTGTGACAACATTTGTTTAAACCCCAAGTTAATTATTTAATTGATTACATGGTTGCTAAGTCGAGTCATATCCTTGTACATATTGTTTTGGGACGATTGGGACTCATGGGTAAAGTACTAGTGTAATGGAGTAATGGGGAAGAACAACATTATTACCCCCATACGTGCTAAATATTTTAAAAGTACTCCAAGTGTTTCAATTATCTTAATTCGAGTCATTAGAATAGTTAATTGTAAAGTTATGTAAAAGTTCAAGTGTAAGGGGGATACAACCCCCCTACGATGTATTATTTTGGATGGTAGGGCAAGAGTGTATGCAAAAAAAAAAAAAAAAAAAAAAAAAAAAAAAAAAAAAAAAAGATAGAGAAAAAACATACGGACTACCATCCCGTTTCATTTTATGTTTATTTTATCTTTTTGTTATTTTTCATTAGCTTAAGTCGAGTCTAGTCTTGGCTTAGCAACGCCATATTGTACATGTAATTAATCAAGATCTTTAACTCGCCACCAGTAAAATATCCTTTATCCAACAAAACCGTGTTTATCATATCCCTACACCTAACGTTATAACCCGTTTAAAAGCCCTCTTTGATAGTTTATCTTAGGTGCTTACGCCTAGTGGAGGAGGTTTTTGATCCTTTCCCAAGCCTATGGTAATCTATTTGCTATGACAGGTAGTGAGATATATTATTCATTTTCATTTATGAGATATACTTTTATGACACCTGAGAGATGTGAGTATCTAAACACTACTTGTGAGGTGCTAGTCTGTAATCTCCGTGCTTATTATGATTAAAGTGGAACGACTACTTGTTGTAATTACTTTTATATTAGCATTAAATGACCCCTAACTTGTATTTTGATTAGAATAAAAGCGCATTTGCTTGAGGACAAGCAAATCTCAAGTGTAAGGGTATTTGATGAAGCGAAAAGTGTACCGCTTTTAGGGGGTCATTTAAGCCCTAAATCGTATTTATTTGATCAAATATTGCCATAAATCGTTCCTTTTGTCATTTTAGGTACTTTGGAGAAGAAATCTGGAAAAGGAAGCATTTTGGACGTTTTTGGAGCATAAAAGTGAAGAAAACGACAAAGTCTCAAAATCGGCTGGAAAAGTACCTGTGACGGCGTCAAGCACCATTGTGACGCCGTCAACCCTTGACGCGCCAGAGAGGATTTTGGATGATTAAAAGGGGACGGCGTCAAGAAGGCCATCTGGAAACCCTAGCCGCGGCGAGGTGACGGCGTCACGACCCAAAGGGTGACGCCGTCAAGTCTGTTTTTCTATATATACTTTTGCAATTTTCATTCATAGTGTGCAACTTTGTGATGAGAAACCCTTAGACGATTTTTCTGCTATTTTTAAGGGTTTTATACCCTTGGATCTCCCATGTTCAATTGAAGATAAGTAATCAATTAATCATTCAATATGTCTATGTGTTGTTTGATTATATCTTGTTCTTGTCTTTTATTTAACATGCTAGGCTAGATTTATCTTGTGTTTGCTTAGATCTAATGAAACCTAACTATTGATTATTGGTTGTTGGTGTGTTATTAATTGTATTGGATGATTGTTTATCGATGTTAGGCTTAAGAAAACTAGCTAACCTCCTATACGGTAACTTGCTTGAACGTCTTAAGAAACATGAACCAATGCGTACTAAGGTTTTTATGGTTGTATTTAATGCATGAGCGAATTCTAGTGATCCCATGTTAGGAGCTTCTTAGCCGGCTCGACATAGGAGTGAAGTAGGAGCTTGTAGAGTTGGGGAAGTACGTACGCCACCCCACGATTGGTATTAAGGAATACACCCGTCATCCACACAATTAATACACACTAATCAACCGGTAAAAGATAGTTAGGGAGTAAGGAAATCTAAGTAAACACATTTCTCTCCATATAAGTTCCACAACCTTTTTATTTTCAGTTATTTTATTTTATTTGCAATTGTAGTTATTTGGGTTAGTTGACTAGCAACTAATTCCGCCCACTCCTTCAAACCCGAGATTTTATTTGCTTTTATAAAAATATAAAAATACAAAAAGAATCTTCCCTCACCCTTAGACCTATTAGAGTAGTTTTTCAATCCTAACGACACTATTCCCCTAGAGAACGATCAATCCCCCGGTACTTGCCACTACACTATACTACATCGGTCAGGTACACTGCCTGGTGGGGATTGCAAGCCTCTTGAGATCCCTCGAGAGGTAAAACCTGTTGTAAGGTCGCAAAACCACGCATCATTGATCTTATCAAAAAGGTCGGTGGTGACAATCATTCTCAATGAATGAATTTTAGTAACCTCGTTTCGATCCTTTCGGCTCAAGGCATCTGCCACAACATTCGCTTTACCGGGATGGTTGCGAATTTCGCAATCATAGTCCTTCAACAAGTCTAACCATCTTTGTTGCCTCATGTTGGGATCTTTCTTACCAAGGAAATATTGAAGGCTTCGATGATCGGTGTAAATTACAAACTTGACACCATACAAGTAATGCCTCCTAAGTTTTAAAGCAAAAACCACAGCCGCAAACTCAAGGTCGTGAGTTGCATAATTTTCTTCATGCTTCTTTAGTTGTCTCGAGGCATAAGCAATCACTTTTCCCCTTTGCATGAGAACACATCCAAGACCCGAATAAGATGCATCACTATAAACCACCATCTCTTCGGTCCCTTCCGGCAATACTAGAACCGGTGCTTCACACAACTTCCTCCATAGAGTACGAAAGGCTTTGTCTTGTTCTTCACCCCACTCGAAGGTAGCGTTCTTCTTAGTGAGTTTCGTCAACGACGATGCGATTTTGGAGAAGTCTTGAATAAATCTTCTATAATATCCCGCAAGGCCAAGAAAACTTCGAATCTCACCAACATTCCTTGGTGCATGCCATTTCATTACGGCTTCTACTTTTGAAGGATCAACTTTGATACCATCGGCATTAATAACGTGACCGAGGAATTGAACTTCTTGTAACCAAAATTCACATTTTGAGAATTTAGCATACAATCTTTCTTTTCTCAAAGTCTCTAAAATCTCCCGCAAATGCGCGGCGTGTTCCTCCTTACTCTTCGAGTAGATAAGAATATCATCGATGAACACTATGACGAACCTATCCAACATTGGTCTACATACGCGGTTCATAAGGTCCATGAAAACCGCAGGCGCGTTCGTGAGACCAAAAGGCATAACCGTAAACTCGTAATGTCCATATCGGGTCCTAAAGGCCGTCTTAGGAATGTCTTCTTCTCGAACCTTCAATTGGTGATAACCTGAACGGAGATCGATCTTTGAAAACCATCGCGCACCTTGAAGTTGATCAAAGAGGTCATCGATTCTTGGTAATGGATACACATTTTTCACCGTGACTTTATTCAACTCGCGGTAGTCGATGCACATCCGCATACTACCATCTTTCTTTTTAACGAACAAGATTGGAGCTCCCCATGGCGAACTACTAGGACGAATGAAACCCTTGTCAAGCAATTCTTGAAGTTGACTCATCAACTCTTTCATTTCGGATGGAGCAAGGCGATAGGGAGTTTTAGCAATAGGGGTAGCACCCGGAACAAGATCAATACGGAATTCGACTTGCCTTTCGGGTGGAATACCCGGCAAGTCTTCCGGAAAGACATCACAAAACTCATTCACAACCGGAACATCATCGATACTTTTCTCCTCAAAGCTCGTATCTACCACGTGAGCCATGAAGGCATAACATCCACGTGATAAATATCTCCTAGCCTTCATCACGGTGCATAACTTTAGTTCACCTTTTCTTTTATCCCCATAAATAATCATTTCACGACCGCTAGGATTCACAACTCGAATGATCTTTTGGCTACAAAGGATAGCCGCGTTATATTTATCAAGCCAATCCATACCAATAACAATATCAAATTCCCCGAGTATAATGGGAATTAAGTCAATTTTAAAGACGTTCTCATCAATCTCTATTACATCTCGATATACATTAGACACAACAACGATCTTACTATCGGCTATTTCGACTTCTAGGGGTATCGGGAGTTTAGCTAGTGGGGAGGTTAGTTGCTTGCTAAAATCATAAGACACGAAAGACACACTAGCACCCGAATCATACAAAACCCGAGCGGGTACGGAATTAACAAGATGAATACCTGTGATGACATCGGTCTCTGACTTAGCTTCGTCAACACTCATTTGGTAAACTCGAGCTTTTGGTTTTGGAATTTCCACCTTCTCTTCCTTGACGGTTCTCAAAGGCTTTGCTTCAATCGCCTTTGTTTTCGGGCAATCCCTCAACCTATGCCCTATCTCGTTACACCCATAGCATACTATCATCGGCTTGGTACAATCTTTGCTTTGATGATCTAAAGCTCCACACTTGTAACAACCCGGCGTATTTCGCCTACATTCCCCAAGATGGAACTTGCCACACTTTGAACATGCTACCTTAGCTTTGTTTCCCACACTCTTCTTGTCATGGTCAAATTTGGCTTTCTTCCCATCCCGATTCACAAACTCTAGCTTCCTTTTTGGTTCTTTAGCCTCTTTCTCCTTCCTCCTAAGTAAGTCCGCTTCCCTCACCCTAGCTCTACTCAAAAGATCTTCCAAAGTAGTACACTTGAATGGTGAGATCACATCACGAATGTCATCCTTAAGCATCCTTTGGAACTTGTCAACTTTAAGCTTTTCATTCCCAAGGTATTCGGGACAATAAGGGACCATATCATTAAACGTCCTCCACAACTCATTCACCGTCTCATTAGTTTGAGTGAGAGATTGGAACTTCTCTCGAATCTTGTCAATCTCTTCAATCGGAGCATATTCGGTACTAAACAACTCCTTGAATTCCTTCCAAGTACAAGTCTCCGCCCAAGGTTCACATTTCTCACACACCTTTCCTTCCCACCAAGTCTTAGCACTATCACGAAGAAAGTTAGTAGCATAAATAACCTTCTTCTTTTCTTCACAACCACTCGTACGAAAAGCACCTTCCACAGCCGTAATCCATCTATTACTAACAATGGGGTCAAGAACACCGGTAAACCGTGGTACATCACAAGCCGTGAAGTCCCGGTAAGTAGCTTTGTCACTCTTAGGTTCTTTCACCGGACCACACTCTTTCTTAAACTCCTTAAACTCTTCCTTCATTAGCTCCCTAAGATTTTGCGTCGTTTGTTTGACATAGTAGGGCATTGCTTGCTCAATAGCCTTACCCACTCTTTTTGCCATCATTGAGTCTAGGGCTTTCATTTCCTCTTCCGTGAAACCTCTAAGGTTAAGGCCTCCGGAGCTAGAGGAAGAAATTTCATTATCCTTACTATCATTACCCGCATCACTTGCCGAAGTTTTGGCATGCTTGGAAGCCGTGGCTTTCGCGACTTCCTTCGTGAGAGGGGTTTCCATTTCTTCTTACTGAAAATTAGCAATTCATATTATTAGGCACACATACATATACCCTACCGATGCATGAATGACATTTATATCTTTGTTCTCGCACCCTAGCTTGTCACCCATGTATGATCTAAATGATTTCAATTTCACATATGTTCCGTATTTTCATCACTACGGTGGCCAGGCGTAGTCATGAAAATATTGAACATATGGGTCCTCAAAATCATCCAAACAATACACAAATAACAAACACTAGCTCTAAACGCATCTATACAAGGCCTAAGTCTAGGAAATCCTAAAGTAAAATCCTAAATCTCTTAGCCCAAAGCTTTGATACCAAGCTGTAACGCCCCGTGCCCGATTAGACCAAAATTTTAAACTTTTTACGCAAAAACGATTTACCTTTATGGACATCTGACCACTCTTTTTATGACTGACAAAAATGTACAAATATTCAGCCCTTGAGGCTATTTTTAAATGAAATTAAACTCAATTACCTTCGAAACGATAGGTGGTACGACCCGTGATGACTTACGAATTAAATGATACGAATTTTTGAAAATCGACAAAATCTGGAACTAGGCCCATGCCGCCGGCATAGGGCCATACCGGGTGGCACACACCCTTCTAGTCATCTGGGTCATGTCCCAACTCTCCCAGGCCGTGGGTTTGGCTTCCAAACCTCCGGCCAGGACCTGCAAGTTACCAAAAATACTTCGTTTCCATCCCGTTTTCGCTATAACCGACCCATACAACCTCCATTTTTCAACAAACTTGACCAACTACAATAACTTATCAATTCAAACTTGCTCCACAGTAATTCAACCCGTTTAGTTATCAAAATGGGCGAGAACGGCTAAGTGCCAAACACCCCTTTTGCAATTGATTCAACCATAACTAGTTACCATAACAACTTCAAAGTACTTACACAAATTTGACTCGTGACCTATACATGAACAAAAGGACTTAAACGACAACAAGACCACTTGATAACAAAACGACCATATGGATTAAAGTATACCAACACACAAAAGACACGTTGGGGTTTTCAACTTCAATACGCTTGGTCCAAAAGGATTGTGGTCTTCTAAGCTAGCTTCTAACTACGCTATGCTTCCTTCCACGGCTAAAACTAGGCAAGATCCTTACCTTTGCTTCCTCCGCTAGAACCTACAAAACCATTAACATCTAAACCGTAAGCGAAAACGCTTAGTAAGTATACAAGATATAACCAACATCACATTTACATGAGATTGGTGATTAACACCACTCAAAACATTAACAAGGAGCATCAAATGGGATTATTACTCACCTTGACCAAGCAAGTAATTATATATCATTTACACAACTAGCATTGGATCCAAGCTAATACACATTAACAAGCTCCATAATAAGCACATTAACACAAACATAACATTAACATCATAACATTAACAAGGATTATACTTATATACTTACCTCCAATCCTACTAGCTTCCTACTGGCTTGATTGGGATTCTACAAATGCTTCCTAGCACAACATTAACTACAATTAGTGTCTACAAACTAAGGAGACTACCATTTCACTACTTTTCACTATAATCAATAAAACCCACCACATGAACCCTAATTTTCACATTTGGGGAAAACCACTTACTTGATGAAAGGACCACAATTAAGACTTCCTTAAGGCTTCTTGATGCATAATTGAGACAAGATGATGTTTTTGGCTTTCCCTCCTATTTATCCTCTATATGTCGACCTACCAAGAATGCTCCAACCTTTTCCATAATTTTCCACTATCTAGATATTTAGTTGGTGTTAGTTACAAGTTTGGCCTCTTGGAAAATATGGTCCTTCTAGTCATATTCTTCTTATTTTGGCCACCCATTAGTTATTACTTAACCTACAACACATAATTTATATTTACATATCCTTGTTTTTACATAAATGGTACCTCACCGGGATACAGGTGTAACACTAACACCTCATGTTAACGTTTAGAATTATGGCATGCATGGTTTCTTAAATTTTTTCAATCGTATCTAAATTTATACGAGTATACGCTGCACATTTTGAATCATTTAGTTTACGTATGCCTAGCGTGGCCTAAGGGACTTAGTAACACCCTAGATATCGTGTACATGCTTGTGAAAATTCAAATACGAAACACAATTTAACTAGAAAGTCAAACCGGGTTTAAATTGTATTTTTAAGTGTTGGATAAGAAACTTGTCCAACTAGCCCCCCCTAAATGCCATATTTTATTCGTATTTATACGTATAACCTATGGATATTTCTACATATATCGAATGATGACATAGCTACCTTCAACTTTTGTCATTTGTGACTTCCCCCATAAGCCCGAATAAGCTCTAAAAAATGACTCAACTTATAAGCTATTCGACTGGTTCTTAAAAGACTTAGAAAAATTTACTAAGTGTTTTCAAAACTAGTGAAAATGTTCCAAACAGCGTAGAAACTGATTATCTATTTTCGAATTTGAATTAATAACACCCAAATTGTTTTTGCACATTTCGATAGCTGACCTAGCAAGCTACACATTTCGTGTTTTAAGTTCGACCCCATAAGCTCAATTCGACATTTGAAATTACCCATTTTGTTTCGACAATCGCTAGCTCTAAATAATACAAATTTTCAGAAATTTAATGTTTTCCGAGTGGGCTTAATTAAGCCCATTAAGCCTTAGCAATTGAACAGTCCATTAGGCCCATATGATACATTTTTAGAATCACAAAAATAGCCCAAGTCCAGGCCCAAAACTGTTTTCATGCCCTCGCCTCTAGATTTCTTAACGGGCCTTATAATCAATTCGTTAATGGCCCATTAACTCAAAAATAAGTTATTTTCTGAAATAAGCAGTTGAATTAAGTTGAAATGAGCTTAATAAAGTTATAGAAATTTTCAGAATATTTTTCCCACAATTTTTGGACATTGGGACTAAAAATGCAAATCGAATACACCTTGAGGGACTAAAACTGCCAAACATGTAAATCTTGGACTGGGACTGCCAAAACAGAAAGTTTAGGGTAGCAACTGATATTATTTAATATTCCAAGCTCAGAATGCTATTTTGGACATGTAGTGGACTGTAAATGCAATTATTATAAAATGAGGACTAACAGTGCAACGCAAACGCCGTTAGAGAAAAAGAAGTAAAAACTGGATAAGGACAAGGACCAACAGATTTTATTTGACATTCTTATTTCATTTTCCATTTTACGAATTCTCATCAAGTCACGTGCATTTTTGGTATATTTCGTTTACTTAATATTTAACGTTCGTTATATATATATATATATATATATATATATATATATATATATATAGAATCCGGTTCCATTGAGAAGGTTTTTATTTTGAGAAGATTGAGAAATCTTCGTTTGAACAAACTGATTCATGTTTTTTATTTGATTCACAAGTAAACATCATTTTATGGTGAATCGAATCTATAAATTACAAATTTGATTCACAAATCATTGTTAAAATCGAGTTATGATGATGATTCATTAAATTTGTACAGATGATTCAGTATTCTACATATATCGCAAAATCCAGAGATTTTGAACATTGATTCAAATTTTTTTTACACATTTTTAATTTTAATCACATTAAAATGAGTTTTACGCTTGAAAAACATGAATCAAAGTTAAAAATCTATCGTTTTTGAAAACCTTCTCAATCTTCTCAAAATAAAAACTTTCTCAATCGATCCAGATTATATATATATATATATATATATATATATATATATATATATATATATATATATATATATATATTATATATATATATATATATATATATATATATATATATATATATAATATATTCCCGTTTCGTTTCATCACTTTCGAGGAAACGATATGATTGGTTTCAAAAACATAAAAATAAGATAATATTATATATAATATTATTTTTGAACTTCAGGCATTTTAAGCATATCACACTCACATCACCAATCAGATCATTATCGATCTCTTATTTCACACTAGTTAACCATTGGCCAGATTCTCAGGCTTTTCTATTTACCAGGTTCTGTTCTGAAGCCGTTACCATAATCTCACCTGAACTTACTCATCACCTCCCTAATATCACCCAAGGTGAGTCGTAGCCCCATTTTAAATTGTTTACAAGCTTTATACTTTTGGGGGAGATACATGCTCAACTGCTTTCGTTTATTTTTATACTTTGAAAACTCACATGATTTACTCAAAATTATAACTCCTACTTACATGCTTTGATTTACTCTTTGAGAGGGCTATATGCTCGTTTTACTTGCAAAGTACTTGCTTAACTTACATGCTAAACTCAGATGATAGCATTTTCAAACTGCTTGTTGTAACATGACACTGAATTTCATTTTACATTCACGTAATACTATGAATGTACATTTCACCTTTGTATGATTATTTCCACGTTTCAATGGAAATACTTGCCAGAACTAAAGTATACATATTTTATGTACCCCATTAAACCCATATTGCCTAAGTTACTGTATTGCCATAAAGCCCCTCTATCATGAGCCATTAATCACTGCGGTGAGCACGAATATAGTGAACAGCTTCGAAACCTGTTAGAGGCTTACGACCTATCCCACTAAATACTTGACGGAATGCCTTTGTGGTTAGTCGTATTTAGTCGCGATGCACTATATTTGAGAAAAATAGGAATTGGCAAATCCCCTATTACTCGAGGGCCAAACCCATCAATTCTTTGATGTGGACTCCTCCGTTTTACGGTACTTTGTTAACGTTTTGCGTGTCATGAGGCTTAGAGCAATATAACTATATGAATATATATGTCTTCATATATATATATTTGGATACAGCTGTATTTAGTAATTCACCACTCCACTTTGATAGATTTCAGGCATTATACCATTGTTTTCACTTGGTGCTAGGATTTTGGATCCTATACTTGAACTTAACTGTTACCATATGTGACTACTTGTGATTTCTAATAAGGACAACTCATTACTTGTTTCATCATTAATAACATTTACTTTCAAAAGTTACTTCACATCCATAATTGTCAGAAAAACTGATTTATTACTTGTACTTGTACATATTTCAAATATCACTGTATACGCTTGAATTTATTGAAATAAATTGTTTTCCTATTAAACTCTACGAGCTCACCAACCTTTGTATTGACGTTTTTAAGCATGTTTATCTTAGGTAATTAACAGAAGCAAGACAAGACACGGAGCGGGCATTTAATACTCTGATAAATCATGTGGTGTAAAAATCAAATTTGTCATTCTTTTCAAGTTATCATACCAGATCATGGGATTTTTAAATCAGACATTCCATTTTTGTATCTAAAATAGTATTTTGAATGACAAATAACTTTCAAAACGTCTCTTTCGAGCCGTTTTCTTTAATCATGACTTCGATCCTCACCGTAATACCATAATAATCTTTCCGCTGCCATAAAAATAAATTAGGGGGTGTTACATTTTTATACACACGTTTTTATACACATTTTTATACACATATTTTTATAAACGTTTTTATACACAAGTTTTTTATACACATATTTTTATACACATGCTTCTATACACACGTTTTTATACACACATTTATACGCACATTCATACACATATTTTTATACAAACATTTATACACACATTCATACACATATTTTTATACCCGTTTTTATACATACGTTTATACACACACGTGTGTACAAAAATATGTGTATAAATGTGTGTGTAAAATTTGTGTATAAATGTGCGTATAAATATGTGTATAAAAACTCGTGTATAAAAGTATGTGTATAAAAACATGTGTATAAAAAATATGTGTATAAAAACGTGTATAAAAATATGTGTATAAAAATGTGTATAAAAATGTTTATGAAAACGTGTGTATAAAAACGTGTGTATAAAAGCGTGTATAAAAGCATTTATATAAAAACTTGTGTATAAATAATGTGTGTATGAAAACGTGTATAAAAATATGTATAAAAACGTGTATAAATTTTAAAGATATTTAGAAAAAAAAAAAAGAAAAGAAAACCATCTTTTTAAAATTTTTTTAGGAAAAAAAATAAAAAATAAAAAAAAAAAAAAAAAAAAAAAACAAATTTTGAGTTAAGTATAAACGGTCGTTAGTATAAAAGACTAACGGTGCTAATTTTTGTTGCAAACGGTCGTTAGCTAACGGAAAAAACTAACAACAGCTATTCTGAGGGACCAAACCCGTTATGGGTCGCAACCACAGGGACTGGATCCGTTAGAAAAAAAGTTTAGGGACTAAACCCGTTAAACCCGACAGACCACAGGGACTATTTATGAAATTAACTATTGTATTTATATATTTAGTCAACATTAGTAGGGCTGATCGCCTGATCATCGGTCAAAGACCGGACCTGACCGGACCGACCAAGGCCGAGACTGAGACCGAATGTGTTCGACCCAGTCCGGTCCGGTCCAAAAGGCAAAATGGTCGGTTTTAGACCGGACCGTGACCAAAATAAGGAAAAACTCGAGACCGAGACCGGACCGCTAATCCTTCAGTTCGGTCGGTCTCGGTCCGGTCTCGGTCCGTCGGTCGGTTCGGTATCGGTCGGTCCAATCAAAACGGTTCATTTGCTCAGCCCTAAACATTAGTAGCTACGATTTGTTTTGCAATCCCACATCGGTGCATTATCAAATTTTTACTTAATTATATACCATCCTTTATACAAAGTTGGTATCGTTGGATGAGTATTATATTGGTGGCTACTTCTTAATCAATATTGTTGACTCACGTCAATAATATTGATGGTAGGCAATAGCTATCAATTTATACAACTTCTCGATTCATTTTGTTTAAACAAATAATTACTCAAGTATTTTTGGATTTTGACTTAATTATCTTAAAGTCGGTGCATAGGTTTGTCGATTAGTGACTTATTTTAGAAGCATCACTCAATGCAAAAATGAAGAGGGTGATGTCTTTTCGAATAAATTACTTATTCAACATAAAACACAAACAAACCGTACCTTTCACATAATTCTTCTAATTTCATTTTGGTTTTATATTCAACTCTTTTCTTATACATGTAAAGAAAAACTTATACACAAACTTTTTAATTTACTAGATAACCAAAACAAACTACAAATACGTACCATTTTCTTGTCATAGAACTACACATACAAAAAGAGTGCAAAATGAATATGTAATCTTGTTATAACTTGATAGAAAATTACGAGTTTAGTCCTAAGCAATAAACACACTTTTACAACTCGTTGAATTTTAAACTCAATTGCTTTTCACAAACTTAGGAATCTCTCTTCGCACATTTTCTGAATTCCACTTTGTTCTACTTTACTTGCTATCAAAACGTTACGAGAATAAAAGGTGCATGTTCCACGCAACTTGCTATCAAGTTTCCAATCCCACATCGCAAAAAAGAACAAATTTTCACCTACATATGTGCTGTAATATATAAGGAATAGATAAATAAGATGTAAGTGTTAGAGTTTATGGATTATTTATTAATATTTGTATGTCCGGTTTCGAACCCGAGACTTCGGGATTGCACACATTACGTATGAGTCTCAATGTATTAATAATTAATATAATGATTTATGATTAATTATTAAATCACAAATATTCATATGATCGAACAAGGAAAAAGGAGGGGTTAAATGTCGTTTTTTAGAACTTGAGGAGGTGTTGCACTCAAACTTGGAGAGCAAGTTTGAAGTGTATATAAACCCCTCAATAGCTTAATATAATCGGTGGACATAATATCCCTAACCGATTATATTTTACTCAATACATTCGACAGACAATTAATCCCAAAAACCGATTGACTTTTCAATCGATCCTAAAGTCCTACCCACTGACATTGAATACAGGAAAAGTAAAGGAGTTAAGCTACATGCATGTGCATGTGCTGTTGGCATGAGAATTTTGTACGCATATTTTATATGCTATCAAAATTTAATTTACTTCTTTATTTTCTTGTTTGGGATTCGATCATGTATTATATAGAACATCAAACCTTAGATGTTGTGATGTTTTATTTGTGATACATGAACCTAGCTTTTCACATTGAAACGCTACTAATACGTGTGTACAGGAACGAGTGACAAGCTTACTTTAGCTTGTGATCTTGGAAGTGTTACTTACCCTTGTCGATCCACATATAAATCCTATTAGGGTTTATTACTTGTTCTTGTTCAAGAGATTCCTTGTTCTTGCTAGGAATCATTAAGGTACGTGTCTATTTAATTTAATTAATTACATGTTCTTGTAGATCTATTCCGCTGCGTGTTCTTGATGATTATATGTGTTTATGATTTTATATATAGTTCACATATTCCAACAGTGGCATCATGAGCCTCGTTTAAGAACTTGTAATTAATTACTTAAACCTAAAAATTGGATCTTGTAGAGATTACATGCAATTATTAATTAGGGATTTAGTTTTTTAATTAAAACTTGTAGAAACCCTAGGATTGCATGAAGAAAAAATTTTTAGGGATTAATTAGTGAATACCGTATGTGATGTCACTAATTAATTAGATACGTACAATCAATATTGACATAATAATATGTGCTACATGATTATGTGATCAATATGGTATCCATGACAAAATCTTGCATATTTTGTCATGGTATGATTCGTATGATTTTGAATTGAATTGTTTGCTACATGTTTTAAATAAATCTTAAATTGGGGAAGACCTCAATATATATTAATTAATAAGTTATGTGCAATGTGGTATCTAATTAACTAAAACTTACGCGGCCAAAATTATTTGGCGTCTGTGGACCATTGGGCACAATGAGCTCGAAAACCAATGGGAGTTTTGTTAATTACATACATTTAAAATTACACATAGAATTATTAATAGGATTTATTGAAAAAGGTTTGCATGTGGCTATATGATATCGTTGATGATCATATATTTGTTATTATGTGTTTATTTATTTTTGTAATTACTTGATCTTTTGTGTTTAATAATTATGATGGATTGTAACGACAAAAGAGGGTAATTTTCAAAATAAAAATAAATAAGACTAATAACTATGAAACCTTTGTAGTAATTTTTATTTATTGCCAAGTCTTATGTGCCGACAGTGGTTCGCTTCGCACGGTAATTTGCTCCCAGGCGAGACTAGCAATAATAAATTTACTACACTAATTGTTTTAGCAAGAAAATCATATTTTTTTTTAGTTGATTGATTGCGACTGTACTAAGTGGTCGAAGTGGCGGACCTAAAATTGGCAAACTAAAAAGTGGGTTCTAGTTGGTACACATTAAATTGTGACCTTAGAGGGGCACGGTTTTAACCAGCTTCGGCGACTGTCGTCCCTACGCCCGCCTGTGCGTCAATTTTAGACTTACCAAGTACACCACGATAAAT
Organism: Artemisia tridentata subsp. tridentata; assembly: GCA_021014915.2. NCBI lineage: Eukaryota > Viridiplantae > Streptophyta > Magnoliopsida > Asterales > Asteraceae > Artemisia > Artemisia tridentata. The sequence continues at coordinate 40,730,060 of CP139508.1, forward strand.
ACGAAGCATCTTAAGGCAATGTTGTAATTTGTTCAACGCCTCAATTAAAAGATTTGATGATTTGAGCTACGAATGAGTAAACGATTTTGTTTTGCAAACATATATGATACAAAGATGAATGCATGACATCTTTGTACATATTTTTTTGATTTAACACATCAAAAACTTAATACCCTTAAAATTTAAGTGATATGCCGACCAATTAACATTGGAAACACCTAAGATGACATCTATCATTGCTAGCAGCCTCAGCTGATGTGATGATTCAAAGATGGTAGTCAAAAGGGGTAAATTGAGCACTTTCATTGCTAGCAGCCTCAGCTGATGTGATGAAACGGCGTCAATTTACACGTTTCTAAATTGGTTAACTTAATTGAGCACTTTCATCACTAGCAGCCTCAGCTGATGTGATGGAACGGCGTCAAGGCATAAAGATTTGGGGATGAAACATGCTTACATTTTGCAACCGAGGTTGGCAATATAATGTAAGTCCCAAGATTTCTAGGAATTGCAATTCGATATTGGCAATTGGGTGATCCCGTACCTTATTGAGTACTTTCATTGCTAGCAGCCTCAGCTGATGTGATGAAACGACGTCAATTTGGATCCTAATTTTCAATGAAAATTAAATGGTGAAATTTTATTTACCGTGGGTGTTTAATTTTCTTGAAAAGTTATTATCGAAAATACTAAATTGAATTTTGAAAATTCTTTTAATGTATTTAATGCAACGTTAAAACCGTAAACAAAAGATATTCTTTTAGTAGTAAATTGATCTACACCCGTAGGGGTTTTGGATAGAGTCAATTTTTACTGAAAAGAATAAACCAAGTCTACTTTCCGTGTGAAGAGTAAGACTTAATCCTACTCCTTTTCATGAATGAGAAAGGTATAATAGGATAATTAGAATTGTCTAAATTCTAAGAAATAACTCATGGCAAATTTTTGTAGAAATTGCACGTGTAGGAGTTATTAATCTAGAAGCTAGACTAATTACCGCGTAATTGGTAAAAGGCAAACTAGAATGTTTGATCTAGTTGTTATGCTTTAACCATTTAAAAGTGCTACATTCTATGATGGGGATGGTAGACCTAACTAAGGAAGAAATTGCATATCCAATTCTTTCAAGTTAATTGCATTGATGGATATTCCATCATTCACAAAGTAGAATACATTATTTGAAGTACCTTAGTATGTATTACGTAAGGCGTTACTCAAAGGCGTAGGAAAGTAAGCAGCACACTACTTGCTTCTACTGGTTATGGAACATTTATAATGTTGTCAAACCCAGTGGGAGCATTGTGTTGTAATTACTGAATAATGAGTTCATGCAGTGATCTTAAATTCAGTGGGAGCTACAAGTCTTGGTAGTTACCCGGATTATCTCTAGAATTTCTTGAGATGATTACTTTCCAATTATAGACACTTGTGGTATTAAGGATAGTCGTGTACGTTTCCTTACTAGACGAGGTGATTCTATATCTACTTATATCTATGACACAATCATATTGATCAAATAAGCAAACTATTGACGTGTTGTTTATTCGATACGTGATGTTGTTCCATGCACAAGTGGGAGAAATCTGTATTGTGTGCAAGCAACAACATAAAGGAATATGATTTATAGGGTTCTCTTGACTGTAAGGTAAGAGATCAATGTTCTAATGTGTTTTACACACATTCTAATTTATGGAACACTTGAAGTTAATATCTACTTTCATTACTAGATATTAATGACAAGGTAAATTACATACTTTCATCATTATCAGCCTCGACTGATGAAATGAAACTATGTTAATTTACAAGTTTCTAAAATTAGATAATTATTAGAACAAGTGTCAATATGATAATAAGACTACTTCTAATGTGAATATTTATGTATTGTTGTAATGACATAAATAAATGAAGTAATCTTATACTACTTCAAATTTAAATGTTTATGTATTCTTGGAATGACATAAGTATATGAAGTAATAAATTAACTTGAAATACTATTGAAACCAAGTTGTGGGTTTCATAATTACTTTAGTTATACATGTTTATATTGTAGATATAAATATGAAGTCTTTTGATTGCTATAAGACTTATACTAAAGTAAGACATTAACTTGTTATGTTTTATTAAGACATATACAAGAAGTCATGGAGTTTATCAATGACTTACAACGTAGATTGGGATTATAACAGTTTATGTCCTTTTGGTAAGACATAGATATTAAGTGGCTTGGACTATAAGGCACTTATGTTATAAATTATGCAATTGGCTTGAAAAATCTATTTTACCATTAAGTTGATTCAGTTGGTAAATAGGTAAGCCAAAACGATATATATTTATCTTATATATTGTAAGAATGACTTACAATATTAATCCTAATGAAATACATAGTGTTTATGGTATATTCAGTTAGGAAAATCAAACTCTTGTAAAATTGTTTGATTAAAGATAACTATATCTTCTAATCTTCCTAAAAGATATCAAGGTTAGAAAATTGAGTATGGATTGAAAATACTCAATTAGACTCCAACCTAGAAGATTAATAAGACACCATTTATTATGGTATGTGTTGTTACACATTAAGTCTTAAAATTGAAGTTCAGAATTTGTTAAACTATTTGTTGAGTAGGCTATTAACAAATTAAGGTTAGGAACTGTCAATTTGTATCTGCAAAGTCCCAAAAGAGAACAAGTTTTGTGTTGCTCTATTTGCTAAGCATTTATAGGTAATCTATAAATTGCAAAAGGCGAGTGGGAGTTTTATCTTCATAAGAAAAAAATTACAAGATACATAATCTTCTAAATACGCTAGCAAAACCATAATGAGGATTTAACATGTTAGTGTTAAATCTCAAGATGATGGAATTCTTATTCATAGATCCGCAAGGATATCTCAAATATTTGTAGAATATGTTGAGGGTTATGAGTTACAGGATCGTGATATGCCTGTTAATAAATTGCAAATGTTATTTGGCAAATTACTCATACTATGAATAATTAGATGCAGTCCAAGAAGATAACTAGTTTGGAAACGTAGTTGATCTTAAACTCTATAGTTACACTATAGAATGAAAATGAATTTCTACAAAGGAGATGGAAATCCTAGAGATTTAAAATTCTTGTGTAGAAATCATAATGGACAAATTTGTATACATATTTAATATGTGAAAAGATTATCAATCGCAATTAAGCAATTAAATGTGATTGAGATTCTTTCTAAGCACATTAAATATATAAAGATTATGATTGTCATTATTAGTTTCATTTATATGAAGTTAATAATGGAATATCAAAACTCTTTCTTTAATAATTACTTGAGCGAGGACGAAAAGTAATTGAAAGAAGTGTTTGAATTCAAATAATCTTTAATAGTATACAAAAGTGCAAATCATTTGTAAATGGATTAATGCATGCATCTAAAAGATATACTTATTTTAGTTATTAAATCTTGTTTGATTTATAATTAAAATTAAGAAATTTCTTAATATTCCTGAAAGCTAGTGGGAGTGATGTATTTATTTTCTTATTTCATATATGTTGTATAACATATAGGAAGTAACATTCCATTAACATTTATATGTTAAGTTTTAGTTTGGAATGAAACTTCATATAGAAAATAAAACCTTGAAATATATGTTTATTTGATTATAAACATAAGCGGTAAAAATAACTAATTCTAAAAGAACATGATATTCTATTAGAATAACTAGATAGAAACATATCTTTGGAAAGATATGACATGAACAAATCTAAGTTTGAAACAGGGATTTTTTATGTACATCATGTTGCTTGTTGTGTCATGCTTGGATGCAAGATGATTGACAGCATTAATATCTAATTGAAACTATTAGATAGATAAGTGTAATGGATATGGTTTAGAATTTACATCCTCAGCCTGGATTTGCTCCAAAATTCTAAATATGAACCATATGGCATATTGTTGCTTGATTGATATTGTGCTCAAATCTTGAAGGATTTGAAGATATCAAAACATTACACGATGAATGTTAAAGTTTACGGAACTTTAAAAGAGCATATTGTTGTTTGGATACAATGATGCTAGTAAGATTGAGATGACACTCAATACTAGTCATGGTAGGAGCTCATCCTTATTAGGAGACCATGTATACTAGTTGTGCTCAATATGAGCATAGTTGCATTATACAAAAAGAATTAGAATACTTTAACTACAAAGTTTGGTAGTTTAATTGTCATAAATTCGTGCATGAGGATGTCACGCATTTTATAAAGTATGTGGCAATATCTAGATAGATGAATGCACACATACAAGAATTTCATTATATGAAATAAGTATTCTCAAAATTCCGATAGATCAACATTAGTTGATTTATGCCTTGTCAACAAGTATGTGGAACATGACTTGTGGCATAATTCATTAATGAAGATTGTCATGCATTGATCTAGTTAGTATTTGGATAAGGGACGTGTAAACAATTATTATTTTAATGAAATAAAGTGCGGATAGCGTTTATTCTCATTATTAATATTTGTGTCCTATATTTGCATGTTTAAATCCATGAGTAAAATTATTATATTTTATTCTAAATAGTCCATTGTCAATTAATAATATGGGAATATTATTGAACTAAGACAAATGTGAGAATTGGTAGAATGAACTGTAGGTTGAGACACCAATGTCACATGATATTCAATATTGGATAAATTGAATATAGGACTTATCCCAACCATATGATTATACTTTATGGATCGTCGTCATCAAGTATATCATGAATATTTATCCTCAGACTTGAGATGACAGATAATTGCCGAGGATGTAGCTTATTTTCTGTAAGGTGGTCTAACGCTAACCGTAAAAGGTAGTTATAAGGGCTATTTTCGGAAATGATGCGAAGTTCGAGGGTTATGCTCGCAGTCAATAAAGGATTTGTTCCTTCAACTTTGTGTTGAAGTTTAATACTGCTTGGCCACTCGTAGGATTGACAAGATGTTTGCGTGGCCACGCCCAAAGTCCATCTGGAAGACGTTCAGATGTTTTGGTAATCTTGTTCAATTACGTATAAACGAGAAACTAAATGTTAATTATGGAATGACCAAGATCCATATCCATATTAACGCGGTATTAGAAACAAAAGGATAAGTATGATGATAATATCATCACGTGGTTTTTCCAGGAGAACCACAACTCGGATCAAGCTGGGGACATTGGGAAGGTTAAGCTAGACTGACCCATGTCATTACTATATTAATGAATATCCAAGTGGGAGCTGTTAGAGTTTATGGATTATTTATTAATATTTGTATGTCCGGTTTCGAACCCGAAACTTCGGGATTGCACACATTACGTATGAGTCTCAATGTATTAATAATTAATATAATGATTTATGATTAATTATTAAATCACAAATATTCATATGATCGAACAAGGAAAAAGGAGGGGTTAAATGTCGTTTTTTAGAACTTGAGGAGGTGTTGCACTCAAACTTGGAGAGCAAGTTTGAAGTGTATATAAACCCCTCAATAGCTTAATATAATCGGTGGACATAATATCCCTAACCGATTATATTTTACTCAATACATTCGACAGACAATTAATCCCAAAAACCGATTGACTTTTCAATCGATCCTAAAGTCCTACCCACTGACATTGAATACAGGAAAAGTAAAGGAGTTAAGCTACATGCATGTGCATGTGCTGTTGGCATGAGAATTTTGTACGCATATTTTATATGCTATCAAAATTTAATTTACTTCTTTATTTTCTTGTTTGGGATTCGATCATGTATTATATAGAACATCAAACCTTAGATGTTGTGATGTTTTATTTGTGATACATGAACCTAGCTTTTCACATTGAAACGCTACTAATACGTGTGTACAGGAACGAGTGACAAGCTTACTTTAGCTTGTGATCTTGGAAGTGTTACTTACCCTTGTCGATCCACATATAAATCCTATTAGGGTTTATTACTTGTTCTTGTTCAAGAGATTCCTTGTTCTTGCTAGGAATCACTAAGGTACGTGTCTATTTAATTTAATTAATTACTTGTTCTTGTAGATCTATTCCGCTGCGTGTTCTTGATGATTATATGTGTTTATGATTTTATATATAGTTCACATATTCCAACAGTAAGTATACATATTGTCGCATTTTTTGTTGTATACAAATATAATGAGTTTTTGTGTTATATAAGTTGAGGCTAGCATTATTATTTTGGCTTTCTTTTTCTAAAACACTTTTTAAAAAAAAATATTTCATAAAGGTCTCAATTGAGAATTGAACTCATTTGATTCTTACTTATATTGCACTTAACTAGTTATGTCACTTACTATTAAAGAAAAAACAATTATATTATATTATACTTAACTAGTTATGTCACTTACTATTAAAGAAAAAACAACTGCAATGAGTTCCTAAACCATATTATGAATCCTTTTCTTACATTGTGTTCTTAAATTCTTAAGGCCGAAACTAGGGTTATGTCATTGGCTAGTTTTGTCACACTCGCTTTTTTTTTTTTTTTTTTTTTTTTTTTTTTTTTTTTTTCAACTCGACAATGCGATCCGACTAATCTTAAGGCGACTATTCTTTTGGATAGCCCGGAAGCGGTGCAGGTGAACCTCCATTGCAACAAAGGGATTAATAAGAATAACAATAGCATGTCGTCAGAAAGTTAACAGTTTTTTTTTTTTTTTTTTTTTTTTTTTTTTTTTTTTTTTTTTTTTTTTAAGTAGATTATTTACACGGTTAAATCAAATCATAATTGTTTAGATTGAGACTTGAGCTCATAACCCGTTATATTATGTTGTAACTATCATGTCCCTTACCGATAAAGGAAAAAAACAACCCTCTTCTTATATTGTGTTTCTGGATTTTTATTTTAGAGTAAACTCCAAAATACATCCCTGTGGTTTATCCCGATTCGCACTATACATCATTCTCGCAAAAGTTTCAACAGATAAATCACTCCGTTAGTAAAAGTTAACCTATATACATCCACCGTTAAAATAAGGACAAACGGTGCAAATTATTTCTCCGTTATCTCATAACGAGATAGAAAATATTCACACCGTTAGTCCTCTGGGTTAACTGTATTTGCACCGTTAGTTATTTTTTTACGTTTTCGTCCATTTTTTATGTTTTCGTCCGTTTTTTTACGTTTTTGTATGTTTTTTTACGTTTTTTTTTTCTATTTTTTTACTTTTTCGTCCGCTTTTTTACGTTTTCGTTCGTTTTTTTACGTTTTAGTCTGCTTTTTTACATTTTCGTCTGCTTTTTTACGTTTTCGACCGCTTTTTTACGTTTTCATCCAATTTTTTACGTTTTAGTCCGCTTTATGCGTTTTAGTCCGTTTTTTACGTTTTCGTCCGCTTTTTTACGTTTTCGCCCGTTTTTTTACGTTTTCGTCCATTTTTTACGTTTTAGTCCATTTTTCGTCTTCTTCTGTTTTTTTTACGTTTTCATCTGCTTTTTTACGTTCTAGTCAGCTTTTTTACTTTTTCGTCATCTTTTTTACTTTTTTGTCCGCTTTTTTACGTTTTCGTCCATTTTTTCATTTTCGTCCGTTTTTTTACGTTCTCGTATTTTTTTTACGTTTTCGTTCATTTTTTAAGGTTTTGCCCTTTTGTACGTTTTTGTTCATTTTTTTACGTTTTCATCCGTTTTTTTACGTTTTGAGATACAAACAAAAAACATTCACAAAGACATTCCCCGATTGTAGTATAAAGTCTTTTATGTAACTATCTATCTAGTTTTACGTTTTGGTCTAACTCTATCTTCTTTTAGGGAGGAAAAACTTTAGGCTACAATTAAAACCCTCACACCCAAAAGTTTACATATATCCATCTGCTTTTTTACAAACGAAAAAAAAAAAAACAAAAAAAAAAAAAAAACCGGATGAAAACGTATAAAAAGGTCAAAAACGTAAAAAAAAACATACGAAAACGTAAAAAAACGGATGGAAATGTAAAAAAACGGACGAAAACATACAAAAATGATGAAAACGTAAAAAAAACTGGACGAAAACGTAAAAAAAAAAACAAAAACAAAAACGTAAAAAAACTGATGAAAACATAAAAAAAGGGACTAAAACGTAAAAGAAGGAGCAAAAACGTATAAAATGGAAGAAAAACAAAAAAAATCAGACAACTTAAAAAACCGGATGAAAATGTAAAAAATCGAACGAAAACGTATTAAAGGGGACGGAAACTTAAAAAAAAGGAAGAAAACGTAAAAAAGTGGACGAAAACGTAAAAAAAGGACTGACAATGAAAATACAGTTAAACCAGAGGACTAACAGTGTAAATATTTTATATCTCGTTAGGAGATAATGGGATATAATTTGCGCCGTTTGTCCTTATTTTAACGGTGTAAATATTTTCTATCTGTTGAAACTTTTGCGAGAGGGATGTATATTGTGAATCACAGGGTAAACCACAGGGTTATATTTTGGAGTTTACTCTTTATTTTATTTTGTAAAAGTGAAACTAAACACGTGTAAATAATTATGAATGAATGAACCAATGAGAGATGATTTGGTGAATGTGAACATAATAATAGCAACTAAAGAAGGTCACAAATGACAAAGCTTATAAGGCTGCTCCCAATAGATGATCGTGACCATTCGTGAGAACCCAAATTCACGCCCCACCCTATTGGGTCCAACCCACCTCACATGTGACATCGGGCAAAAACAATGACGAACTGTGACCTGCTCATCGAATAGGTTTGTGTGCAAAATGGGCCCCGTTGAATGTTTTTTATTATTAATTATTTGTTTCTGGGTATAGGGTATTTGTAAGGTTTGTTTGTATAAAAGTGGGTATTTTAATGAAAGGTGAGATAGTGGTGACCATTGTGGGTGAAAAGTGAGAGGGGGTGAAGGGAGGCACTGAGATGGAAGGTATTTTGGTGTGACCATTGAGAGTATCCTAATGATCCAATAATGTTGTTGCATTGAAGGACTACCAATCCTAAGTTGAGACCATCATTAATTATATATCTTCATCAGCATCACAATGACACTTATACTTCTTTTAAAGCTTATAATAGCAAATGAATGGAATAAGAACCGATTCTACCAATGCAGTTTTAGATTTTCAAGAGCCAAGTTAATTGCTTTTGTACAATGTTTCCATAAACAATAACAACAACTATTAACCTCATATATTAAAATAGAATCACATACATCTCTGTAACAATTTAATACATGTTCCAAGCAGCCTTGAAGTCATGAACGAAGTATGTTTGCATTCTTATTCCTACATCGACTGATTGCAATCCCACATCGGGTGAAGGATGAAGTATTTACTTGGCTATATACTGTCTTTTGCAGCAAGTTGGCATTGTGAGATTAGTATTATGTTGGTTGCTAGTTTTGTTATCACATGTGACTAGTGATATCATAGCTGCCACTAACTTATGTAAATTCTCAAAAGTTTTTGTTTAGAAAAAGAAATTAATATCATTTGGTTTTGACTTAATTGTCTTGATTAAAGAAATACTCTTAACATGTCAAATTGGTTCATTTGTTGCTCACTTATTTCAGAAGCATTACTTAACAGAAAGGTATTAGGCGGGTGACGTTTTTCGGATTAAATCATCATATCTATACTACTTATAATGGAAAAATGGTCAACAAGTCAATAAGTGAAAAACTTAATTTTGTGTTAATCCCAATTTTGCCCTTGTCCATAGTAAAACTGAATTCTTCGTGAATATGGAATGTCAAAAGTGAATTGGTAAGTGAAAATGGAATGTCTGAATTTTACTAAGGGAATTAATGATTACACGTTTTCATGGAATGTCTAGAAGGAAAGTGTAGACTATTCAGGAAACTACTGATAATGCAATGCAATCACACGGTTTATATTATGGGAAATATTGAATTGAAACAATGAAATCGGCAGTTTCAATTCGGCAGTTAATGACACAAGAATTCTTCTATACGCTTCCCCTTCATCATATTCTATAAATTCCATAATACCGATTCAAAAACACCACATAGCACAGCTGATTCAAAAACCAATTCAATCCCATACTATCCGCACCGTCAATTTTGTAAGTATCGCATATATTCATTTTTTAGGGTTTCGATTTAAATCCCAATCTAATTGTGTTTCGATTCAATTAAGACTCGACAACATATTTGTTTATTTTTAGTTTAATATTGTTAATTTTTTGTTCGATCTGTAGATATGGGAACACTAGATATTATGTTTATTTGCAGTATTTAATGGCGATCTGTGGATAGGGTCCATGTATAATAAAGGCATGGTTGTGCAAACATACATAGAAAAAAAATAGACATTTGGGTTTTAATCATTATAATTATCTCTTTGGCCTTTACATGGTTTCTTATATACTGATGTCAAACTATTTTTGATGTTCTTAGATGTCTGATTTGAAACTTCTCTTGTCTTTGAAGCTAACAGGAGGATTGCTTAATGAAGCTGCAAAACAGATTAGACATTGCCTATGATAGTTCAGTTCCAGAACATCAGGTACATGTGATATATGTCAGTTATCTGCTGATAAGTACATACTATATGATTTTTGGAGAATAAACACACATTCTTTTATCTGATTGTTGCTTTAGGAAGCATTGAGGGCACTGTGGAAAGCTGCCTTCCTTGAAGAGGAGCTTCATGGTCTAATTACTGAGCAATGGAAGGAAATGGGATGGCAAGGAAAAGACCCTTCCACAGATTTCCGGTAAAAGTTACATTTTTTGCTCTTCATAAGGATACACTATTTTGGGTAAATGGATAACTTACATAAGGATACACTATTGATCTTATGTATTCTAAGCTTTAACATGGAATTGCATTGCAGGGGTGGTGGGTTTATCTCATTGGAGAACTTGTTGTATTTTGCGAGAAATTTCCCGGTACGTCCTTTATTTGACTACAAGTAATAGGCTAATAGCTATTCATTTATAAGTACGAGTAATAATTAACGATGCCTGTGTCGATTTGCTGTAAACTTAAGGTATGCTCAACTCAAATATAGGCAAATGGGTCAGCTAGGGTTATAAACTTTTCTTTAACGGGTCAAATTAGAAAAATAGGTAAAATGGAAACAAGTTGAATGTGTTGAAAGTAGGGGTGTTAGTAGGGTCGGGTTGACCCGACCCGAATCCGAACCCGATAAGGCTTATCGGGTCGTGTTCGGGTTAGATAATTAATGCTATCGGGTTATCGGGTCAACCCGATAAGACCCGATGATACTTAAACTATTTTTTCTTAGATTTTTTTTTTCTATAGTTATGTTACTATAGATAGTCCGTTAAGTAAATATATGTTGTTTTACTTTGTTATTTAGCCTCAGTGTATTGGTTTGTGCATGTTATTTTTTGTTTCTGTATAAGATAAGAAAGAATTTTGGGAAGCTACTGTAGTACTTAGCGAAAAGAAAAAGAAAGACCTGTTTTAGTTGGTAAATTTGTATAGAAAAGCTAATATGGTACTTATATGAACATAATATGCTTAATTGGAATCAGTAGCCATCTTTGAAGAACTAAGATTAAGCTAATGTGTGGATGATAACCAAAAACTTTTAAACTTAAAATTCAAGCATTTGAGTAGATGCTGAAGAGGTTAATGCGGATTTGTATATACAAACAGTAACATCATAATAGATGTAAAGACTTATTATATGTTAATATGAGATGTTCGTTATCAACATTTAGCATATTAACAAAGACATCACAAACTTTACACAAAAAGGAAGTACATATATGATGCTTCAACTAAGGTAACCCGAAATAACCCGATGACCCGGCCCGATCAGACCCGAGCTCGATAACCCGATTTCTTATCGGGTCGGGTTGCGGGTCATATTTTTCAAAAGTTAAAACCCGATTCAAACCGACCCGATAAACCTGATAACCCGACACGATAACACCCCTAACTCGAAAGTGCCCAAAGCTTATTGAAAATATACATAAGCTCCTTTACTAATTGACAAAAAAGGTCAGATTGTTTATGTAATAATATAGTATTTGACTTTTTTGTGATGATATCAAACACTCTTATTGCTTAGAATATTCAAGATACAAATTAGTGTGCCACCCGAACCGTTTTAACACGTACTAAAACATGCTCGTTTAATCAAAAAGAAGATCATGCCATGGTTGACTTACTATCCTGCTAATGCTTTTTCAATAATAGATAGCAGTATGCATGTATACATATATCTACATCTCTGTTTGCACACAACTATGTGTGTACTTCTTGTTTGAGAAATGGTTGACTTTACGAGCCTGCAAGTGTTTGAGACTAAGTGTTAAGCATTCATGCCAATACCAAGTAATTGGCTATAGACGAAGACAAAAAGAAAATTGCTTCCTTATGTAACTTTTGAATTCTTACTGAGCATTTCCTGTGTCTGGTTGTAAGTTCTGGAAGTATTGATTTATTTCTTTTATACCCGTTGGTGTTAAATTACTATATTCTATGCAGAAATCATTTCAAGATCTACTTCGAAAGCAGAAGGGTGACCGGTCCATGTGGGAATATCCTTTCGCTGTAGCTGGTGTCAATATCACATTCATGCTTATTCAGATGCTGGACCTCGATGCAGGTTCGATAAATGCAAAATGTTCATTTGTTAAGCCTGACAACATACCTTCTGTCTTATCATTTACAAATATTTCTCTAGATCCATGTTTCTGAGCAATTTAGTTTCAACCGCTGTGCCTATGAAAATACAAAAAATCACTGTAGATTGCATTTCTTGCATGTTCAGTCATCAAACTCGACACTTTGTTGCATAAAAACCATTTTACTTTGTCAACTTATTAGTCGAGACACAAGAAAGTGTATAATTGACTGTTTACTTTTCAGCACTTTCGCTGGTTCCTTGGTTCTTTCGCAAAGAAGTGCTCTGGAGCACTTTTTGGTCAATTTTTTTTAGTTAGTCCAAATTTTATTTATACGGTCTACTTTTGGAAAGTAATTACATTCTACATATCTGGTATGTTTCTTGATACAATATCATACCATTGAACAAATATCACCCGAAATTAGTTATGTAATATCATAATTGAAGTGCTTAGTAAAAATAGAAGGTTGATAGGGTCAAATGAGTCAAAAGACGTCTAAAACGTTTATTATTTTTGGTTTAATGTATACTCTTAAGCAATAGAAATATAACGCATTCATGATTCTTTTGGGGCATTGAAGTACAATGATCAAAAGCAAAAGAGGTTTGAAGGTTGTCATTTGTGATGCGGATGGTAGGATCTCTAAAACTACTACAAACGTTGTCTATAAAGAAGTATTTCAACGTGTATGATCAATGTTCAAGAGGTATGTATAATATACATATGACATGTTTTATATCATGTTTTAACTTTACATATTCTATCATCAACTTCCTTTTACTTACACTTTTGTTTTTTAAACTTATTAGATGTTCACGGAATTGACTGATTAACACTCGCTCCATACATTTGCTCTTCAAGACTATTGTAATTGATGTATTTATTTTCAGTTTACTAAATGTTTATATGTTCTTTGATACATGTTAAGAATTAGTGTTTGAGTTGAATTATCGCATGTTACAACCTTTTACAATTACATTTTCTCATTTTATGTTTAAACGTTACACGAAACACTTACCACAATGTCGCAACTATAGTTTTTTGCCGCTAGAAAATTCCGTTGCTATGCACGGGTACTCGCCTAGTTACATAAATATATTGTCCAAACACTTAACAATTTAAAACAAAATAGTAATTTCGAGATACAAAAGTACAAAGCAAACTAGAACCTGTAATCTCAATATACAAAACAAAATAGCAAAATGAAAACCGCTTTTACCACTACTAGAATGTTACCCATTAATTCAGAACTTGAGATGATTTCAGATTTTTCAAGAGCTTAACTTGGAATTTATATTACCCATTAATTAACAGTAAATAATAGTGAATGAAAGATTATCTAACTCAAAATGACACCACTATTTTAAGTTAAAGAGCAACTATTTTGAGGCCACACTTCGGTGTTGCAATGGCCTGATTCCACTTAACCCAAATGTGATGTAAAACATTAAAAAGTTCCATTGCCGGGAATCGAAACCGGATTTCCTGGGTGAAAGCCATATATCCTAACCGCTAGACGATGGATTTCGAATTATTTTTGTTATAAACCAACTATACTACTAATAATTTATCATTTAAAATTTTCAAAACAAAAAATACTACACTTTGCTCAAAATCCTTCTCTTAAAACATAGAATTTTCAAAGTTTTACGTGAGGCAAAACTCACATTCCATCTTTATCGATCAATGTTGATTCAGTTTTTCTATTTTGTCCAAAGCACTGCTACGACTCGATCAGGTATAATATCTTTTTTTCTATTTTGTCCTTTATTTTGTGTTAATTAGATATTTTTAACTTGAAATGGATATGTTATATCAAGCTATATGGATTCTTTAACTGAGATTACAAGTGGTGTTAATATGAAGTTTTATAAAACGCCTGAATGTGAATTCAAGCCCAATACTATTTTGTAATTTTGTATATGTGTTGTGGGAATCAAATTATGATGACTACTCACAAATAAATTATGTTTCCATCTTATTGATCAGATTTGATAAGTTGTTTTGTAGGAAACATTCGTTTCATAAGTTCAAAAGATAGGTTTATCAGCAAAATGTTTCTACGTGGCGATTCAGTCATCGTCGTGCTTAGAAACCCCAAGTAAAAGATATTATTCTATGTTCTTTTATCGAACATTATGCCTTTCAAAAAAAATGTGATAACTTTGTTTTGAGATCAGATTACTTAGTGATATATGATAAATGTAATTTCATATTTTTGTATGAACTGATCCATGTTATGTTCATAAATTGCAGGTATGAAGCAATAACAGTTCTGTAAAAGTATGTGGGCGTATAGCGTTTTGGGTCCAACCCACCCGACCCAAACAGATAATCACCCGTTTAGAGCCGTTATTCTACTTGCCTGCCCCATTCGAACCACTTCATTTTTGGACCCTTCATTTACCCACACGCATCATTCTCACGTGAGCAAAGTTATGTGGGCATTCTGCATCTAATTGGAAGCAATTTCAAATTCTAATAAGCCATCAAATAAGCTAAACCAAACACCTCCTAAGGACTAAGGAATTAGAAATTGAGTTAAGCGTTGAATTAGAAATTTGTGGGATATAAATTAATTTCGAGAACAAAAATATATAATCAAAACAGAAAAAAACAGTAAAAGACACAATGAAAGTAGCGATTTTAAAACATCAAAATACACACGAACCTTAAACCTCAAAGTTGATGCTCAGTTTTCTCTTATCTTAAAGTCAAGGGACTGGAAGTGAAATTAAAGTTGACTTGAAGTCAACCAATCAACTTGCCTTTACTCTTTCTAACTCCAGTAATGGAACTTTTATTTTGATCGCATAGACTTCCATCCATTCATCATCATCGCTATCTTGTAAGTCATTTCTAATTACTTTTTATTCTTTCATTTTTCTATTTGCATACTTAACAACTTATTAATATTAATCTCATAGTAACTAATCAACTTATTAATATTTATTAAAACAAAGCAAAAAGTATTATAGCCAAAGAAAACTTATGTCAAATGATTGTTGTAGACTTGTAGTATATGTTTGATGCTAGCTACATGTCGGATCCTTGTAGTTTTTAGGGTCATCCAGTCGAAGTATTCATTTGTTATTGAATTGCAAAATCACTGTCATGGATTCTTGGTATTAATTTAATTAGTGTTTCATCTGTATTTGTATTTTTACTCTTTCTGATGATCTTTTCTCGTGAACACATGCAGCTCGATCTCATTATTGATAATGGCTACTACGTCCATTCCTCATCGGTGGAAATATGACGTCTTTGTAAGTTTCAGAGGTGAAGATATCCGCAAAAACTTCATGGATCATATGTTCAATGATTTCAAGCAAAAAGGAATTCATGCTTTTAGAGATGATAGAGAGTTGCCTAAAGGAGAAGAGATATCTCCTCAACTCTACAAAGCCATTGAAGAATCAAGGTTTTTGATAGTTATCTTCTCCAAAAATTACGCTTCTTCATCTTGGTGTCTGAGGGAACTTGTCAAAATACTTGAGTGCAAGCAAATGGGAGAGCCTAAACACGAGGTTCAAATAATCTTTTATGATGTTAAACCTGACCTCGTGAGGAAACAGACTGGGAGCTATGCTGAAGCATTTGCCAAACATGATGTTTCAAATAGAACAGAGGTGGATAAATGGAAGGAAGCTTTATCAATGGCGGCTAACTTATCTGGATGGGATCTCCAGGACATGACAAATGGGTAAATTTCTTGTTTTTGTGTAATTATCTTGTAGCTCTACTAAAGCTTAACACTATGTAGTTTCTCTTACTTATTGTGGCTTTGTGGTAAACAGGTTTGAGTCCAAGTTCATTGATTCCATTTCCAGAGAAATCCTCAAAAAATTATGTGACGGACCCTTGCATGTTGGTGAGAACCTTGTTGGCATAGATTTCCATTTTGACAAATTAAACTTGTCTCGCTTCGTTGGGTCAGATAAGGTTAACATGATTGGAATATGTGGTATAAGCGGAATAGGAAAGACGACCCTTGCCAAAGCTATTTATAACTTACTGTATATTCACTTTGAGGGAGGTTGCTTTTGTGAAGAAGTCAGAAAACAGCAAGACCTGACTCAAGTCCAAATGCAGCTTATTGATGACATCATGAAAACAAGAGAGCTGAAGATATCGAATGTCGGTCAAGGGATTATGGTGATAAAGAAAACGATGTCATCGAAGCCGATCTTGCTTGTTTTGGATGACGTTGATCATCGGGATCAGTTACAGGCGCTAGCGGGTTCAGCTAGTTGGTTTTGCCCAGGAAGTTTGATTATTTTCACAGGTAAAGATAGACAGTTGCTAAGATCTCATAGAGTGGATGAAAATGAAATCCATGACATGGACTTCCTAGATGAGGATGAATCTCTTAAGCTCTTCAGTTCCTATGCCTTTGGGGAAAAACATCCTTCTACAGGCTTCCAAGAACTTGCTGAGAAAGCTGTGAACTCTGTGCAAGGTCACCCTCTGGCTCTCATAGTTTTGGGTTGTTTTTTGTATGGTAAAACTGTGGGTCAGTGGGTTAGTGAACTGGAAAGGCTTAAAAAACATCCTAATGAAGAAATACATCGAGTTCTCCACTTAAGTTATGATGGGCTAAACCTTGAGCAGCAAAATATCTTACTTGATATTGCATGTTTATTCGTTGGAGAAAACAGGGATTTTGTAGAAAGCGTACTAGATGGCTGTAACTTTTTTGCAGTTAGAAACATGCAAGTTCTAGTTGATAAGTCATTAATCACGATATCTAGCAATAATTCACTTCAAATGCATGACTTGATTCAAGCAATGGCAAGGGAAATTGTTCGTGAAGAGTCTATCATGACTGGGAAACAGAGGAGATTGTGGAATTCATCGGAAGTTTACAATGTATTGAGTGAAAAGAAGGTAAGTAGTGGTATATGATTCTTTTTTCTCTACATTAAAGTATTAGCAAAATATCCTAATGAAGCTACATGTTCTTGCTTTTCCAGGTGCCAATAACTGAAGAAGTTGAAGTTCTAGTCCTTTCGTTAGAGAAATTTAGCCAAAAGGTTCACATAGATGCTATTGATTTTGCACATATGAAAAAGTTGCGGATCCTGAAAATCTATCAAGAGGAAAAAGTATCTGAGCAGAAACTTGAACTGAAGGGCCACAATGTGATCTTCTCAGGAAATCTGTATTATTTGTCTAATGAGCTAAGCTTGTTTTATTGGCATGGATGCCCTTTCAGGTACTTACCTTCAGATTTCTATCCAGAAAACATTGTGGCCATTGACCTGTCTTACAGCAGCATAAAAAATTTTTGGACGACACCTAAGGTATTTCCTTGTACACACATGTTTTTCTATTTGATACCGAATGACCCGAGAACTTATATATATATTTTTTCTCTTTCAATGTCAGTGCTTTAGAAGGTTGAAAGTAATGAAGCTAAGGTACTGTTGTAACCTAACAACCACCCCTAACTTCTCAGAGATTTCAAATCTCGAAAAGCTAGATCTTGAAGGTTGTGTGAATTTGGTTAGCGTTCACCCCTCAATTGGAATGCTAAAGAGGCTTGTTGTGTTAAATCTAAGAGACTGCAAACGGCTTCGGAAATTTCCAAGTAATGTGGAAATGGATGCTCTTCAAGTTTTGAATCTAACGGGGTGCCTAAAAGTCGACCAACTACCTGAAGCATTGGGTCGGATCAAAAGCTTAACGGAGCTTCATGTTGACAAAACTGCCATTACAGAACTTCCTTCTTTTGTATCCTCTCTAATAAACCTTGAATCATTGTCATTCGGTGGACAAGGGAGGATTCAACCTAGATGGTGGACTTCAATCACTGCTCCTTTTGGTTTACTAAGTAAACAACTACATCCCCAAAGATCAGTTTCATTAGAAGGTTTACATATGTTAAAGAGACTGAATTTAAGCTACTGCAATTTAGAACAAGTGCCTGAGAGCATTGGAGGCTTATCATGTCTAACGGATCTAAACTTAAAAGGGAACAATTTTACTAGCTTGCCTGGAAGTTTGAGTCAACTTTCTCATCTTCAATATCTTTTTGTTAATGGTTGCAAGAAGCTGGAAGTGTTGCCCGAACTTCCACATAGCCTAAATCATCTTTTTGCATCTGATTGCACCTCCTTAAGAGAAGTGTCGGGATCATATAAAGGCCCAATCAGACGCAAATTATTCAGGTTCAAAGTTTTCAAAAATTGTCCAAAGTTGTTTAAGAATGTTACCATTGATAGCGAGGGTTTCCAGACTAACAACATATGTCAATTCTTCTTGCAAGACACTGGATTTTATGAGTTAGATATAGGATATCATGGGAATAGCATTCCAGAATGGTTTACAAATAGAAGTAAGGGAAAACATGTAAAGGTTGAATTACTATCAGATTGGTGTTATGATAAGTTTAGGGGATATGGAGTTTGTGTTGTTTTTAAGGGAAAAGATGTAAAGGTTGAATTACCATCAGCAGGGTACTCTGTAAAGTACTTTGATGGAGCTTCTCTGCATCAATGCGGTTACATTCCATTTGTAATTAGGGATTATTTTGAGAAAGAGGTGATAGGAATCCAAGATTCATATATGATATGGTTGCATTATACGAGGGATACATGGGGATGGGAGGAAGCAAAGAATTTTGCATTTTGTTTTGAAGAGAATAATGAAGATATTGAGGTGAAAGAGATTGGTGTAAGACTAATTTGTGATGAAGATTTACAGCAAGAAGAAGACGGCACAAACTTGAGTAGTATGTTCCCAACTCAATCACAACATTGTGGGGCCATCAGCTATCATGGGCCTTCTGGATTTTTTGACTGGTCTTGCTAGTCCAATAACAAAGGCGTTTGTTTATATGCCAAACTATATTTTCCTAATAGATTGTAATTTTTATTTGTTAGTTACTGGTAGTCCAATTACAAGTTTGATTTATTAATCGTAAATATTAAGTTTTAGTTTTTTGTTGATAACGAAAATGCTTTACTTTTTTTGTAGTAGACACCCGCCACATGTTTGATGAAATGTATATGATTAGAAATCATTTATTATTATACCGGCAAACTATTATTCTTTGGCTTGTTTGTAGATTTTTTTTTGATTTGTGACGGATTAAGAGTAGGTTTGGTCTTTTGAAGTTGCGAAGTGTAGAGTAAGATAATAACTTTGCTGCAGTTTGCTCTTTGAAAAATCTATTTCTTCCCCTCGGAGATGAGACTATATGATTGTCGCTTTAGAAACCTTCCTACATGTAAGTTTTATCCTAGACGATCATCTTTTTTTCTTTCCAGATATGTCTTGTTACTTTAATGTTAGCGGTACTTGAATAATTTGTTAGCCGTTTCTATATATAACTACTATGTTCAATTGATCTTCTTGCTTCTAATAATTTGAATAATTCTGCTCTCAAATCACAATTTAAGTAATATAGGTGGGTTGACCCTAAATCAACTTTAAATCTCACTTTTAAACCATGTAAGTGCATATTTAGCTATGATATAAATACATTTTCAAGTCATGCAATACATATTGCTTGATGAATATCTCATTATTACAACTAGAAAGGTACCAGCGTTGCGGCGGCGGTTATCATGTAATAAAAAATATTAGCGAACAATCTTAACTGCTTATAAATTTACCGTGACAAAAACTTTACGAGTGGCAATAATTTTTTGGAAGACTGATTTACCAAATGTAACTTCGACAATACCAATTGCACTCCAAAACCAGAGAACTGCATTGCCATTTTCATCATAAATAGACATTAATCTATATTACTTGTCAGTGGCATCAAACACCATCATCCCTGTTCATAACAAGTGTAACGACGCGCAAAACACTTTCTCATGATAATTTTCTAAAACAAGCCAATCCATAGTTGGAAGGTACCACACAATGAGTACGCCTAATGTTTAAACTTTAGCATACATTATTTTTACAATAAGCATCTAACAATCAAAACCATATATTTATAGTAATCGCAATCCAATATTAGAATTTCTAGTCAAGATTATACCAAAGAAATATCGTAAAGTTCCTATGCAATGAGAGTTATCCATGGAGGGCATCGGTCCTTTCGGCTGATTATATTGTATTGGTTGGGCACCAGGCATGGGAGGCCTCATATTAGCATGCAACATTTGTTGGGCGGATGCCTGCTGGGGTGCAGAACCTGAAGACAAAAGGTTCGATAACATTCAGAACAGGTTGTCTTCATCAATTTTTATTTTCTCAACTATCTGAGGGATCAGGGACCCTTACTAAAATTAACATGTTTCAACCCAGCCCATTTTGGCACGTCTCAAGCCATCTGACTACCCATTTTGCAACTATAAATATATGTCTACATGATGTATAGAGGTATACCAGGATTAGCTACCCAACCAGCAGGTCTATAAGAAGGATTGGGTGGGCCCGTGAGAGACAGCAGAGTTTCATCAAGCAGGACATTACTAGGAAGTGTTGGTGGAAGATTCTGGCCTTCTCTGTATCGTTCCATCAGATAGAGAGCGACACAGAACTCCCTCACCGAAAGCATGCTGTCATTATCTTGATCAGACAAGTCCCACACCTGTTTCAGAATTTCTGTAGAAGAGCAATTAGAACATTACGGCTTGGCATGTTTATAGGAAATCTATTATGAAAAGCCATTTCACTAGAGAGTAAATCATTTTACAAGAAAGAGTTGAATAAGGCATTAATGATCTATTAAATTAAGCTACGAGTATTTACCTCTTGGTAGTCTCCAACTTAAAAATAAGCTGCGAGCCTGATCACCAGTGATTTTCCCATCTCTGTCAGAGTCGACTTCCATGAACACTTTCATATACTTGTTAATACCAGCCCGCGTCATTTTTGGCCATTGAGGTAACGATGGCCCACCTGACTGTAGTGGAGCATTTTGAGTTGGGGTCTGTTGATTTGGTCTTGGTAGAGATGGCCCCGCTGACTGTACTGGAGCACATGTGGGTTGCCTTGTAAAAGCATTCAATGCACCAAGCGGGTCTATCTTGGCTGCAGTCTGGGGCTCAGAAGAAACGGGTGGAATGCTTGCAGTTTGTGTTGGCATTGAGGATGATGACGGTTTGGATATAGATTGGGAAGCAGAAAACAAGTCACCTCCAAACATAGCGGCATAAGTAATTGCATTTCCTCCAACAGATGGTCTAGGAGCTGTGAAAGATGAGGATGATAGCAGCTCTTGAGGTTTCGGTACAGTAGCCCCAACACCTCTGCCCCCAAGCCACTCACCCGAGACATTAGAGTTTGATAGACCAGCACCGGCCAGACCACCACCGGCCGGAAAACTAAGACCACCAACACTCTGTGATGGAAGAGGCCCGCTCTGAGGTGGTGGCTGCCTCATTGACTGATTTCCTTGAGGTGCAAAATACCGTGCAGAAGGTGGAGCAACTGAAGGAGGAGCCATTGAATTAGGAGGCCCCTGTGACCTTATGCCGAAAGTTTGAGTTTGCATTGAATTAACAACCCCGGGCTGATAGTGATTGTTGCAATTCATTTCACAAATTGTTATAAAAAAGGTTTGGGATAAAGGTAACAAGTTGATAGTGATTGTTGCAATTCATTGATACAATTGGGTATGTTTTAAAAAAGTCATTATATAAGATATCATCAACAAACATTTCTAGAACAACATGTAACTGCATATAGTCTGTTTTGAGAGGGGAAAAAAAAAAAAAAAAAAAAAAAAAAAAAAAAAAAAAAAAAAACTGAAATTTGATACTAGCAATCGAAAGATTGAAATTATGAAATTGATTAATTTACCTTTGAAGAATAAGCGGAGCTGAAGCCGTGGTTTTTAGCAATTGAAATTTTACTTTTATTTGGGGCTTTCAAGTTGAAATTATGAATTGAATAGAAAAAATAAAAAGATATTTGTATGTAATTAATTTGATGCAACTAAGAATTGGGTTTTTGGTGTGGGAATTGAGATTGATAATTGGCTATTTTTTTTTTCTTTTAATATTTATTGTTTACTTTGGTTCTAATTTGGTTAGGGTTTTAAAAAACCCAGTAACTTACAAGTGTCCCCATTTTTGGAGCGCCATTTTGTGCACCTTATGGCATGTTCTATAAAATAGGCTCATTTATAACTTGTTAGCAGAATTGAACAGTTTCCACTTGATGTTATTTAACGAACATTGCACCATTTCACAAATTGTTATACAAATGGTTTGGGATAAAGGTAACAAATTGGGTATGTTTTAAAAAAGTCATTATATAACATGTAACTGCATATAGAGTCTGTCTCAAAAAAAAAAAAAAAAAAAAAAAAAAAAAAAAAAAAAAAAAAAAACTGAAATTTGATACTAGCAATCGAAAAATTGAAATGATGAATTGAATAATTTACCTTTGAAGAATAATCGAAAAATTGAAATTATGAAATGAATAAATTACCTTTGAAGAATAAGCGGAGCTGAAGCCGTTGTTTTTATCAATTGAAATTTTACTTTTATTTGGGGCTGTAATCATCCTTTCAAGCTTTTTTTTTTTTTTTTTTTTTTTTTTTTTTTTTTTTTATATCTAATTTTAATCATGATTTGTTATTATTATTTAAAAGATAGTTTGTTGCTAATGTGGTTTAAATGTAAATCCTCACGTTTTATTTATTTATTTATTTTGGTTTTTTCAAGTTTGGTATGAAACATATTTTTTAATTGTCGTAATTTGCAAAGAATTAGATTTGTGGTTCATTTTTGTGGAGTTAAAAGGGTTTAAAGATGGTGTTTGGGACCAACAATTTTTTTTTTTCCTCAGCCAATCTACTACTTCATCTGTCCCATATTAAGTGTTCACTTTTCAAATGCACAAAGTTTTAGGAAATTCAACTAACTACACTCTCCACCAATCAAATATCATTATTAACCACTAAAGTCTATTCTCATTGGTTGTAATACAATATGGACACTTACTTTGGGACATCCCAAGATTTCATTGTAGACACTTAATATGGGACGGAGGAAGTATATTACTAGCATATACACGGGTAAAATAGTCATTTATTGGTATTAGAATGTTTCATTAAGCGCAAAAAAAAAAAATTAAAAAAAAAATAAAAAAATGAATAAAAATTAGGCCATTAAGCAACTAAAAACAATAACAATATTATAAATTTTGAGTGAGAAAATGTTCATGTTTACTTAACCCACGTAGCTTCTTATAGCCACAATACTATTTAAGTTCATTATGATTAGATCACATAGTCGATGATATTTTATAAGAGAGGAAGCGATGTGTGTGGAACTAAGGAGCATCTGAAGGGAGTGGAGAGGCACCATAATTCCCTGCATCCATGTTCATTAGTTGTGGCGGCGGGCACTTATAATAACATAAACAAAGAGTATTAATAAAGCATATTCCCGCAGCATCTGGTCCATATTTAACATCACATCCATGATTACACATATAAAAGTCGCATCCACCAGGTGTGTGGATACGACCTATACAAGTTTTTGCCGCCATAAGTAACTCCATACCTGCAAATGCATAATGCATATGTCATCATTTAAGGATTATATGGTTTTGCATAATATTAAGATAGTAACACGACCAACTAATTTCTACTTTAATTTTACATTTCAGCGGCTAACAAATATTTGTGTAGTTTTCACCTGGTAAGAAACTCAAAACTTGTTTTACGTATCACATGAACAAAAATGGCGAAAAACAACTAATATGAGAAAGTTTGTCTAGGTTCTATAAGTTTCGGTCGTAAATGTTATAAAACAAAGTATGTATTGAAGATTACATGTGAACATGAAAAATACAACACATATGGTGAAAAACGTGAATTTTGCCATGTTTAGCTGCATGTGTGATGTTGATAGAGTGTGTAGTGTTTTAAGATGCTTATGATAAATATTGAATATGAAATTGTTATCCGTCATATATACTTAATTCGTTCTCTTATCATCATAAACTTATTTTTAATTGCCAAAGTCCACATTATATGTATATAACACGTTTTTATATGCCACTTGTTACACCCCGTGCCCGCTTAGACCAAAAATTAAAAACTTTTACGCGGAAACGCTTGACCTTTCACGGACATTCTGTTACTCTTTCGACCATTTATATAAGATATCATCCACAAACATTTCTAGAACAACATGTAACTGCATATAGAGTCTGTCTCGAGGAAAGAAAAAAAAAAAACCTGAAATTTGATAGTTGCAATCGAAAAATTGAAATTATGAATTGAATAATTTACCTTTTAAGAATAAGGGGAGCTGAAGCCATTGTTTTTATCAATTGAAATTTTACTCGTAATGTTTTATTTGAGGCTGTAATCCTTTCAAGTTGAAATTATCAATTGAATAATGAACTCAAGATAGAAAAAATTAAAAGATATTTGTATGGTTACTTATGTAATTAATTTGATGCAACTAAGAATTGGGTTTTTGGTGTGGGAATTGAGATTGATAATTGGCTAATTTTTATTTTTTTATTTTATTTATTTATTTTTTATTTGTTTTTTATTTTTTTATTTTTTTGTGCTATATCTAATATTAATCATGATTTGTTATTATTATTTAAAAGATAGTTTGATGCTACTGTGGTTTAAAGTAAATCCGCACGTGTGTTTTTTTTTTCTTTTATTTTTTTTGGTTTTTTTCAATTTTGGTACGAAACATATTTATATATTTATCAATGTTGCAAAAATCGGCCGTATCGGCCGATTAATCACCGATATATCGCTTATCGGCCTTCGACCTTGTAGAATTTTGCATATCGGTCAAAAAATCGGATTGGGCAAAAAAAGGCCAAAAATCGGTCGTATCGGCGAGAAATCGGCCGTATCGGCCGATTAATCGGCCATATCGGCCGTATCGGTCAGCTTTAAAAAAAATAAAAATTTAGGCATTCTACTTAATTTTGGGATCGTTTATTTTACTTATAACACACAATGAGCCTCATAATCAGAATTGGAGCCTTTTATTGAGGTTTGGAAACATAGTAGGTTTGGAATCAGTTACGATCTTTAGTTTGGTCTCCAGAAATACCTAAAACATGCAAAAAATGCCAATCCGATTAATCACCGATTAATCCCGCCTTGGCCGATTAATCGCTGCAGGGTGGTCGACCGCCACGCTACCGATTCACGATTTTTGCAACATTGATATTTATTATATAACAAGTGAATAATTGAATTGAAATGAATATAATTAAAATGAACAGGCAGTTGGTTTTGGTGGTGATATTATATATATATCTAAAAGGCAGTGGGTGGGATGTGCATAAAAATGTTGTACCCATGCTGGAACCATTGTACTTCACTGTTATTACAACTGTTCATTACATTATTTTATTCCTAAAACCCATTACCCTCATATACCACACACAACTCTTCTTCCTCACAAACACACACACTCACCTCTGTATATCTCTCTCTAGAAATTTCCATAACACTTTCTCATGTCCTCAATCAAAAAACTTTTCTTCCAAACAAACAAACAAATCGGTGAATTAATATGGAGCCTAATTCCAATAAACCTCCATAAATCAAAAAGAGTTATGGAGTCAACGGTCAAACATTTCGGAAAACTGGATATTTTAATCAACGCTCCTGGCAATTTCCTTGTTTCCCCCGAAGACCTCTCCCCCAATGGCTTTCGCACAGGCATAAATCATAATAATAATACTTTTTTTCTTACTTATTCATATAATTATATTATAATATACTAAAAGTGGAAATTGATTAGGCATAATGGTTTGGTATTATGGGGTGTTTAATGTGCTAAACTTTAACCCCATTCGTCTACCTATTAAGTTTAGTAATAAAAAAATAATATTAGTATATACACAGCCATTGTGGCCGTCTATCATTGGCCAAATGCAAGGAGGAAATTTCCTATTCACGTACGGCCTTTCCTAATTGCCTCCTAATACACACTACACTAACCATGTATCTGACAATGAAGCTTCTTGAATACTGATAGTGGTAAACAATATCCCAGAAAATTCCAGATCCACTCACCCTCTTCTAATACCAAAAAACACACAGTTATTTAGATTTCATAAAAAACA
Organism: Artemisia tridentata subsp. tridentata; assembly: GCA_021014915.2. Taxonomy (NCBI): domain Eukaryota; kingdom Viridiplantae; phylum Streptophyta; class Magnoliopsida; order Asterales; family Asteraceae; genus Artemisia; species Artemisia tridentata. The sequence continues at coordinate 40,756,666 of CP139508.1, forward strand.
CACACACAAACACACACACACACACACTTAGTTCATCATCTAAACCCCACCCCCAAACGTATCCGCGATAACACAACTCTAAAAACCCGTTAATCAACTGAACACTTGAACGCCGAAATATGCGCCCGATGCTAAGCAGCTTCGCATAAAATAAAAAAAGTCAGAATCACAAGCAGGTACAAGTATTCATATCTTTGAATTTTTATTGTTTACTTGGGTTCTAATTTGGTTAGGGTTTTAACCTTGATTGCAACTGAAGATTACGGTTTAGTTGTGTTTTTGTTTTTATGATTTCGTTATTTTTAAAATTTAGTATGGCCACAAAGTGTTACCACCGGATCTTCATTGTAAGGTTTTTTTTATGTTGCTATTATTTAGGTTTATGCGTCAATTTGTGCTTAATTTTACATTGATTATATTTGCAATTGACACTGTTGGTTTAGGATAAGTCTAATATTATCGAATGTTGTCCGTAACTTTAAGCAAACATGTCTAAATTCAGGAAAATGTAAGAAAAGCTGATTGAGTGAAAAAGTATAAATCTTGCTTTTGTAGTATGAGTTTGTTTTGCAATATGCGCGTGTATGTTTGATGTTTTTGCTTAACTGGATTTTCTTTTTGATGCAGGCATATGTTCAGCATCTGGAAAGCAGTAGAAGTAACCTTGACCAGTTGCTTAAACGACCAAACCAGCAGGTATACCTACTGTTACTGTACCTCATTCGCAAGTTTTTCCCTATGATAACTGCCTTGGAAGGTAACCAACGTAATGATAGTTTTTTAGGTTTCCCTTTTAATGATTTTTGGATGTTTGGAGTGTTGTTTTAGGTCCTTTGCCTACTCTTTTTACTTGCATGTGCGGTTTTTTCAGACTGCTTTTGGATATTCAAAACTATTTTCGTGGTATGAAATGTGATGTGTTAGTATACTGAATTGTTTGACATATGATGTGGGGTTTTTGGGATTTTTGCTTATTTACAAAGCTTATCTTATCGCTTTTTTTAAGCAGATGATGAAATGTTACTATGCTTATCTACTTAGTTTAGGGTAAATAAGCTCTTTGTAATTAGCAGTTTAAGTTTAGGATGAAATGTGGAGTATATGCAAGTATAATCATATTTAGGGGCGTGTTTAAGAATTGGGAGTTGCTAATGGATAAGTGTTTTCGGATGAAAAAGGGCTTATGCTTATGATATCGTTAGAACTCTTATGACATGAATGCAGTTTTCTTCTGATTGTATACTGAATCATCAATCGTCTGACATGTGATGGGATTGTTTCAGAATTTGGATTGTTTTTATTACAGATTATCTGATTATCTGCTTCAGATGCATAAATTTGACTATGCTTATCTACTTAGTTTAGGGGTGAAATAAGGTTTTTTCAGTAAGAAGTTTCAGATTAGTTTGAACTGGTTATGCTTAGTGGATCCAGTATCCTAAGTTTAACCTTAGGGGTGAAATAGGCTGTTTTGGATAAGTTGATCTTCTGGTTATGAGCATAAGCTGTTTAACTTAATAATGCCAAACACCCCTTATTGCGTTTCGATACAGTAGATCAGCAGTAATAAGTGTTTGGATATGATTATAGGCTGATTATTTTACGTCTTAAATTCCTAATTAGCTGATTGTTGAAAACTTACACAAATGCGATTTCTGATTATCTGGTTTCGTTACTGTAGAAGCCTATCTACACACTTCTTGCAGCATTGCCTTCTGTTATAGCAATTGCTTATTTCATGAAAGCATAGGCAGTTTTAATAAACATTACCCAACATCCCCTTAATCTACTCCATATTACATGACGTTGTAACACTTTATCTATCCTGAAAAGGTTTATGATTCTATGTTATTTTCTAGACCAACATGGGAAGGTGGTCAGTACGACGGAGATGAACAAAGTCGATTAGATGCTCTTCGATTAGCAATGGAATTAGGAGCTGATCACATCGATGTTGAGCTTAAGGTTCCTTTCTTCTTAACATTAAATGCGTCTATTCATGCTCATAGGTTTGTCTAAAGTACTATACTGTTATTCGTAACTCAAATGCCAGGCCATTGATGATGTCAACAACTTAATCCATGGGGACAAGCCTACAAGGTGCAAACTCATAGTTTCTTCCCAAAATTATCAAAATACTCCTTCGATAGAAGAGCTTGGGAACCTTGTTGCCAAAATAGTGAAATACAGTCAACAGGAGCTGACATTGTCAAGTTTGCAACAACTGCTATAGATATAACTGATGTAGCACGATCGTGCTACATCGGTTATATCTACAGCAGTTGTTCAAGGTGTCACGGAAGCATTTACACGCATTGCTGAAAATAAAGATGAGGCACAATTGTTAAGAGGACAATTTGCTACTTTTCACATGAAGAAGGGTCTCTATTCATTACCAGCAGCTCAACTAGATGCGGTTACAATGGAGGCAATCGACTGGTTGTCTACTTATGGTGCCGAAACACCAGAATTAGCTGAAGTGGCGAAAAAGATACTGTCACAACCTATAATTAGTTCTTCGGCTGAAAGGAACTAGAGCACTTATTCTTATATTCATAGTCTGAAGAGGAATCGGCTTAACAATAAAAGGGCGGACAAACTTTTTTATGTTCATTCCAACATCCGCTTTATTTCAAGGTTTTCTGAAGAATATAACGAAGGGCCACAAAAGAAGTGGGATATTGAGGCCGAATATACAAACTTGGAAAGCTCATCAAGGATTGAAGTAGAAGACTTGGAAGATGAAGACAATAATGGCAAGGGAAAAAAAGACAATAATGGCAAGGGAAAAAAAACAAGGGTCTAGTAATTTGGTTTTGAACTTGTTTTATTTTAAGTATTTTGTTTTGAACTTTTAATTTTGAAGACTTGTAATATGATATTTGAAGTACTTTGAAATTGGAGTATTTATTTCTAGTTTTCTACTACCTAATACGAATCTATTATTGTATTTTAATATTGGGTTCATCGAACCGGATCGAACCGAAACGAAACGAACCGAAATGAACCTACCCCCTTCGAACCGGATTTTAGGCACCTAGCGAATTGGGAATTCATACCGCGAATTCGAACCGGAGCGAACCCCGACTCAAGTGACTATGAGCATGAGTCTTTCACATTACTGCTAATTCTCAAGTAAGCGGCGTAAGTCATGCATGTAATGAAATTTGTAAATTAGATATATATATATTTTTTTTGCAGTAGTTTTATTAGCTTACGTGGTTATTTAAGTAAATTAATTAATCATTTAGGTTCCAATAATAGCAATGGTGATTGGTGAAAAGGGTCTGATGTCTCGAGTACTCTACCCGAAATTTGGTGGATATCTGACATTTGGCACCCTTGAGCATGGAAAGGTATCGGCACCCAAACAGCCCACAATTAGGGACTTTTTGACTTGTTTAATTTCAGACAATTAGGGTGGTGGCAGTGGGCAGCGGTTTGCCCAGCGGTATTGCCATACCGGCGGTGAACACCATTGCCACCCCACCGGTATGGTCCAACGGCATCCTTGGGCGGCATCCAATGCTTCAACGGCATCTTCAATTATTAATTCGAACGTTGGGAAAATAGAGCCGTTTGGAGGAGCGTGGGTTTGGGGAGAAAAAAAACGCCTATATATTGAGACTTGGTGGCAGTAGCATTGAAAAAAAAAAAAAAAAAAAAAAAAAAAAAAACCCTTCTATATCATACTTTAAAAAAAAAGTTGTAGCATGGATCAAAGAAAATCAAGAGGTGTTTCATCGTCAACAAGAGGTCGTGGTCGGGGCTTTCGTCCGCAAGTTTCACCTATGAATCAACAATGTTAGGATTTATTTTAAAGTGATGGTCATTCGTCATTGTAATAGTCTAATTAATGGTGTCGTTGTTTGAGTTAGTTAAGTTAATCAACGGGCTTGGGCTTAAGCTTGTTAGTTAAATGTAATGATCATGTAATCCATGTATATGCCCATCTCAAGCCCACCCAAGCCCACCCAAGTCTAGAACACTATAAATACCCAACACCCTCCTCACTTGGAAGGTGTTGCTTCTAGGGTTTCTTGTATCTCATTCCTTCTTTCTCAATCTAATCTCTATGAAGTAACCATCTCCATCTTTCTCTCTTCCAATCTTTCTTCTTATTCTTATTGTGTGTGTATGATAAAGGGGTAATATTAAGCTATAACAAGTGGTATCAAGAGCAAAATATTAAAGATCTAGGATTTTTTTTTACACCCTACTGTTTCATTTGTTTATTAGTTTTCATCTGTTTAGTTTTCATTTGTTTAGTTTATTAGTTTTCATTTGTTTAGTTTCATTTTCATTTGTTTCATACATATTTTGCCAACTTTCATCATAACGTCAACGACAACATTGATCAAAGCAACAAAGTTGACCGAACGATTTCATCAAGCAACTTCATCGAACAATTTTATCTTATCGAACAATTTTGGTTTTATCGAACAATTTTTTTTATCGAACAAGTGGTCATATCGAACAAGTTGTATCGAACAAGTTGTTTCGAACGATTTGTTATCGAAGGTGTTATCGAACGTTTAGCCACCAAGCTTTTATCGAACAAGTTTCATTTGTTATCGAACAAGTTCTATCGAACAACTCACCTTATCGAAGGACTTACCATATCGAACGAAGAACTCAATTCTGTCGAAGGAACAATCCTACCGAAGGAAACTCTTATCGAACAAACAAAGTCTTGTCGAATTCCTATCGAACATTCCAACCTTTTGAACGAACAACCTATCGAAGGACTCACCTTATCGAACCATTTCTCTATCGAAGGAAGTTTCTATCGAAGGAAGTTTTTATCGAAGGAACCAAGTCTGTCGAAGGATCTAGCTTATCGAAGGAACTACCTTATCGAACGATTTGTTTCATCGAACAATTTTTTTTATCGAACAATTTTTTATCGAACAACTTATTTCTTCAAACAATTTTCTTGATCAAACAAGTTCATCGAAGCAACATATATCTAGTCGAAGCAACAAGTTCATCGAAGCAACTTTAGTTGATCGAATCACTCTCTCTAGTCGAACCAAGTTGTTAGCATTTAATTTATGCTACTTTGAAGTGATGGTCATTTGGCAATTAGAATTTAGATGTCAAGTATAATATGTAGTCAAAGAAGTGGACTTGTAGTATTAGTTTAGTGTGTAGTCCAAAAGTATAAGTGTAATACTTTTACAAGTCCACTCCAAGTCCATGTAAAAGCCCATCAAACCCATGTATGTTTGTTGGCATGCGTATAAACACACACACACCTCTTCACAGTTATGTGTGCCTCATTTACATTAGAAAAGAGTGTGTGTGTGTGTGTGAGAGAGAAAGTCCCACCCAAGTCTTTGTATCATTTTCTTTCTTTGAAGCTAATATACATTTGACTTGAAATATATACATACGATCCATACTACTCTTGTGTTCTTAATATGTGTTTGTGAGTGTCATCATCTAGCTTGTGTTTGTGTGATAAAGAGGAGAGTGCTCGGTGTTCATTCCAAGTGAAGATCGAGGTGTTACAAGTGGTTTCAAGAGCCAAGCTTTAAGGTAGGAGTATCTTTATTTTTATGCTTGATCCTATAGATTAAAACACCCATTGTTATTGTTTCTTTCACTAGAAAAATAACACTTTGTGTTTTTACTCCATTCGATCCACATAAAAATCAAGAAACGTGTGTTTGTTTTGAGGTTACTTCGAAGCTACTGCTGTGATATTTTCAGTTTTATCTTTCGAACAAAGGTTGTAATTATTAGTTCTTGGTTTGTTTTTCACTCATTTGATCTACAAAAGTTAATAAATCTTGTATAAGATTTGTTAGTGGATTATTTTAGTGAAAAAGGTGCATTATTGAAGTGGGAAAAGTAAGTGAAAAGTTGGCAGGGAAAGTACTGACAAGCATGGTCTAGTTGCAAAAAGTTGGTAAAAGTTGGTGTAGAAAGTCAACTTATCGCATTTGAGGTCTGCAGTCGTTTTATCGCACTTCAGCGTTTTTATCGCAGTTGGGATTATCGCGTTCTTGTATAAGAACTGCGATAGAATTATCGCATTTGAGGTATCGCACTTGAGGTTATCTCACTTGAGGTTATCGCACTTGAGGTTATCTCACTTGAGGTTATCGCACTTGAGGTTATCTCACTTGAGGTTATCGCACTCGACTTATCGCACTTGACTTATCGTACTTGACTTATCGCACTTGACATCTACTCAGACTTATCACGATTCAGTTCGAAACTTTCAGATTTGGCAGTTTTAGCCCTCGTACTTCTGTGAAACGATTTCAAAGTTGTCTTTTTACGTCAAAACTTCAAACGTTTAAAACTTTTGAACCGTAACTCCGTATTCATTCAACCCAAGTTTCGAGGCCTGAAAACGCTCCAGAATGAAGTTATTGAGTTTTTAAGTTTCCAGACCAAAATTCCACCGTAACAACCAAACCAAACCTTCACATCATCGACAACCAAGTTTAACCGTCAACAAAAACAACTCCTACTTTGTTGCAACGATCCTAAATCCACTTTATCATACACAATTTCAAAGATGACTACACAACAAGACATTCATGCCGCAGGTTCAGAAAACCGTCCTCCAATGTTAGAAAAAGGTGGTTATCTTCCTTGGACGAGTCGTATGAAAAGATACATGAGAACCAAGCCTAATGGACTAGGTAGACTCTTGATCAAATCCATCGAGGAAGGTCCATTCAAGCCTCGTGATATTGAAGCAACAGCTGGAAATCCAACTGCAACACCTCCCGTCGCACCAACGTACAAAATCCAAGAGGAAGCGGATTATACGGAAGATGATTGGAAGCAAATTGAAGCTGATGACTTGGCAATGCATCTAATCCAACTCGGTTTACCACAAGAAATATTCTGTGCTGTAGATAGTTGTGAAACTGCTCATGCTATGTGGGATCGAGTTAGACGGCTTTGCTATGGTACAGAAATTGGCAAACAAGACATGGAAAACAAGCTTCTGACTGAATGGGAGAAGTTCACATCCACTCCAGCTGAACAGATTGAATCTTACTACACACAGATTTGTACTCTAATGAATGAGTTGATCAGACACAATTTGGCACCTAAACAAATTGTTCAAAACATCAAGTTCATCAATAACTAGGGCTGTTCAAAAAGCTCGCGGCTCGTGGCTTGCTCGAAACTCGCTCGAAAAAAGCTCGAAAAAAGCTCGCTCGAAATCGGCTCGTTTATAAACGAGTCGAGTCGAGCCGGCTCGGTTTGTAAACGAGCTGAGCCCGAGCCAACGTCGGCTTGGCTCGTGGCTCGCTCGTTAGCTCGCTCGTTGTCTCGCTCGTTAGCTCGCTCGTTTGGCTCGTATATAATATTATATATATATATATATATATATATATATATATATATATATATATATATATATATATATATATATATATATATATATATATATATATATATATATATATATATATATATATTTTAACTAAACTTTAGTTATATATAATATAATATATACAACTAGATGAAAGAGTAATTCAAGTTTTTGGAAATGCTATTTTGTTAACTTCTAGATGAAAGAAACTCAAGTCTGTTATTTTGTTAATTACTTTGATGGCCATATTGCAGAACTGCAGAACTAATTTTTATTAGAATTGAATTAGTATTTGACATTTTGACCTGGATTAAAATCGTGTAGCTTATTTTTTGTTTTTTTATGTTAAAGTATATCCCATTCAATGTAAACGAGCGGGCTCGACGACCCACAAGCTGGCTCGAGTATTTGACGAGCCGAGCCCGAGCTCAACTTTTCGGCTCGTATAAATAAACGAGCCGAGCCGGCTCGGCTCGATTTTTAAACGAGCCGAGCCCAAGCCTACCCTGGCTTGGCTCAGCTCGGCTCGTTTACAGCCCTATCAATAACCTTCCAGAGGAATGGGGACGATATGTTACTATTGTCAACCAAACAAAGAACCTTCACGAGGTGAACTACGATCAACTCTATGACTTCCTAAAACAAAACCAAACAGAGGCAAATGAAGTCAGAAAAGAGAAACAAGCAAAACAACATGATCCTCTTGCACTCATTGTCCAATCACCTACACCTGCAACAGTTAATACACAACCCTCATCATCTTCATCACAACAATTCATGCAACAACAATTCAACTCTCAAACACCATTCTACCCACAACAACAACATGTAATCCCACAACAACAATACCCGCAACTCCAAGAACCCGATCTTAACGATCAAGATGAGTCAACTGCTGCTTTGACTCAAGCTTTTGCTTACCTAACAAAAGCATTCCAAGGTCGTTACTCCACACCCACCAACAACAATCAACGAATCTCATCGAACACTCGCAACAAGCAAATTGCACAGCCGAGTTTCAACATGGGACAACAAGGACAGATGGTTGGGGGATATGGAAACCAACAGGGATATGCTCCCCGATATCAGATGGGTAATCAGAATGCAGGGCAGTATGTTGGTAATCAGATGGGTCAGTTTGCAGGGAATCAGATGGGTACAAATGTTGGTAATCAAAGGGTTCAGAATGCTGGGAATCAGTTTGGGAATGTTGCTGCTCAGGGAGCTGGGAATAGGAATCAGGGGAATGTGATGAAGTGCTTCAACTGTCAGGGTATTGGTCATATGGCTAGGAACTGTCCAGACAAGCCGAATAAGAGGGATCCAGCGTACTTGCAGAAAGCATTAATGTTGGCAAACAAGGAAACGGCTGGGCTTCAGTTGAGTGCAGAAGAGAATGACTTCATGGCTATTATGGATAGTTCAGAAGATCAAGAGGACATCGATGCAAACTGCATTTTCATGGCTAATCTCCAGGAGGCAAAGTACGACACTGATTCAGAAGCACCTCCTGTTTATGACACGAATGCGGTTTCTGAGGTACAACCATATGCTACATGTCACAATAATGAAATGTTTGATATGTCACCTCAAAATGAACAACATACTGAGACTCCTGATCTCACTTATGACACATATATGGACGAACCAAGTTGTAGTAATACTAATTTGGTAACTCCAGATATGGATCCTAATGAAGATTTTGAGTCACAGCATCCTGAGAATGATGAGGAAACACGTGCTATGTTTGAATCATTATTGCAAAATTGTAGTATTGAAATAGAAAAGGTCAAAAAGATCAATCACGATGTAAAGGCCGCAAATGAAAAATTGACCACTGAGCTTGAGAGTTACAAGGAAAATGCAAGAGCTTTTGATTTTCGAATCAAACAACAGTCACAACTTGAAGTTGATTTAAAAGCTTCTGAGTTAAGAGAAAAACACTTGCAAATTAAATTTGACACCTTAGATGTTAAATTGAATAACCAAATCAAATCTCTTAACAAAGAAATTTTGGAATTAACCAACCAACTTTCAAAACAAAAATCAACTTACTCTAATCTTGAAAAAGAAAAGAATGAGTTGAATGTAAAGTTTTTAAAACGTGAAAAGGATCTTCTTAAAGAGATCTCTGACAACAAGGAAACCATTGCAAAGTTGGAAAATTTGCTTGTAAAAACGGGTCATTCTGCACAAACAGTTAACTTATTAATAAATGATCCAAACCCGATTTTACATACAATAAAGAAAGTGGCTATCGGTTATGAAAACCCTTGTAATCTCAAGAAAGTTCAGAAAGAACAGAATGTGCTCTATAATGGTAATTTAATAAATGCTACCCATGACCCTCCTTCGGGTTATGATTCTAATGAAACGATTGAGCTTACAGAGGAGAGTAGAAAGAAAATGCGACAATTGAACAGAGAAATAAAACCAATTGACTATACTGAACTTCACAAACAGTATGGTCTTCATCTTGTTCAAAAAGAGTCACCATAGTTTTTTCAAAAACCAGTGGCTTTCGCAAAACAAAGAGCTGTTTCAAAGCATCTGCCTAACATAGAACAAATGGCATCTAAAAACACTTATGATACAAGTGCAGCTAGACTATATTTGGTTGATCTTAAACAGAGAATTGAAACACTTCAAAGTATTGTGGATTCCAAAATAAACAATAAAAAGTTTGAATGGTTTCCGGGTGTTCAGGATGAACTGAAAAAGATTTTTGAAAAAGAAATTAATCCACATGTTGCTGCAATCTATGCGGTTGTTCAAAATGTGGAACATAATCTTTTAAAAGAGTCAGCTGAATTTGTTAAGGACCACAAATCCTTAGTGAAGGAAGCAAATGAATACTTGGAACGTATAAAGGTTTTGGAACAACAAAATGACGCTCTCTCCTTCGAAGCTCTGTCGACTGATATTATGTCTATTATTTACCAAACATATTCTGTTGAGGATGATGAAAGACTTCGGGCTGAGACTTCGGAAATTGTTTTAAAATATGAAAAAGCATTTGCCAAGATTGAAAAACAAAATGTAACATATTTTAAACAACTTGATACGAAAAAGGAAGAATGCAAGTATGACAAACTGTCGTATGAGCGTTCTTACAAACAGTTGAAAGAACAAATTGATCTTTTGAAGTCTCAACTCGAAAGTCAAAAAGGGAAGGGAGAGGAACCAAAGGTTATTGCACCATTAACCCCCTTGCCTAGTGAGAAACAAAAAGGAAAAGCTGTTGTCGAATCACCAAATGTTATAGCGCCTGGCCTCTATAGGATTAGTCCCACTACTGCATCTGCCTCTACATCTAAAACATATAGGGCGATAGATAAAAGTAAGAAGGATAATCCAAACGAGTCTAGGAATGCTACAACAACACCTAAGGACAACAACATGAATTCTAATGAGTGTGCCTTACCTTCTACAAGAATAGAAAGCATCTCTAGGAGCAACAGACAGCCTAGGAGCAATAACAAGAAACCTAGTGTCTCGCCTGTTTCTGAGAGTGCAAGCAAGAAAGTAGAAGAACACCCTAGGAATTTAAAGCTTTCCAAGAAGAAACATGTATCATCTAGTTGTAATAATAAGACTCCTGTTTCTAATGCATGTAATGATTCCGATTGTTTAATGCAAAAAGAAATCTTTGTCAAAAAATGTTTATGATGATAATGTTTCTATGAATGTGAAAAAGAATGATCTGCCTGAACAGAAAAAGATTCCTTTAGTAACTAAGGCTAAGTCTAGATACATTCGAAGACTTATTGCAAAAGCTAAGAAAACCACTAGCAGCCTATTACCTAAGGATCACACTAAGTTTTGTGAATGGAAACCAACGGGTAGAATGTTTGCACTTAAGAATGGCACATTAGAAATTGTTCCCACTGCATCTAAGGAAACCATATCTAAGTGTAATTCACCTGTTACATCTAACCCCTTGGAACCAAATGTTAAACGGTTTCCATATACAAAACCATCTGTTCTTTGCAGGTCATTGAAATTTGTCTTTGGATCGTCGACTCGGGTTGCTCCAAGCACATGACCGGGAATCTGAAGCTGCTGATCAATTTTGTGTGGCAGTTCATGGGGACTGTACGGTTTGGGAATGATCATGTTGCAGCTATTCTGGGTTATGGAGATCTTCGGTTTGGAAATTACTTGATCACTCGGGTTTACTATGTCGAAGGGTTGGGACACAATCTGTTCTCTGTAGGACAGTTTTGTGATGCTGATTTAGAGGTTGCATTTAGGAGAAACACTTGCTTTGTTAGGGATTTGGTTGGGCATGATCTCTTAATTGGGAATCGTGGTACCAATCTCTATGCTATTGACATAAACCAAATGGCCTCTTCATCTCCAATTTGTCTCATGACCAGGGCAGGTGAAACAAAATCCTGGTTGTGGCACAAACGTTTGTCCCATCTGAACTTTGACACAATCAACAAGCTTGCCAAAGACAACATCGTCAACGGTCTCCCAAAGTTCAAATACACCAAAGAACACTTATGTCCATCCTGTGAGCAAGGCAAAAGCAAAAGGGCAACATACAAACCTAAACCCGTACCTAGTTCGGTTGATAGGTTACATTTGTTGCATATGGACTTATGTGGCCCAATGAGAGTTCAAAGCATAAATGGGAAGAAGTATATTCTTGTAGTTGTTGATGACTATTCAAGATATATATGGGTAAAGTTTTTGAGATCAAAAGACGAAGCACCAGGCACCATCATCACCTTTCTGAAGCGTATTCAAGTTCTACTTCAGGCTCCGGTTAGGATAGTAAGAACTGACAATGGCACGGAATTCGTAAATCAGGAGTTAAGGACATTCTTTGAAGAGACTGGTATTACACACCAGACATCAGCTGTTAGAACTCCACAGCAGAATGGGGTAGTTGAAAGAAGAAATAGAACTCTTGTGGAAGCTGCTCGTACAATGCTGATTTATTCCAGTGCACCTTTATTCTTATGGGCTGATGCTGTTTCTACTGCTTGTTTTACTCAAAACCGATCCCTAATCCATCCAAGATTCAATAAAACCCCATATGAACTTATCAACAAACGAAAACCCGATATCTCGTACCTTCATGTATTTGGTGCTTTATGCTATCCAACAAATGACAGAGAAGATCTGGGGAAGTTGAAAGCGAAGGGTGATATTGGAATCTTCATTGGTTATTCGGAAAACTCGAGGGCATTCAGGGTGTATAACAGGAGAACGAAAAAGGTTCTGGAGACGATGAATGTGAAGTTTGATGAAATTTCACAAATGGCTTCTGAGAGAGTCGCTCTAGAACCCGCGCTTAACCCAATGGTTTCTAATCATACCGGATTAGGACCCGAACCTCAAAGTCAAACTTCTGGACATATCAGTTCAGGACTCGTACCCCAAGAACCTCAATCAATTCCATCGGATAAACCTACACCTCAAGAACTGGAGAACTTTTTCGAGTATATGTATGATGAGTATTTTGGTGGCCCTTCGAAGAATGCATCTGAACAACCATCCGCTGCACCCGCTCAACCACAACCTCAACAACAACCACCACCACCTCCACCAATTCAGGATGCATCTACCACATTCGAAGCTGACGCACCATCTCCTTCAACATCATCTATATGCACTCCTCCATCTCCAAGAATTGAGATTCTGTTACCAAGAATTGATGAGGAAGAAGAACAGGTTAATGCTGTGTTAGAAGACGAAGTCTTTGAAAACCCATTTGCAACAGATTCGGCTGAATCATTTTCTGGGTTACATGAACCATCTAGCACACATTCAAGACCAAGGTACCCTTCAACGTTACAGTGGACAAAAGACCACCCAATAGAACATGTTATTGGTGAACCCTCAAGGCCCATTCAGACGAGAAAACAGCTTAATACCGATTGCGACTTATGCATCTATGTCTGCTCAGTCAGTATCATAGAACCTAAGAACATTCGGGAAGCAATGGCAGATAATGCCTGGATTGAAGCGATGCAGGAAGAACTTCTTCAATTTCAACTCCATGACACTTGGGATTTAGTTCCAAGACCAATTGACAAACTTGTCATTGATCTTAAGTGGTTATGGAAGAACAAAAAGGATGAAGAAATGACTGTAATTCGCAACAAGGCTCGTCTAGTGGCTAAGGGATACAGACAGGAAGAAGGAATAGATTTTGAAGAGTCATTCGCACCGGTTGCAAGGCTTGAAGCAGTCAGGATTTTCTTAGCATATGCTGCTCACAAGAACATCACAGTTTATCAGATGGACATCAAGACAGCTTTCTTGAATGGTACTCTGAAAGAAGAAGTGTACGTGAGTCAGCCAGATGGATTCGTTGACAAGGATCATCCAGAATACGTCTACAAGCTAAAGAAAGCAATATATGGTTTGAAACAAGCCCCACGGGCGTGGTATGACGAATTATCATCATTCTTGTTGTCACATAATTTCACCAAAGGAACAATTGATCCGACCTTGTTTACAAGAAAATACAAAAATGATATTTTGATTGTACAGATTTACGTGGACGACATAATATTTGGGTCCACTAATCTGCAACATTCAAAACATTTTGAAAATCTTATGAAAAGCAAATTTGAAATGTCCATGATGGGTGAATTAAAATTCTTTTTAGGTTTACAAATTCATCAATCCCCACGTGGAATTTTTCTAAATCAAGCTAAATATACAATCGAGATTTTGAAAAAACATGGAATGGAAAATTGTGACTCTGTTGGTACTCCAATGGTCACTTCACCCAAAATAGGCGCTGACTTATATGGGAAACCCATGGATCCGAAGAAATATCGGAGCATGATTGGGTCTCTCATGTACTTAACTGCAAGCCGACCAGATATTCATTTTGCTGTTTGTTTACTTGCACGGTTTCAGGCAAGGCCTACCGAACTTCACCTCCAAGAGGTTAAACGGATCTTTCGGTACCTTCGAAGAACCATTAACTTGGGTCTTTGGTATCCGAAGGATTCGGAGTTTACACTAATAGCATTTTCAGATGCAGACCATGCCGGTTGCCAAGTTACAGCAAAGAGTACATCAGGCGGAGCGCAATTTCTGGGAGAAAAGCTAGTAGGCTGGTCATCAAGGAAACAAGACTGCACTGCTCTATCAACAGCAGAAGCCGAGTATGTGTCTCTATCTGCGTGTTGTGCTCAAGTTCTTTGGATGAGAACACAACTCACAGATTATGGTTTCTCTTTTAACCGCATACCTTTGTATTGCGATTCAAAAAGTGCCATAGCCATCTCGTGCAATCCAGTGCAACACTCGAAGACCAAGCATATTAGAGTCCGCTACCACTTCATAAAGGAACACGTCGAAGAGGGTACTGTTGAATTATTCTTCGTGAAGACTGAATACCAACTCGCTGATCTATTTACTAAAGCCCTCCCAAAAGAGCGGTTTGAAAACTTAGTTCATCGAATTGGAATGCGAAGCCTAACTCCCGAAGAGTTAGAACGTCTTCTCGAATCTTCTTGATTTATATCAACAAGCTTCGCATGAAAATATTTTTGTAAATATATACTTGTTAATATCTATACTGTAAAAAAAAAAAAAAAAAAAAAAAAAAAAAAAAAAAAAAAAAAAAAACCTAACAAAAACCAAAAGTATTCTTCTCACGACATGTCTCTCGTCTAATCAATATTCTGTACGTACTTAGAAATATCATTCAACAATGATACGGGTGTTTACAGATGCTTGAGCGAGAGTTATTTTTTATGTTTTTCTAAAACATGTCGTTTCTCAATTTTCTAATCAGATGGCTTTCGTGCATTTCAGTACGAAACCCGTGCTACATTGATGACTTCTGATTATTTCTGATCAGAACTCGCAATGTTAATGGCAAAAAGTTAAAACCCGTGAGCACTTAATCAAAATTGTTTCAAAAGATTTTTCAAAGTCTTTTTATAAATTTTGTGCTCACAACAACTCCCTCAAAGACCCCTAAATGCTTTTAAACTCCAAAGTTTAACCATTTGCTCTGATTAAGGGGGAGTTGAAAAAGAAAAAACGTTCCATTTTTCATGCTAAAATCAGTCCATCTCTCCACAAAAAGTTTCTTTTTAATCAACTGTTTTCAAAAATACCACTTCATGCTATTTTTGAGGGGGAGATTAAGTGTTTATATATGGGGGAAAGGACGTGATTAAAATGTGATCTAAAAGAAGTTTTGTCATTTGAATCTCAAAACGAGTTTTTCAAAAAGACTCAGCATGAACCCTCGAATTGACGAAACTAAATGTCCGTTCTCGAAAAGACATGTCCTGGACGGGTAATAATTTCAAGCTGGTTTACCAGTGATGTAAGCGTGTCTCGCAAAGGACTTGTCTGAGTAGAATGTACCAATTCGAGAGATGATCTTTGAATATGACCAGGACGGGTAATAATTTCAAGCTAGTCTAACTAGTGATGTAAGCGTGTCTCGCGAAGGTCATGTTCATTGAAAATCAATCATTTCAAATGTGCGAACTCTACCCAACATGTGCAATTTATTACAAAAATGCATGAGCACATGTGAAGGGGGAGTGTTTCAAAAATGCAAAACTCTCAATGTGTTAACAAAATGTGTTTTCTCATAAACACGTTGAGAGGGCTTTCATAAAAGGTTTAATGGCAAGTGATCTAATCTAGGATAATCATGGAGTAATAAGGTGATTATGATTAGGTTATGTCCAATGATCCACCAGAACCGGAGGGATCTACCCAAGGACAACTCCAATAGCTTAGCATTAGAAGTCCTTAGGTATGATTGAAAAAAGGAGTATAATGAGAAAGGAGAAAGAAGGGGTTGAAGAATGAAAAAGAAAAGTTTTTGTAAGGGTGAAAAGAAATAGCCCTCCATGAAAACTTAGGTCAGAAACCGGGTCAATACATCTGCTATCGGTACTCACTAAGGTGATACTGGTATTGAAGACAAGACGTCATGGACCCAGTGACGCATTTGCACCACCCCTCCTATCCACTCAGATATCTCTTAAAAGATATTTGTTTCATTTCTCACGGAGAACACTACATAATCTATCGACCTCTCACTCCGAGATGTGTTGATATTGAAAAGGTGGCACTCTGCTCCATGCCTCCGACGAGATTCATCAAAAGATCTCTTAGGAACACTTCCTATGCAATACACTTGTGTTCACTCAAAAGGATACAAGTTGTATGAGTCTTAATGAGATCCAAAGATCTTGCCTCACGACATGATGGCCGAAGGACGATTTATTGCTAACTGTTTTATGCAGGTACCGACGAAAGTCCATTCACCATCATCATCTACAACGGCGATGCAGCTGAACTGAAGATGTAGATCAAGGCGAGGAAGACCACAAGACGACTCTATGAAGATCACAGCGCATGAAGGAACATTGAATGAAGAAGATTACACATTGACACACGAAGTTCAAGATGTCAAAAGCAAAAGACCAATCACGGGAGCATCATTGAAATGACCATCCCTTAGGGGGAGATTGTTAGCATTTAATTTATGCTACTTTGAAGTGATGGTCATTTGGCAATTAGAATTTAGGTGTCAAGTATAATATGTAGTCAAAGAAGTGGACTTGTAGTATTAGTTTAGTGTGTAGTCCGAAAGTATAAGTGTAATACTTTTACAAGTCCACTCCAAGTCCATGTAAAAGCCCATCAAACCCATGTATGTTTGTTGGCATGCGTATAAACACACACACACCTCTTCACAGTTATGTGTGCCTCATTTACACTAGAAAAGAGTGTGTGTGTGTGAGAGAAAGTCCCACCCAAGTCTTTGTATCATTTTCTTTCTTTGAAGCTAATATACATTTGACTTGAAATATATACATACGATCCATACTACTCTTGTGTTCTTAATATGTGTTTGTGAGTGTCATCATCTAGCTTGTGTTTGTGTGATAAAGAGGAGAGTGCTCGGTGTTCATTCCAAGTGAAGATCGAGGTGTTACACAAGTACTCTAGTCGTGCCAAGGAAGTAGTCGAACAAGAACTTCATCGAACAATCTTTCAAGTCGAAGCTGTTTTCTAGTCGAACCATCTCACTTCATCAAAGCAACCAACTAGTTGAACCAACTAGTCAAAGCACCTCACTTTCATCGAACTACTCATCTTTGATCGAACCACATATTTAATCGAACCAACACTTTTCTGATAGTACTGGACCCTTGATCGAGCTAACACTTGTGATCGAACCACACTTGATCGAACCATCCACTAGTCGAACCAAAACTTTGGACGAGCTAACTTCTATTATCGAACATGAAGTGTTTACATAGTGAGCTGAGTATTAATTAAGTTCGGTTTACAAAGTTTTTTTTATAATTTAAATGAAGTGTTATGAAGTGCTATAATAGTGAACTGAGTATTAAGTTCGGTTTATACTAGTGAGCTGAGTAACATGATGTTTTGCATGTGGTATTAAAAATATACTTGTGTGCATGTGATACTGAGTTAGTGTTTTGCATGTGTGCTTTTGACAAGTGTTTGTTAACGTGTGTTGTTTGATACCTTTTATGAGACGTGTAAGTGCTTTTGAAGTGCTTTTGTTATACGTCTGTTGGCTTGTTGTGACGTGTAAGTAGTGCTTTTGATTGAATTTGAAGTATTGCACGTGTGCTTTTGCATGTGTTTTGTATGATGTTATATTAAAATCTATTTTGCAAAAAGTGTGTTTTGAATATTACAATTTAAAAAAAAAAAAAAAAAAAAAAAAAAAAAAAAAAAGTTCAAGCTTCTCAAGATTTATCAAGTTTCTCAACGACTATTCAAGGACAACGATAAAGGACTCAAACCATTCATAACTCGTGAACAGTCACCTACCTTATCCTAGTTCTTTAACCGATCCAACATCATCTTTATCATACAACTTCATCAATGGACGCTCAACAAAACAATTTCACAACTGATTTGGCACATGCGTTTGCATCAATCACCAAAGCATTAAACATCCCACCACATAACAACAACCAATGGAATTCACCGTACACTGAAAATATGCAGTCATATATAGGACAAGAAGGCCAAATGGTTGAGGTTATTGAGCGTCGGCAAGGAAATGCTACGGGTATTCATATGGGGAATCAAATGCAATATGCAGGGCAACATACGGGAATCCAAATGGATCAGTTTGTGAATCAGAATGTGGTCAATGATAATGAGAATTACTGCTTCATGACTTCTTCTGCAACCCAAAGGAGTGATATAGGTAGAGCTGGAAATGTCAATGCAATGGATAGGGTAGAAAAGCTCCAGTACATGTTGATACTAGCCAGAAAGAGAGACTCGGGAATACCATTGACTGCTGAGGAATCCGACTTCCTGCTTTCAACCAGAATTAATGATAACTCTACAGAAATCTCTGGAATCTCCGACCCTATGCCTAATCAGCAAGAATCAACATCAAGCAGCGATTCTGACATTCCTCCTACTTATGACACAGAACCACTCCATGAAGTACCAACTCCAAGTAATGAGGTTAATAAAATAGATATATAATTATTCAAATATAATATAGTATATCATTCGTGTTTCTGTTACAACACGGCGAAAGTCAATAGTTCGAATGAAGAGAAAAAAAGTGGAGGCTGTACACCTCATTTTCCTGGGATTGTAGTTCAATCGGTCAGAGCACCGCCCTGTCAAGGCGGAAGCTGCGGGTTCGAGCCCCGTCAGTCCCGGCGTTTACTCAACAAAAGCCAAATTATGTGCCTCTCGAACCTACTTATGATACATATATGGACTCGCCAAGTTGTAGCAATATTAATTTGGCATCTCCAGATATGAATCCTAACGAAGTTCCAGGTGCACAAAATGACGCTAATGATGATGAAACCCGTGCTTTATTTGAATCATTACTTAATAATTGTCGCACTGAGATTGAAAACGTGAAAAAGGTCAATAGCGATCTTAAGACCGCGAATGTGAAATTGACCGCTGAGCTTGAGAGATTTAAGGTAAATGAAAAAGCTTTTGAATTTAACAACAAACGTCAGTCAGAACTTGAAACTGGTTACAGGGATTCTGTGTCTAGGGAAAAACACTTGCAAATCAAATACGACACTCTTGATGTTAAACTGAACATGCAAATTAAATCCCTAAAAGCAGAAATCTCTGACTTGACCAACCAACTTTCTAAACAAAAAGCAACTTGCTCCAATCTTGAAAAAGAAAAGAAAGAGTCGCATGACAAGTTTTCAAAAAGAGAAAATGAACTTCTTGATGAAGTACTTGACAAACAGGAAACTATTAAAAAGTTGGAAGAAATTCTTGTCAAAACGGGTCATTCTGCTCAAACGATTAATATGATAATTAGTGACAAAAACCCGATTTTACACACAAGAAAGAAAATGGCTCTCGGTTGTGAAAATCCTTGTTATCTCAAGAAAGCTCAGCAAAAACAGAATGTGCTATATAATGGTAATATTATAAATGATGTGCATGATCCACCAAACAGTTATGATACGAATGAAACGATTGAGCTTACGAAAGAGAGTCGAAACAAAATGAGACAACTGAACAGAGAAATCAAACCAATTGATTATAATGAAGCTAACAAACTTGCTGGTGTTCATCTTGTTCAAAAGGAGTCACCTTTGTTTTTCAAAAAACCAGTGGCTGCCTCGAAGTTCAAAGTTGTTTCAAAACATCTTTCTAACATCAAACAAATGTACTCTAACGACACTTCCCCAAGTGAAGCTAGAATACTTTTGGCTGATCTTAAAAGAAGAGTTGAAACACTTCAAACTGTTGTGGCAGACAAATCAACTTCTAAAGTTAACGATTGGTTTTCAAGTTTTCAAGATGAACAGAAAAAGATGTTCGAAACTGAAATTACTCCCATTGTAGCTGCAATACATGCAAGAGTAATCCATGTTGAGAATGCAATTATAAAAGAAGTAACTGAATTTGTCAAGGACCACACATCCTTGGTACAGGAAGCCAACGAAAACATTGAAAAAATCAAAGTTTTGGAAAAACAAAATGACGCTCTCTCAGAAGAAGCTCTCTCGACTGATATTATGTCCATTATTTATCAAATATATTCTGTTGAAGATGATGAAAGACTTCGTGCTGAGACTTCCGAAATTGTTAAAAAATATGAAAAAGCATTTGCTAAGATTGAAAAACAAAATGTCACATATTTTAAACAACTTGATCAGAAAAAGGAAGAATGCAAGTATGACAAATTGTCGTATGAGCGTTCTTACAAAAACATGCAAGAACAAATTGATCTTTTGAAGTCTCAACTTGAAAGTCAAAATAGGAAGAGTGAGGAAAACAATATTGCGAGACCAAAAATGTCTATGTCTCAATGTGTTCCAACATCCTTGCCTAAAGCTTGTGTACAAGGAAAAGGAAAAGCTGTTGTCGAAACATTAAAAGTGATAGCACCTGATCTTTCTAGGATTAGTCCCACTACTGCGTCTGCCTCTACATCTCAAACACATAGGGCGTTAGACAAAAGTGCAAAAGATAATCCAAAAGAGTCTAGGAATGCTACTACAAATTCAAAGGACAACAAGCTAACTCCTAATGTGTGTGCCCCTAGGAATAGATCACCGAATGTGACCATAAAAACTGTGAAAGAATCTGTTGGCTCAAATGACATGGTCCACAATCCCGATCTAGAGAAAGCTAGGAAAAAGGCACAGATTCGAAAAGATGGAATTTTAGGAACACCGTCTAGGGTGATGAATTCTACAACATTACAAAGCAATGCTAGTAGTAGTAAACCACTGCCTAGGATCATTCAACTAAAGACTAGGGATTGGCCTGCATCTAAGAGTAGTTGCTCAAATGAAAATGCTGTGCACGTAGAATGCAACACTAAGAACTCAAATTCCTCTTCGAACATGAAAGGCAAATCAAGTGCCAAGAAACAATCCACTGAGACACCAAATAGAAACACACCCGTTGCTAAGAAGCAAAAAGCCAAGAATTCTACCAAGTGGATCCCTACAGGACGTAGTTTTTCTAAGAATGAGACTTCCGCTGCATCTGATAAGAAAACTACTCCTAGACCTTGCCCTAGGTGGATTCCCACGGGAAGAGTTTTTAAAACAGTTGGTCTTAGATGGATTCCCACAGGAAAGATTCTTGATAGTTGCACCACGACAAATAATAGTGAAAATCATCAGGATAGGGATGTTGAATCCACTACAACCGTTGATAGTGAACACCCTAAGAGTGATGATTCATGTTCTACTAACACTGTTATTTGTGAATGCTCTTCATCTTTGGTTGCAGGTGACTCAACTATCTCTGAACCCAGTTCATCAGAGGGTTCCAATTCTGTAAATTCTTCATTCTCTCTATCTTCTATTTTTGATTTTCCATTTCTTTTATAAAATCAAAAACAAAATATAAAAATAGAAAATCTTAAAAATACAAAAACAGTAAAAAATATAAAAACCAAAAATATTCTTCTCACGACATGTCTCTCGTATAATCAATATTCTGTACGTACCTAGAAATGTCATTCAACAATGATACGGGCATGTACAGATGCTTGAGCGAGAGTTCATTTAAATGTTTTCAAAACATGTCGTTTCTCAAAATTTCTTCTCAATGGCTTCTAATCATATCGGATTAGAACCCGCGCCTCAAAGAAAGGAAAGTGCTTATTCAAAATCTTTCAGAGCACTTATCCTAAAAATCTCAATGGCTTCGGAACAATTCAGTTTCGGACCCGAGCTTCAAAGAAAGGAAAGTGCTCAATCAAAATAAAGTTTAAATATTTTTTCGAGCACTTATCCTAAAAATCTTAATGGCTTATGTACACATAACAGTGCATAACCCGTTCTTCAAAGAAAGGAAAGTGCTCATTCAAAATAAAGATCTTATATATTTTAGAGCACTTATCCTCAAAAAATCTAAAAAGAAAACTCCCTCTTAAACTCAAATGTTTAACAATATGCTTTATTTAAGGGGGAGTATAAAAATGAAAAAGAAAAAATGTTTCAATTTCATGCTAAAATCCGTCGTTCTCTCCAAAAAGTTTCATTTTAATCAGTTGATATCAAAAATATCACTTCATGCTATTTTTGAGGGGGAGAAGACGTGATTAAAATGTGATCAAAAGGTTTAAAGATTGTGGATTGAATCTCACTCGAGTGCTCGACTCAGTTCTAACCCTCGAATTAACGAAAAGTAAATGTCCGTTATCGAAAAGACTTGTCCTGGACGGGTAATAATTTCAAGATGGTTATCCATTGATGTAAACGTGTCTCGCGAAGGACTTGTCTGAGTAGAATGTACCAATTCGAGAGATGATCATTGAATATGACCGGGACGGGTAATAATTTCAAGCTAGTCTAACTAGTGATGTAAGCGTGTCTCGCGAAGGTCATGTTCATTGAAAATCGATCAATTCAAATGTGCGAACTCTACCCAACATGTGCAAATTTATATCAAAAATGCATGAGCACATGTGAAGGGGGAGTATTTCTAAAATGTAAAACTCTCAAAGTGCTAACTAAAATGTGTTTACTCATAAACACTTTGAGAGATTTTCACAAGGTTTTATGGCAAGTGATCAAACCTAGGATAATCATGGTGTTATAAGGTGATTATGGTTACGTTATGTCCTATGATCCGCCAGAGCCGGAGGGATCTACCCAAGGACAATTCTAACAGATTAGAATTAGAAGTCCTTAGGTAAGATTGAAAAAAAAAAAAAAAAAAAAAAAAAAAAAAAAAAGGAGTAAATGAGAAAGGAGTAAGAAGGGGTTGAAGAATGAAAAAGAAAAGTTTAATGTAAGGGTGAAAAGAAATAGCCCTCCATGAAAACTTAGGGCAGAAACCGGGTCAATACATCTGCTATCGGTATTCACTAAGGTGATACTGATATTGAAGACAAGACGTCATGGACCCAGTGACGCGCTGCACCACCCCTCCTAGTCACTCAGATATCTCTTAAAAGATATTTGTTTCATTTCTCACGGAGAACACTTCATAATCTATCGGCCTCTCATTTCGAGATGTGTTGGTATTGAAAAGGTGGCACTCTGCTCCATGCCTCCGTCGACTAAAAACCAAAACGCACATTATCGAGTCTAGAGCCATGAGATTCATCAAAGATCTCTTAGGACACAATTCAATATAATACACTTGTGTTCGCCAAAAAGGACACAAGTTGTAAGAGTCTTAATGAGATCCAAGGATCTTGCCATTTTATATCATGATGGTTTCTATGCTTCAAACGGTCTACAGTCGTGGGGTGATCTCCAGCGACTCACTGAATCGTGGGTGCACTTCGGTGTGTCCGTGTAAGCCCTTTCGGGGGTATCCGGTTCAGAACGGCCTGGGGAAGGATTAGAGAAAGTCTTCACACTATGCTGTTGACAATCTCAAAGTCCCAACCTGTAAGCGCTGGACGTATTATTGCTAACTATTTTATGCAGGTACTGACGAAAGTCCAATAACCATCATCCGATGCATCAAATATCTTCACCTCAACATACTCATACTTATGAAGAACATCTCCAACAAAGCTCAAGCGTAAAAGTTCAAGACAAAAGGATCAAGTTAAAGACAGAGTGTAACGACAATGTCAATCAAGATGTCAAGAACAAGTTCATATATCAAATGATGAAAGAAAAGGGGAGATTGTTAGCATAAGTACAAAGTTCAAGATGTATGAGTATGTTGGAGGACACGACGCATCATCACATGAAGATGTTGGTCATGGCAAGAACAACCTCAAAGACGATACTTTGAAGATCACATAGCATGAAGGAACCAAAAACAAAGACTACTATACAACGACACACAAAGCACAAGACAATGAAGACGAAAGACCAAATCACCCGGAGCATCATTTGAATGACCATCCCTTAGGGGGAGATTGTTAGGATTTATTTTAAAGTGATGGTCATTCGTCATTGTAATAGTCTAATTAAATGTGTCGTTGTTTGAGTTAGTTAAGTTAATCAACGGGCTTGGGCTTAAGCTTGTTAGTTAAATGTAATGATCATGTAATCCATGTATAAGCCCATCTCAAGCCCAAGCCCACCCAAGTCTAGAACACTATAAATACCCAACACCCTCCTCACTTGGAAGGTGTTGCTTCTAGGGTTTCTTGTATCTCATTCCTTCTTTCTCAATCTAATCTCTATGAAGTAACCATCTCCATCTTTCTCTCTTCCAATCTTTCTTCTTATTCTTATTGTGTGTGTATGATAAAGGGGTAATATTAAGCTATAACAAACAATACCCTCAATCGGGCTACCATCCCCAACCTCCACCACCGATTAATCCACAATACCTTCAACAACAATAATTTTACTTGTTATAATTTTTTTATATGTTATAATTTTATATGTTCTAATTATATACTAGATGAAGATGTTCAAGTCGTTAAAGTGAAAAGTAAAGCGGATAAAAAGGCTTGGACGTCGATCGAAGAGGTTGCTTTGGCTAAAGCGTGGGTTCATATCTCGACATGTAAAAAAGTCGGGAATGAACAAGGTAGAGAAAAGTTTTGGGCAAGAATTTTAGAGCATTTCAAGTCCACCATTAAAGACACTACGCGAACTCATCATAGCTTGAACACGAAGTGGAAAAATATGAATCACGCAATAGGTGTCTTTAACGGGCTATACATCCAACACATAATTTTAAACTATATACTTGTGTTAATTTATATACTTTTATAATTGTAGAGTCGCATTCGTGAGAGTGGGTGTGACGATGTCAACGTCTTGCATAACGCCATGGCCGATTATGATAAGAAAAATAAGGGCAATTCCTTTACTCATATTGAAGCGTGGAAGGTTGTTAAGGGAGAACCGAAATGGTTGGAACAACCATGTTTTGAAAAAGTATCTTCGACTTCTCATTCCGACAAACGAAGGAAGTCGTCGGAATCTAGCTACTATGAGTCCGGAAGCAATGACAATGTTGAGACTGTTATTCCGGATCTAAATGACGACATGAATCCTTTATCAAAAAGAAAAGGGAAAAAGACCGCTAGCGAGTCGTCGATAAAGAATAGTGTTGCTGAGTTTATTGATACTATACTGCAAAGAAATCACTAGCGTTGGATGAGGCGATGGAAAAAAAACGTGCAAAGGATGAATTGTCCGAAAAGTTGATGGCGGCACAACTCGCTAATGCTAACGAAAAGGCTATGCTTCGGGCGATGAAATTCTATAACGAGCCGCACGAACACATAACTAATCCGGTTATGCGAGAAATCGCTATTGCCAAAAAACGTGAGTACGCGGAGAAATATGGATGGCCTACCGATTTTTAGATATAATTATGTATTTTTTTTTTCCAAGTACTATGTAATGTTATTTTAATTATTAATGAAATATTATGTTTTTATTAAATTGTTTAATATAATTTATGAAAATAAAAAATAAAAAAAATAAAATTAGTTTGGAGGTATGAAAAAGGCATGGTTGCCACTAAAAAATGGTTGGGAGGTATGAAAAAAGTATGAATGAGGTGGAATGATATTATTAGTGGGTTGGGAGGTATGAGGGTTTTTCAGTGGCATGACTGCCACCACCCTTAGGATTTTTAAGTGAGCAAAGTCATCATGATTGACTGAAGACATCATGTATGTATGCATGTATCTGTTTGTTTGTCTGAACAAAAAAGGGTGTTTGGTTTAAGAAAAGAAGGGAAGGTGTGTTTGGGTTGCAGATGGTTTGTGAGTGATACTGTGAATGTGTGTGTGTTAAAGGTTTGATTTTTGCATTATTGTAATTTATAAAATAACATCATTAATAGACAATTGACTTTTTGACCATGAAGGTTACACAAATTATCTCTAGCATATAGGAAACTTCCTTCTGTTATAATTCAAAGTCTGGATAAATTAACAAAACAACAAACGCGTAACTTCAACTAGCACGGTACCCGCGTGTTGCGACGACGGGTGGCCTGAAATAAATTTTTTCGGTAAATCATGTATTTTAGTTTATTATTTCTTTTTTACAATAAATTTACAGATATCAAGAATTCCGTTTAGCCCGTGCCATTCGGGCTCGAGCCCGTTTGGCCCGCGCCCGTTTGGGCTCAAGCCTATTTGGCCAGTTGCCCGTTCGGGCTTGAATATTTGTATAATGTGCTTTATTATTTGTATTAGTGACATTTAATGCAGGAATTGTGTTTAATTTAGTTGTACAATATGCTTGATAATTTGTATTTCTTATGTAAGGGGTATTTTAAAAATTGTATTAATTGTATTTATTGACCAGTTAATTAATTGACTACATTAAATAGCATTAATGTGGTGTTTTGTTTTTTAATATGTGCATTAAAGTGGTGTATACTATGATTCTTGTCTTGTAAGTCTGAAAATTATGTGCATTAAAGTGGTGTACACTATGCCTCTTTTCTTTTAAGTCTTAAAATTTAGAGAGGGAGTGCTTTGTGTAATATACGTAGTATAGATATGTAACTAACCATCAATATAAGACTTAGTATAATAAGGTATCAAGAATGCGATTTTGGTGATGTTAGACGCGTTGACTTTAAAAAGTCAACCCAGGCGTGGTTTTATGGGAGAACTCGGTTGTGGAGGTTGTGTGTGTGAATTTGGTTTTTGTGAGGTATATTTGTGTTTAAGTGAGATATGTTTGAGTTGGTTTTTATGGGGTAAGTTGGTTGTCATGTTGGTGATTGGGTGAAAAAGTGTTGTGTCACTGAGTTAGCGATGGTAATGTTGGTCACCACTACATCCAACGTAAACTAAACTCAAAGCCACAAAAGCATTGTAGAAGTTTGTAATAATTATGTAACATTCACTAGATAATAACAAAATGATCAAGGATTTCGTTTTGGTCAAATAACTGGAATTTGTTGAAATAAAACATCAACATAAACTCAAAACCACAAGAGCACAAGATCATGAAATGATATTTTATTGGCTAATAATCATTTCATCAAATCACTAAATGTGCAGTTAATTACAGTAAAACATTGACTAAAAAGTCCTATTTTCATTTAGTCAAAACAAGAACATGTGAACAAATACAACATGACACATGTGAATTTATTCACATGTTGTAGGGATGTGAATAAGTTTAATAATTAATTGTTGATAAGTATTACTAGTATAAAATTGGCAAATTATTTAAGGAATATATTCATTATTAGATGCTAACAACTACAATAACGTATGAACAACTTTAATAATGACTTGTTGCTCAATATTATAAAATTGGCAATTATCAATTGAAATATATTCATTATGTGTCATTAGATGCTAACGGTTTTGTATCTTGTGTAATGTTCTCTAACAATTCTATTGTCATTTAGGAAGTGATGACAATGAAATTTCTTTTTTTATTTATAAAGATAAAGACAGCTACCAAACCCAGACTTAAATAATAGGGAAATTTGAAGACATTATTATGTATACATAAACCTGTTCGGTTTGTGCTTGTATACAGTGATGTAGATAAGTGTGTGGGGTTCCTTGTTATTTTTAATGGATGGAGGTTTGTTTTTTGTAAAGACAATTGACTTTTTGTCATAGGAAACGTCCCTTTTGTTGAATGATTCAAAGTTTGAATATAATACAATATGAAACCTGACTTTGAAATATCATAGATGTTAAACAGGTCATTAAGGTCTGCTGCTAGTGCATAGTGGTCTTAGTTTATTGAATATGATGTTATAGGGTGCATTGACCGACACGTTGCCGCCGCGTGTACTGTGTGCTTTAATGCTTGTACTTTTTGACTAAAATAGGTGGACCCCCATGGTAGTGAGGGTCCGGCTAGTATGACCCTTTCCAATACTCTACATACTCCTGCATCTCATGATCGAAGTGGTGGTCAATTCACTCAATTGTACTATGCATAAACATTTAATCTAATACTCTACATACTTATGCATTTTGATCATTTTCGTAGTGACTGTTAAATAAATAAATAAAAAAAATAGCATAACGTACAAATTTCAAAATAAATAATCACTTGAACGAGCTCAATAAGAGACAAACCACAGTTCCAAAATTAACATAGAATCTATTCAAGGTTTAAACACGATAATCATTCCAAAACACCAACTCAAGAGCAGATGATACATAAAGTGATAGAGTAACATGTTTCGTCAAGCGATCCAAAACATGTGGCTTCCAATTTTTAGAACAATTTGAGTGACACATTTCATCAAACACGTTACATGCATGTTTATTTACATGTATTGATGATAATGAATCATTATCAGTTGCCAACACATGAATTAATTAACAAACGCAAGCCATGTATTGATGATTAGTGATGATCAAGGATTTCTTTCTGTACAAATAGGGATGAGCACGGTACCAGAATGGTATCGAACCCGTACCGAATTGGTGGTACCGATATTTTCTCGAGCATTAAAGCGGGTACTGGTACCGGTACCGTACCGGACGGGATTCGGGTACCGGATCCGGTACCAGTACTCGGTACCTGGAAATCGGTACCTATACGGTTCTTCCCATTTTTTGTTAAAGTAAATAGGATTTCAAGAAAATGCAACAAAAAATAGGAAAAAAACATGCATTTTCAAGTGATTTCAAACCACGACGTGGCACAAAACGCAACCAACACTTAAATAAATACATCACCAAGATATTAAAACGTTCAAAAACTTATAAAATAGGTTCGGGTTTACTTTTTGGGAGCGTTTATGAAGGATCTATAGTTGCCACAATAATTTTTTCGAACGTTTGGTTTCTTTTCATATGTTTTACATGACTATTGTTTGACATGGAACGGGCCAAATATGTGTTTGGATAAATTATTTAATTCAAAAATATGACTACTCAATTTTCGGGATTTTTTTGAGTACTTTCCGCTTTGGTACCGGTACCGTATTAGTGGTACCCATTTTTTTGGGCTCAATTCATGGTACCGGTACCGTACCGTGTATTGGGAGTTGGTACCGTTTCGGTATGGTACCGGCACGGTTCCAGTTCGGTACCAAGATTCGGGTCCAAATGCTCATCCCTATGTACAAATATCTAGAATTGGTTGAAATGAAACATAACATAAATTGAAAACCACAACTCCACAAGAGCACAAAATCATGAAGTTATAATTTTTTGTTAATCTCTAGTTGGCTAAAAAGTCATCTTTCCATTTAGACGAATGTAAGAGCATGCGAACAAGTTTTATAAGTTTTATAATCAGTTGTTATTAAATTGGCCAATGAGCAATATAGCATATTCATTCATTAGTTGCAATAAAACATATTCATTGACTTGATATTAAATTGGCCACCTAGCAATATAATATACTAATAATGAAATTTGTACGTTATGTGAACAAGTTCTATAATCATGTGTCATTTGCTACCTGTTTTTGTATCTTTCATAAAGTTCCTAGAAGCATGTAGTGGTTGACCAGCAATAACACCATTGCAACGTCTACAACGTGTGGGTTGATCTTTCACATTTTGAACCTTCTGCATGTGATACACCAATCCATATTTTCCTTTTCACCTTAAATCAAATAGGCTCCAGAATATAAAGTAGCTAATAACTTAATATACCTGATTTAGTTACCTGATGACTTTTTTTTTTTTTTTTTTTTTTTTTTTTTTTTTTTTTTTTTTTTTTTTTAACAACAATATAGAATTATAATCAATTCTTGGTTGTTAGTGACGGTATAGAATTAAAGTTTTGTTCTCTATTTCATGAATATAGTTTGTTTGTGGACGTGTTTGGTTATTAACTTTGTACTATCTTTTTCAAACAGGACATTTCAAAACATGATAAAAGCCTGCTCCGAGAATCAACACGTGTTTGTTTCTTTTGCATTTAACGCTTTTGGTTCCTTAGCCTCAAAAGCTGTGCGTTTCTTGGATCGGGTTCGTAAGGTTGTTCGCAACAATGTATCGACTCCGAATGGTCACGAATATGTTTTCAGTAGAATAGGGTTTGCTATCCAGAAAGTGGTGGCGGCGCAGCTTGTTGCCCGCTTACCTACCACCTTGATGTAAATTTTCTCAAAGTATTAATATAAAATTTGGGAGAGTGAAAAAAAATAATAAAAAATAAAATAAAAAAAATCAAAATTTATCCATAAAAAAAAATAAATAAATAAAAAAAAAAATTACCAATGTGGATCAAACATGAAAGTATGTGAAATTGTGAATGTGTGTGTGTTCGGTGTTGCATTATTTTAATAATAAAATAAAATTATTAATAGAAAATTAACTTTTTGACCATTAAGATTACACAAATTATCTCTAGCATATAGGAAAAACTTCCTTCTCTTGAATAATTCAAAGTCTGAATAAAAATAACAAGGCAACAAACATATAATTTGAATATGTAATGAAACATCAATATTTTCATTATGTTTCATTAGCTGCTAATCTATTTTTGTATCTTTCGTAAAGTTCATTTCTCATTTATGAAGTGATGAAGATTTTTTTTTTCTTTCTTCTTTTTTACTCCTTTTTTTTTTTTTTTTTTTTTTTTTTTTTTATTTTTTATTTATTTTTTTATTTTTTTTAAATAAAGATAAAGACAAGCTAACAAACCCGTAGACTCAAAAAATAATCCTGAATTAATCGACAAGAAAACCAAGTTCTTCCATAGGCATGTTATTTAGCTATAAATCTTTGAAAAATTCTAACCCTTTTTGTATCTTTCGTAAAGTGCCTAGCAGTTCTATTATCATTTATGCAGTGATGAAGATGAAATTTCTTTTTTATGCTAAAAAGATAAAGACAAGCTAACAAACCTATAGACTGAAATAATATTCCTGAATTAATCGACAAGAAAACCATGTTCTTCCATAGACATGTTATTTTAGCTATAAATTTTTGAAATTCTAACTCTGTCATTTTCGTTCCCTTTTTTACAAGTATAATAGACTTTGTTTATAATTGACCGTAGACCATAAACAAAAAATCAAAATTCAATATTTCTTCTATTATTTTAATCGATATTCACATTTTTCTAGTATTTTTCATCTCAAAAGTCTCTCTATTGAATCAGTCTCATATTTTCCACTCAACGACAAGATGATCAATCGCAACATGGAGCATTTGTCTCTTCTAAATTCTTTATGGCCCGAAACATTATAGGCTTGACAATTGTAAGATTATTATTAACATATGGAGTTGTATATATAAGATTATTATCTATGTATGAGAGTTTCACTTGAAGTTTGTCACACACTTAGCACTTCATAAATGGTTTTGATTTTAACCTATTGATCTTCGCAATAAGATCAACTCATTATCTTGTTGGTATTGGTGTTGTAAACAACTCGATAGATTTTAGAATTTAGATGGATTGGTATCCCTTTAACATCCACCAAATAAACATATTTTTAACATATTTTTTTAAAAGAAAATTATAAAGTACTACGGAATAATTGTCAAGTGTGTTAGTTGCATTATTTTTGTAGTAGACTATTGACTTTTTGACGTACTATTAAGTTCATACAAATTGTCTATAGTTTATAGTAACCATCCCTTTTATTGAATTATTCAAAGTTTGAAATTAAAAAAATAACAAAACAACAAACATGAATACGATATGCATGCACCTTCCCAGCCTAGTGGTCTTAATACAATATAAAACATAACTTTGAAAAATGATAAATGTTAAACAGGTCTTCAAGGGCTGCTACAGCCTAGTGGTCTTAATTTATTTTTTAGGCAATCCTTATAATATGGTTCCAATTGCAACTAATGAAGTGGTGGTAACTTATATGTATATACATGTAGTGATGATATTGAACACTTATCAGTTACCAACACATGAATTAATTAACTAACTCTAACTCTAGTGTTGATGATTAGTGATCATCAAGGATTTATTTTTGGGCACATAACTAGAATTAATAGAAATGAAGTGAAAAGCATAAGAGCACAAAATTATGAAGTGATAGTTTCTTGGTTAATCTGCAGTAAAATTACAGCAGCACATTGGCTAAATAGTCTTCTACCCATTTAGTCAAATAAGAGAACATGTGAACAAGTTTATAATCAACGAGTGGGGTAGCCCGCGCGTTGCTGCGGGAGCACCGTGCAATTGTTAGTATATAGACCATTTGGCACATGTATTCCTCGGCTGGTTCAAGAACCCATGAAATATGCTCATGTGTTTTTAATCCTTGTGCACATGTGTTTGTATCGTCTCACTTATCTTAACTGATATAAGTCTGTCATCCACAACGTCAAGTAACCTGCCACCATCAATTATCATTCACCACATCAATACATGTTTTTTGAACCATTGTATCTTGTTATTTTATCTCTATAAAAGGAACTGCCTTCACAACCAAATTGTTATCGAAATCTCAAATGAAAAAATCATGCGCATTTAAGTGTCATTTTGTGGCAAATGAATGCTAATTTTATATTAATTTTTTTTTTTATCTTTGGGCAAATGTCTTTTTTTCTTTTGTAATGTACTTCAATGTTGCTTTAACCACCCTTTACATTAATTTTAGTGGAAAGAAACAAAAAATCTCCAAAATCTCTTCAGGTTTATTTCCATCTCACAACCCATCATCATCGTAAGAACTTATAAACGTAATCCAAAAATTCAACACAACACAATATTAAATTCACAACTGATTTCTTCAGTTTTTTAGATCCACCTTTTGCACAAATATTATCTATTTAATATGATCATTAAGTTGATGGTTGAAATTAATTTCGAGAACAAAAATATATAATCAAAACAGTTCTGTAACTCAAAATCAAAACAGTAAAAGACACAATAAAAGTAGCGATTTTAAAACCTCAAAATACAAACGAACCTTAAACCTCAAAGTTGATGCTCAATTTTCTCTTAACTTACTGTCAAGGGACTGGAAGTGAAATTAAAGTTGAGTTGAAGTCAACCAATCAACTTGCCTTTATTCTTTCTATAACACCAGTAATGGAACTTTTATTTTGATCGCATTCATTTCAAAGACTTCCATCCATTCATCATCACTATCTTGTAATTCATTTCTAATTACTTTTTATTGTTTCATTTTTTCTATTTGCATACTAAACAACTTATTAATATTATTATTTGTTCATTAGTGGTTGGGTAATCTTAAAACAACTTATGTCAAATGATTGTTGGGCAGTCATATTTGTAATTTTTAAGACCATTAAAGGTCGGATCCTTGTAGTTTTTAGGGTCGTGATAGTTTTAGGGTCATCCGGTCGAAGTTATCATTTGTTTTAAGACCATGTTTGATGGATTCTTGGTATTAATTTAATTAGTGTTTCATCTGTATTTGTATTTTTACTCTTTCTGATGATCTTTTCTCGTGAACACATGCAGCTCGATCTCATCACTGATAATGGCTACTACGTCCGTTCCTCATCGATGGAAATATGATGTCTTTGTAAGTTTCAGAGGTAAAGATATCCGCAAAAACTTCAAATAGATCATATGTTCAATGATTTCAAGCAAAAAGGAATTCATGCTTTTAGAGATGATAGAGAATTGCCTAAAGGAGAATACATATCCCCTCATCTCTACAAATATAATATGATCACATAATAAAGACATGATCATGTACGTCCAATTCAAAAATATATTAAAACTATTAGTTGCCATCATAAGTTATTTACTAGTAATTGTTTTTGCAAGACTTGTAAAGACATGATCATGTACGTCCAATTCACAAATATATTAAAACTATTAGTTGCCATCATAAGTTATTTACTAGTAATTGTTTTTGCAAGACTTGTAAAGACATGATCATGTACGTCCAATTCACAAAAATATTAAAACTATTAGTTGCCATCATAAGTTATTTACTAGATAATTGTTTTTGCAAGACTTGTAAAGACATGATCATGTACGTCCAATTCACAAATATATTAAAACTATTAGTTGCCATCATAAGTTATTTACTAGTAATTGTTTTTGCAAGACTTGTAAAGACGTGTTTATATCATGGTAGTGTACACGTTTAGTCCTTGTGTTATGTTTAAAATTTCACATATACTTCTTAGCTCTCACAAAATAAAATGTTGGTCTCTAACTTTGTCAACAAAGAAAAAAAAAGGTCTACCGGATAATAATGAAGTTTTTCATTTCTATAAGTTGAAACATCAGGATGCAATTTATAAGAGTTGAGAAGTTGTGCTCTTCAAAAACATTTATTGATACCTTGGGGATTAGAAGTGTAACTGTTGGATATAAAGTTGAATTAACTTCAACCCATTTGCATTACTTAAATTGTTGTTTGAGAGTATAATTCTAACTTGATCGAGCTTCCATTATTGACTGCATTCATCGTATTCTCTGCTTCTTAATCCATCGGAAAATCAGTAAGTCATCATCTACTCTTTGCTTATTTCCTTGTTTTTTATTTAATTATTCCTTCATCTAAGAAATGTTATGTTTATCATTTAGAAAGCTAGAATAGATTATTGTGTACTAATATCATGATTTAGTAAGTCAGCTTATTAATCCCAAGTAACTATATTGTTCAGTTATGGTTTAAAGCAAATTTGATAAAAGGAAGGTTAAAACTAATTGAACAATTTAGAAAAATAATGATAGAAAGTAATCTTACAAGAATAAGTGCGATAATAGTTCATCTATACAACGACTATATGTGACTATAGTTCAAGTCTGTTTTAATTGAGCTAGTTCTTCTTCATCATCATCTTTCAAATCACCCCCAAATTTCAACCCTAATTTTATCACCAAATCAAAAATATATAATCAAAACAATTCTGAAACTCAAAATCAAAACAGAAAAAGACACAATCTAAAAGTATAAACGAACCTTAAACCTCAAAGTTGATGCTCAGTTTTGTCTTATCTTAAAGTCAAGGGACTGGAAGTGAAATTAAAGTTGACTTGAAGTCTACCAATAAACTTGCCTTTACTCTTTCTAACTCCTGGAACTTTTATTTTGATCGCATTCATTTCAAAGTCATTTCTAATTACTTTTTATTGTTTCGTTTTTCTATTTACATACAAAACAACTTATTAATATTATTATTATTTGTTCATTAGTGGTTGGGTAATCTTAAAACAAAGCAAAAAGTATTATATATAGCCAAAGAAAACTTATGTCAAATGTTTGAATCATGCTCGGGTTTTCACTCGTCTTGGTGTTATACATAAGTTGGATTGTTGGGCTGTCATATTTGTAATCTTTAAGACCATTACAGGTCGGATCCTTGTAGTTTTTAGGGTCGTGATAGTTTTAGGGTCATCCGGTCGAAGTTAGCATTTGTTATTTCAAGTCCAATATTTTATCGCTGTAGACTTGTAGTATGAACAGTCGAAAATAGTGTTATCAAGATTGAATTGCAAAATCACACATTTTGTTTTTGAAATGCAATCTTTCAAGCCTTTTTTATATAAAATTGTCTTGACACATATAAGCAACTAGCATGCATGTCCTGTCGTATAAAATTAAACAAAAGCACTCGCATGTTTGATGCTAGCTACATGTCATGGATTCTTGGTATTAATTTAATTAGTGTTTCATCTGTATTTGTATTTTTACTCTTTCTGATGATCTTTTCTCGTGAACAAATGCAGCTCGATCTCATTATTGATAATGGTTACTACGTCCATTCCTCATCGGTGGAAATATGACGTCTTTGTAAGTTTCAGAGGTGAAGATATCCGCAAAAACTTCATGGATCATATGTTCAATGATTTCAAGCAAAAAGGAATTCATGCTTTTAGAGATGATAGAGAGTTGCCTAAAGGAGAAGAGATATCTCCTCAACTTTACAAAGCCATTGAAGAATCAAGGTTTTTGATTGTTATCTTCTCCAAAAATTACGCTTCTTCAACATGGTGTCTGAGGGAACTTGTCAAAATACTTGAATGCAAGCAGATTGAAGATCCCAAGCATGAGGTTCGGATTATCTTTTATGATGCCAAGCCTGATGTTGTGAGGAAAAGAAAAAGGAGTTACGCAAAAGCGTTTGCCAAACATGATGTTTCAAATAGAACAGAGGTGGATAAATGGAAGGAAGCTTTATCCATGGCGGCTAACTTATCTGGATGGAATCTCCAGGACATGACAAATGGGTAAATTTCTTGTTTTTGTGTAATTATCTTGTAGCTCCACTAAGTAGTTTCTCTTACTTATTGTGTCTTTGTGGTAAACAGGTTTGAGTCCAAGTTCATCGATTCCATTTCCAGAGAAATCCTCAAAAAATTATGTGACGGACCCTTGCATGTTGGTGAGAACCTTGTTGGCATAGATTTCCGTTTCGACAAATTAGACTTGGCACGCTTCATTGGGTCAGATAAGGTTAACATGATTGGATTATGCGGTATAAGCGGGATAGGAAAGACGACCCTTACCAAAGCTATTTATAACTTGATGCATGTCCACTTTGAAGGAAGTTGCTTTTGTGAAGATGTCAAAGAAGTCACAAAACGACAAGGCCTGATTCAAGTCCAACTGCATATGATTGGAAAGATGTCGAAAATAGAAGATTTGAAGATATCAAGTGTTGGTGAAGGAATTATGGTAATAAAGAAGATAATGTCATCAAAGCCGATCCTGCTTGTTTTGGATGATGTGGATCATCTGGATCAGTTAATGGCACTAGCGGGTTCAGCTAGTTGGTTTTGCCCAGGAAGTTTGATTATTTTCACATGTAAAGATAAACAGTTGCTAAGATCTCATAGAGTGGAAATCCATGACATGGACTTCCTAGATGAGGATGAATCTCTTAAGCTCTTCAGTTTCCATGCCTTTGAGGAAAAACATCCTTCTACAGGCTTCCAAGAACTTGCTGAGAAAGCTGTGAACTATGTGCAAGGTCACCCTCTGGCTCTCATAGTTTTGGGTCGTTTTTTGTACGGTAAAACTGTGGGTCAGTGGGTTAGTGAACTGGAAAGGCTTAAAAAACATCCTAATGAAGAAATACATCGAGTTCTCCGCTTAAGTTATGATGGGCTAAACCTCCCGCAGCAAAATATCTTACTTGATATCGCATGTTTATTCGTTGGAGAAAACAGTGATTTTGTAGCAAGCATACTAGATGGGTGTAACTTTTTTGCAGATACAAACATGAGAGTTCTAGTTGATAAGTCATTAATTACGATCCGTAGTGACATGTCACTTCAAATGCATGACTTGATTAAAGCAATGGCAAGGGAAATCATTCATGAAGAATCTATCATGACTGGGAAACAGAGGAGATTGTGGAATTCATCTGAAGTTTACAATGTATTGAGTGAAAAGAAGGAAAGTAGTGTATATGATATTTTTTCTCTACATTAATACATTAAAGTATTAGCAAATTATCCTAATGAAGCTACATGTTCTTGTTTTTCCAGGTGCCAATAACCAAAGAAGTTGAAGTTCTAGTCCTTTCATTAGAGAAATTTAGCCAAAAGGTTCACATAGATGCTAATGATTTTACACATATGAAAAAGTTGCGGATCCTGAAAATCTATCAAGAGGGAAAAGTATCTGAGCATAAACTTGAATTGAACGGCCACAATGTGATCTTCTCAGGAAATTTGTATTATTTATCCAATGGGCTAAGCTTGTTTTGTTGGCATGGATACCCTTTCAAGTACTTACCTTCAGATTTCTATCCAGAAAACATTGTGGCCATTGACCTGTCTTACAGCAACATAAAACATTTTTGGACTACACCTAAGGTATTTCCTTGTACACCCGTGTTTTCCTATTTGATACCTAATGATCCGAGAACTTATCTTCTTTTTTGTTCTATCGATGTCAGTGCTTTAGAAGGTTGAAAGTAATGAAGTTAAGGTACTGTTGTAACCTAACAACCACCCCTGACTTCTCGGAGATTACAAATCTCGAAGAGCTAGATCTTGAAGGTTGTGTGAATTTGGTTAGCGTTCACCCCTCAATTGGAATGCTCAAGAGGCTTGCTGTGTTAAATCTGAGAGACTGCAAAAGGCTTCAGAATTTTGCAGGTAGAGCGGAAACGGATGCCATTATACAACTTCCTTCTTTTGTATCCTCTCTAATAAACCTTGAATCATTGTCATTCGGTGGACAAGGGAGGATTCAACCTAGATGGTGGACTTCAATCACTGCTCCTTTTGGTTTACTAAGTAAACAACAACATCCCCAAAGATCAGTTTCATTAGAAGGTTTACATATGTTAAAGGAGCTGAATTTAAGCTACTGCAATTTAGAACAAGTGCCTGAGAGCATTGGAGGCTTATCATGTCTATCTAGTCTACGCTTAGAAGGGAACAATTTTACTAGCTTGCCTGGAAGTTTGAGTCAACTTTCTCATCTTCAATATCTTACACTTGATGGTTGCAAGAAGCTGGAAGTGTTGCCCGAACTTCCACATAGCCTAAGTGATCTTTTTGCATCTCATTGCACCTCCTTAAGAGAAGTGCCGGGATCATATAAAGACCGAATCAGGTACAATTTTTTCAGAAATTGTCCAAAGCTGTTTAAGAATGTTACCATTGATAGCGAGGGGTCAATATCGAAGACTCAGTGTCTTGACTCATCTATAACTTCCCAAGGCTTTATTCACCAGCTTTCTGGTATCCTTGGGCTTTTGGGTTTCCAGACTAACAGATGTCAATTCTTCTTGCAAGGCATTCGCTATTATTATTTAGATATAGCATATCATGGGAATAGCATTCCAGAGTGGTTTACAAATAGAAGTAAGGGAAAACATGTAAAGGTTAAATTACCATCAGATTGGTGTTATGATAAGTTTAGGGGATATGGAGCTTGTGTTGTTTTTAAGAGAAAAAAGCCTCACAGATTGAAAGGATACTCTCTAAATGGAAGGAAACCACACGGTTTCATTCCATCTGTAATTAGGGATTATTTTGAGAAAGAGGTGATAGGAATCCAAGATTCATATATGATATGGTTGCATTATACGAGGGATACAGGGGGATGGAAGGAAGCAAAGAATTTTGTAACATTTTGTTTTGAAGAGAATAATGAAGATATTGAGGTGAAGGAGTTTGGTGTAAGACTAATATGTGATGAAGATTTACAGCAAGAAGAAGTCACAAACTTGAGTAGTATGTTCCCAACTCAATCGCAACATGGTGGGGCCTTGAGCTCTTTAGGGCCTCCTGGACGTATTGAATGGTCGTGGTAGTCCAATAACAAAGGCGTTTGTTTATATGCCAAACTATATTTTCCTAATATATTGTAATTTTTATTTGTTAGTTAGTGGTAGTCCAATTACAAGTTTAGTGCAAAGTGCAAATGTGGTGACTAATATGTGATGAAGATTTACAGCAAGAAGAAGTCACAAACTTGAGTAGTATGTTCCCAACTCAATCGCAACATGGTGGGGCCTTGAGCTCTTTAGGGCCTCCTGGACGTATTGAATGGTCGTGGTAGTCCAATAACAAAGGCGTTTGTTTATATGCCAAACTATATTTTCCTAATATATTGTAATTTTTATTTGTTAGTTAGTGGTAGTCCAATTACAAGTTTAGTGCAAAGTGCAAATGTGGTTGAAGAGAATAACGTGAGAACACAGGTCAAAACGGATATTTTGTGTGGAACACGGGTCGGATTGACCCACCAACGATGATATCTTTTAACAAAATGAGCTGACATTGCTCCTTCTCTGATATATAGTTACTACGAGTATAAAAGAAAGAGTGTCAAACCTTCATCTTCGAATTTATCCCAATCCTCATCCCACACGGCAGATATCTCTGGAACTCCAGGTTGCCAACCTTGACAAACAAAATAGGTGAACCATAACGCAATATCAATCATTTTATTATAATATTATACAGATACAGTGACATTATTGCTAATGGAGTATTCCTGATAGCATGAGATGAAAGATGATACCCTTCGGAAGCTCAATAACCGCAGTTGACTTGACATCAATTCCCACCTCTGCCACCATGTCCTCCACCACCACTAGGACCAGCACTCAAGTATTTTCCTTTGCCCGCCCCACCGATGCAGCCTACATTAATTCCAGATCTCCTCTGAGTTAACATCATTTATAGTGGCAGAAAAAATAGTAGCAAAGCTCTATTTTGTTTGTAAAGAAGGTGGC
The DNA here is from genome assembly GCA_021014915.2 of Artemisia tridentata subsp. tridentata. Classification (NCBI taxonomy): domain Eukaryota; kingdom Viridiplantae; phylum Streptophyta; class Magnoliopsida; order Asterales; family Asteraceae; genus Artemisia; species Artemisia tridentata. The sequence continues at coordinate 40,796,957 of CP139508.1, forward strand.
AATTCCAGCCTAGTTATTTTTAAATGGGTCGATTCGGTCGGGTTATCTCTTTCCTGTAACAGGTGAAACGGGTAATAGAATATCAAAGGGTTCGAACCAGTCCAAATGCGCCCAAAATGTATAGTTCGCATAAAGTGATAAAACGTCCTAAATAATAATAATACTAATAAAATAAAAAATAAAAAATTAGACTATCATTAATAATAATAATAATAATAATAATAATAATAATAATAATAATAATAATAATAATAATAATAATAATAATAATAAATAATAAATTAGACTATCATTAACATGGTATAGTTTTATACCCTGCTCCATGCGGGATTGGGTATCGTTGTTGTTGTTGTTAATATTTTGACAAAATGTATTCCAAGTCATCCCCAGTTTCAATCCGTAGTAAATTCAAGGTTTAAAAGTACGGAATCGAGCCTCGAGGCGTTTACCCTCCGCCTCAAGAGGCGTAAGCCTCGAGGCGGACCGAGGCGTAAAGTCGAGGCGGAATTATATATATATATATATATATATATATATATATATATATATATATATATATATATATATATATAAGTTTTAATAGGTATTTATATATTTTATATACATACTTTATAAACTTTTATATTTTTTATATATGAGTTTAAGACTTAAATGTAAACTATTAAAGATAGAGGGGGTCAAATGTTTAAATACACAAACTTATTTTAAACTTTTTGAGACTAAATGTAAAATAATAAAAGATAGGGGGGTTAAATGTTACAAAGTTTAAACTTTAAACCCTAAAACAAAGTTCCTGCCTCCATTTAAACCTAAAACACTGAAACAAAGCCACACTTTAAAATAGCACAGCCACACTTTAAAGTTCCAGCAGCCACACTTTAAAATAGACCGCCGCCGCCGGAATTCGTCGCCGGAAATCACGAATCCGGCGCTATATGGCTCCATTTTTCCCTCCAACTCAAGTGGCCCGCCCAAAAAAAACGAATAATCCGCCTCGTACCCGCCTCGCCGCCTCGCCGCCTCACCACCGCCTCACCCAATCGGGGCGTACGTTCCAAGGCAACCACCAGAGGCGCCGCCTCATACTCGTTTTCCGGCCGATTCGCCTCAAGGCGCGCCTCGAGGCGCCGCCTCACAACGCTTTTTTAAACCATGAGTAAATTTATTAGTATTTATGTTTACATTTGAGTAACATGGATGAAAAAAAACCATAAAAACTGCGTCCAGTGAAAAAAATACTCTCCCGAACAAACCACAAACATAGTGTCTGAGTCACATCTCTCGCGACTCACCTAACTAACAACAAAAGATATAAAATGAAGAAAATAGACTTGATACCTAATCCAGAAGCTTATTGCTCCAGAAGGTCGGACAATAACAGTTCCGACCCATTGAAAATGCACAATGGATCCTTCAATGGAACCCTCCACAATTATCTCTTCAACCCGACATATCTGCATTGGTATCATGACTAAGCAGTAAATGCCTGATACTTTCTGGACATGAACCTATAATCTGATTCAATTTGACAATTTGTCACCTGAAGAGTGAAGGACAATGTGGAGTTGACGTTGCAATCTTCAGGCGGATGGATTAGTTCCATGGGGCAAACCGGCAAACTTCAAGTTCACAATTAGACCTGTCATACACCAACACATCATCTACTGAAACCTGAAAAAAAAAATCATAGACTAGTACCACATCATAGGTTGAGGTACTTACAAGTTTTTATAAGTTGTGTTCTCTAATGGACCTCGGAGCACCGATCCAGGTTCAACCTTCACGTGTAGACAAATATATTAACAAGAAGAAATGTGAAATACCAAACGTATCTTTATGTCAAGATGACATCAATATAATTGAGCCCTTATCAATAAGATACAAACCCAATTGACCCATTTTGCATAACGAACATGAAAGTCCTCTACTCGAAACTAAAGAAGTCATGCTAACTAAGTTGCATACATTGCATACACGGGTTACAGGTTGGCACCGTCTTAATGTAACTTTATATCAAGAAATCTTACTGAGTTCTAATGCCTAAAAAAAGCAAATGATTCAAAATCTATTATGGCCTCTTAAACTTATAAATAACACAACGGGCCTTACATTGATACAGCAAAATATTGATAAAACCAGATGCTGAGCTTCTATACATTGTCTGCCCCAGTCAAATTCAAAGAACCTTGTCCATGAACACCAAGATTTGCATTTGATTGTATCACGGATCCTCCCTGACACATTAGATTGTTGTTAACCAGTTTTTCAGATGAACTTAACCAATACTCTGAACAGATTTCCACTAGGGAAAAAAGAAAAAGTTACCTTGAGAACCAATAAATTGCTAGCTTCAAGCAATGAAGTGGCAATGATTGGATCCCCTTCACCGTCACCATCTATAAGCATCTTGGAATTCAACATCAAGTGCAATTTTAACAGACATTCGCAAAGCCCCATATATCTAAAAAAATATATATTAGAGTAAGTGATAAGAATACCACTGAAATTTTTTATAATTCAATGTTACGCTAAAAAAAAAAAAAAAAAAAAAAAAAAAGGACTTGCCAAAGCATTTACAATACAGAAAATCTGTAATTGCAATAGAAAGAATAATCTACACACCTAGAAGGATTAGTTCTGTATACGCTGGTGGATAAGTCACGTACTTACAAGCATCCGGTACTATTTTCATATATAAGTTCAGAAAATATATGACACACAACCAAGACAAGTAACAACAGAAACGATCCAGAGACACGTCAGGCTGCTGGATATGGTATATATTCAATTTTGCCCGGAACATAGTTCACATAAAGGCAATCAAAGTTTTACGACACGCAATACTTCTTAAATCTATCACATTAACCCAACTGTATAAAGAAGATATTACACTGAGTTTATAACATACAACTGTATTCGTATATAATACCTCACACTTACCTTGATTACTGAATCACTCATTAAAAGTTCTTCTGCAATTAATTCAAACTCGGACACAGCATCATGAGGAAGACCAAAGCTTAAAACAGCTGCATTTGACAAGCTGAGTGTTCCTTGAACCTATATATATTTGCCATGAAGCAGCAAGTCAAAAAAAAATCAGCAAGTTGCCAGAGAAATTGTCGGAAAAGGTAAATCAAGAATGGCAGTTAGTAAACATAGAGGTGGCAAATAAGAGTGCAGATTTGGGTAGCAGGTCAAAATGGGTTGACCTAAAACACTTTTTTCACATTTTTTATTTTTTATTATTATTATTTTATTTTTTATTTTATTTTTATTTTTATTCTTTTATTTTTTAAATAACAAGTTTATCAGATATGATTACAAAATCAAATTAGTTTCATGATAACCAAATATTTTGAATAAAATGACTACTTGACCCAATTTCCTTTCATGCCACTTTTTAAGTTTACCCATTTCACCCGCCAGAGATTAAACATGATCCGAACAGACCCATTCATAATAAATGGGTCAAAATTTCCACCTTTAAGTAAACATCTCGACAACCTGCACACGACTCCATCGCAGAGGAACAATAGCTCGAGCATACTCTTGGATATCAACACTGGTCCAATGGGGTTGATTTGGAAATGCAAAGAAAGGTGTATCTGCATCTGTTGACATGTTGTGGTTGTTGACTATGAGATTCGGGGAATAGTATCATAGAAAGTCCCTGCATCACCTGAGTTTGCAGGACAGCCATAACTTTGTCCTCCTGCAAACATAAAGAAAGTAATTTAGCAACGAAATCATAGTTCATAAGAATCCTCAAATCAGACCACAAACATAAGTTTACAAGTGCCCTAAATGATGGCACCGTTCTTCTCATCAGTCATCACTACTGTTTCACAAATATAGATCATTTAGATACATCAACGGTAACATGAATATGATCATATAAATGATTTCTATAAGTATTAATAAAGATGATTAAATGATGGCACCGTTCTTCTCATCAGTCATCACTACTGTTTCACAAATATAGATCATTTAGATACATCAACGGTAACATGAATATGATCATATAAATGATTTCTATAAGTATTAATACATTCAAAGATATTCTTCCACCAGCACCTCCGGCAAACCCATTACCTCCGGATGCACTTAGGATACCACCGCCTGTCCTGCTCTTCATAGAACAAAGAAATAAGATATTGCATAATTATGTTTAATCAGTACCAAAACCAAATAAATCACTATTAAGTCCACTTCCATATCACATTTTAAATTAAAGTACACACAAAAAATAACCTGAAAGATAGGGAGTAGGTTGATAGCACATTTGGATCACATAAATCTTGATCAGGGTAGATAATCTTACTTTTGATTTGTACAAAACAAGAAAAATAAAGATTGTGTTCAAATAAAAAAATTTCCATATTCTCTACAAAACAGAAATATGCATTTCCTAATTTAACATAGGAAACTACTTGTAAGTTGTAACCCCCCTTCTTTTCTAGAAAAGAGAAAACAATGTCATATGAACGCGTTTTATATGTTCAGTGGAAAACTAAATCCCCTACTTTTTTTTGCAAAAGTGAAAATAGAAAGTTAAGAACTTTTTTCTCCAACTAAATGCAACCTAAGTATCTTTTTAGATTTCTTGTTTTCAGTTTTAACTAGTAGTTAATTTATGTCCTTGTTAATATCTATGAGGTTGCATTAAATTCGCCGAAAATTCACCATTTTTTGTAAAGCCTTCATCTTGTCTAAGATGTTAAGCTTTATTACAGGAGTTTTCTAAAAATTGTGTGTGTGAAACATTATAACCCAAATCACCCATTAGTGTACCATTGGTGTAGACATAAATTTAAATGCCACTACCAAAGTACCTTACCTTAGCTTTATTATTAATAGGACATGTGGGAGCTTAAGTTTTATCATCCCATCATTTGTATTCCCAATAGTATTGATGACTAAAAGTTAGGTTTCCAATACAAGCACACTTGTGCCTTTTCTCAATCTTTTTTTGTTTAGGTAATCGGCATTTCCAATACTGCTCCTATCAAACCAACAATGTGTTACTAAAACTTGTGTCCAAAAAGCAGATTCCAATTCCTAGATAAAACGAACTGCGAAGGATCTAAACATTTATCAATCCAGCCAACTGTTTTAAAGAGCCAAGGGGATTACGAACTTCCTTATTGGTTGATAATGAACATAACTTCTATGTTTGGCATATGAGATATACACATTCTAGCCAAATGCGTATTCAGATACTTGTAATAACTTAACCATCTTTTCACTAATGACGTAAAAAGTGACGGGACGTCTAGAATAGCTAATGAGAAGCACAACACTTCTCCAAGATATAACGCAGTTCATAAAATAAGATGCCTACCATATAAAAGCTATAAATATCGGTTCTATGAACACCCGGGGTGAATGTTGATCCAGTAGAGAGATTAGTTATAAATGAACATAAAATGATTTACAACCGTTCGATCCTAGATACGTGACTCAAAAGACCAAAGAATGATTTACAACCATTAGATATAAGCAATTTTCAACCCTAGCCATGATAACAAACGTAAAATGATTTACAACCATTCGATCATATTTTTTTCTATCTAACGTCAGCCATGGATTACACTCACTACCCTTAAACGGCCAAGTAAAACGTACATTTTTATATAAAGAAAACCTCATTGATTGTATGCCTAACACGGTATAAAACAAACATAAAAAATAGATAAAGAAAGAGACCATTACATTTTCCGCGCCTTGACGTAAATACTCCCACCGGACCCTCCTCCACTAACATCAACCGTATCCACCACCTCAACCCAAACTCTCCCACCTCCATTCCCACCATACTCCTCATCTTTACTCGTCGTCCCGCCTCTACTCCCGTAACTAAACGGCACACTCAAATCCGACCACCCGTACGCATCACCACCCCAGACATCCTCCGGAAGCTTGGTATTATCCACAACACAACACGCACCTCTTCCACCGTACCCCCCTCCACCTCCAAACACACCTTTCGGACTCCCACTCGTATACTCGGGCGGATCACCTCCTAAACTAGTCACATTCACAACCGAACCTTCCGCAAACGTAACATTCCCCGCCGTAACACTAACCGTACCCCTAATATCAACGAATCCTCCCCTAGCCTAAATTCGCAACTAACGTTAACTATAATCTCACAACTAGCAATACCGCAAGCTAACCTAACATTAGGCAATATGACTAAACTCCCTAAACCTTCAATATAAACATGATTATCAAAAACTAAACTAGAATTGACTTCACAAGTAGTGTCTAAGCTGCCGATACCTCGTAAATCGCTTTCGCAGGATAACGAAGGTGGATGAGGCGGCGGTGACGGCGGTGGAGGCGACGGCGGCGAGTAGTCTCCGGTGAAGTCGATAAAATTGGCAGATACGACAAAATTAGGGTTTGTGATTAGTGTGATTATAATTATGAAGAAGTGAATGTGTTTACGAGTCATTTAATTTTTATAAAATTTGAAATGATTAAAAGACAGAATGAATGAGATATGAAAGAAAGAATAATAGTCTTGCTCATTTGATTAGTCTCATTTTGTCTTTATATATTTGGTCAACATTAATAAGGGCAGGAGGAATGATTTTGAAAATTTCCAAATTCTACCGTTATTTCTGCCAACTTATTTCAACCATCCAGCCTTCTCCAACAAGCCCTCCCAACCAATTTCACTCGCGCCCATGAGATTTCAGCTCTCCCAAAATTTTTAAACTATTAAACTACACAATTTATAACTAAAAACACATAGGGTGCGTTTAGTTAGAGGAAAACAACAAAATGTTTTGTAGAAAACAAAGAAAACAGAGATCACTTTCAAATTACCGTTTTCCAACAAAATATTTTCCAAAACACAAAATTTCTATTTCCAACTCTAATAAAGAAAACCACAAAACATTTTTTTTCCCCATTTTCCTATTTCATATTTCTACTCTATTTCCCTTTAAACAACATAATCAGACACTCCAGCCATACCCTAACTCCAAACACCACCCTCCCACCGCCCACATCAGCATCACCACCCTCGCCGGCGACGCTCCAGCCGATTTTTAAACGTTTTCGTCTGTTTCTTTACGTTTTCGTCTGATTCTTTACGTTTTCGTCCAATTCTTTACGTTTTCATCTGTTTTTTTATGTTTTCATCTGAATTTTTACATTTTCGTCCGATTCTTTATGTTTCGTCCGATTCTTTACGTTTTCGTCCAATTTTTAACGTTTTCGTCCGATTCTTTACGTTTTTGTCCTATTCTTTACGTTTTAGTCTGATTCTTTACGTTTTTGTCCGATTCTTTACGTTTTCGACCGATTCTTTACGTTTTCGTCCGATTTTTTACGTTTTCGTCCGATTCTTTACGTTATCGTCTGATTCTTTACGTTTTCGTCTATTTTTTTACGTTTTCATCCGACTTTTTATGTTTTCGTCCGATTCTTTACGTTTTCGTCTCATTCTTTACGTTTTCGTCCGATTCTTTACGTTTTCGTCAGTTTTTTACGTTTTCGTCCGATTCTTTACCTTTTCGTCCGGTTCTTTACGTTTTTGTCCGATTCTTTACGTTTTCGTCCGATTCTTTACGTTTTCGTCCGATTCTTTACGTTTTCGTCCGATTTTTTACGTTTTCGTCCGATTCTTTACGTTTTCGTCCGATTCTTTACGTTTTCGTTCGATTTTTTACGTTTTCGTCCGATTCTTTATGTTTTAGTCTGTTTTTTTTGTGTTTTCGTCTGAATTTTTACGTTTTTGTCTGATTTTTTAAATTTTCGTCCGATTCTTTACGTTTTCGTCCTATTCTTAACATTTTCGTCTGATTTTTTATGTTTTCGTCCGATTCTTTACGTTTTCGTCTGATTTTTTACGTTTTCGTCCGATTCTTTACATTTTCGTGTGTTTTTTTGCGTTTTTGTCTGAATTTTTACGTTTTTGTCCCATTTTTTTACGTTTTCGTCCGATTCTTTACGTTTTCATCCGATTCTTTACGTTTTCGTCCAATTTTTTACGTTTTCGTCCGATTCTTTACATTTTCGTCTCCTTTTTTGTGTTTTAGTCTGAATTTTTACGTTTTTGTTCGATTTTTTAAATTTCGTCCGATTCTTTACGTTTTCGTCCGATTCTTTACGTTTTCGTCCGATTCTTTACGTTTTTGTCTATTTTTTACGTTTTCGTCCGATTCTTTACGTTTTCGTCTATTTCTCAATGTTTACATTTTCGTCCGATTCTTTACGTTTTCCTCCGATTCTTTACGTTTTCGTTAGTTTTTTACGTTTTCTTCCGATTCTTTACGTTTTCGTCCGATTCTTTACGTTTTCGTCTGATTTTTTACGTTTTCGTCCGATTCTTTACGTTTTCGTCTGCTTTTTTGCGTTTTCGTCCGATTCTTTACGTTTTCGTCCGATTCCTTACGTTGTCGTTCATTTTCTGCTTTTTTTTTTTTTTTACTTTTTCATCTGTTTTTTATATTTTCGTCTGTTGTTATAGGTTTTCTGCCATTTTATTATGCTTTCATCCTCCTTTTATGTTTTTTTTACGTTTTCGTCTTTTTTACAGTTTTTTAGGTTTCGTCTGACGAAAACGTAAAAAATCGGACGAAAACGTAAAAAAATAGAAGGAAACGTAAAAAAGTGAACGAAAACGTAAAAAATGGACGAAAATTTAAAAAAACATAAAAGAGATGACGAAAACATAATAAAATGGGCGGAAAACGTAAAAAAAAATTAAAGAACAGACGAAAAAAAACGAAAAGTATGATTGAAAAACAAAAAACAGACGAAAACTTAAAAAAAAATGACGACAAATCGAAAAACGAAAAACGAAAAAAAAATTGAGACCAAAACGTAAAAACAGACTGAACTAAATTATCGGACAAAACATAAAGAATCGGACGAAAACCTAAAGAATCGAACGAAAACGTAAAGAATCGGGCGAAAACGTAACTAAACGGACAAAAACGTAAAAAAAAACCTAAGATGTAACCTCCTGTAAAATTCCCTAGTAATTTGTACGATGCTAATCAAGTATTAAATATTAATACATTTTAGTTTACCATTTTTCTGGTCCAAATTTAAAATTTTATTAATTTGTTACGAGAACAATTCAACGAACTCACACATGGACCACAAATAATCAAACACACCCAATATAGACCAAACGGATCCAACCTACTATTGCTAGTAATACTAAATTATATTGCATTTTTTTTAGAAATACACAACACACACATTCATATATTCATTCATATATTCTATACTAACTATTGAGGATGACTACTCACATACACGATGTATAGAACATAAACAATGTATTCCATTGCACCTCAACTGATACGACCCGACTCTAAATAAATCCTAAATACAAGTTGGCCCTTAATTATCTTATGACACCAAGTCATATACCACCGCAACTGTCAACCAATCGCAAATGTTCTATATCAAAACTATATACGAATTAAGTGTATACGTTTGTGTGTCTCAGTAAATCTATCCATAGTATATTGCTACTCACCTCAACTTGTTTAAGTTATCTTATGCTAATATCTTGCTGCCACCATTATGGACCAATCACATGTTGAATATGAAATTAACTTTTACCATTTCATGCACATGTAGGCATGTAGCAGTAAGATTAAATCTTACTTCTGTACCTCAATAAGACTTGCTAAGAAACGCTCAAGTACTCCGTATAAGATATTTCTCTGACTGACAGTATCTTATCTCATAAAAATTTGTTCAAATGGATATCTCCTTCTATTGTATAAACCGAAACACATTCATGCAAACTCTCTACATATTCACACGTTAAATCTGTACATCGAACCACATATACACTTGGATAACACCTTGCTCTGCATGTTATCTCTTATCTATATTCGTTATCTTCTGTCATTATTTTTATTACCCAACTTGTCGCTATCTACTATATCCCATGCAAATATATATACTCCCCCACGTACACACTTAAACTCACAACAAAAACTCTCTCAAGTCACTCTCTTATCTGTGTTAAGTCGAGAAAGAATAGGGCAAGATTCTAGGTGATCAAACGCATAACCAAGTCATTCCAAGAGCTCACTCAAGACTCTAGCACACCAACATACGAGTTGCAAGTTCTCCATACCCCCTCCTCATTCGAAACAGTGAATAACGACCCACCTTTATGTTAGGTTTTATGTATAAATATTAATATACGTATGTCCGGTTTCGAACCCGAGGCTCGGGATTGCACACAATAACGTGAGAGTTTCAATGATGAATAATTAAATATATTTTATATATTTATTTATTCATTTCACCAATAAAACACTTAACTTCGGTTAGTACTTAACGGGGTTTTAACTAACGACCGTTAAAGGACTAATTGTGAAAAATAGGAGAAAAGGAAACAGAATCCTTGTGGGATTCTAGAACCGGCCGAACCCTCCCCCTTTAGGGTTTAGGGTCGGTTTGGTGTGGCTTGGAGGACAAGGCAAGAAAAACTATAAATACATCCCATTGTGTTTTAGTTTTTCCCTAATCTTGAATCCCCAAAAGGCCTAACTTCTCTTCTTCTCCTCTCCTCAACCAAGAACCGATCGACTCTTTTATACCCACTAGGGTATTCGATCCAAGTAGTGGTTTTGCAAGTGTTTGGCTTATTGGTGATCAAGAAACTAGCTTTTCTCATTGAAACGCTATTATTACGTGTGTACAGGAACGAGTGACAAGCTTACTTTAGCTTGTGATCTTGGATGGTGATCGATCCTAATATATTCCCAATTAGGGTTTATATTACTTGTTCTTGTTCAAGAGATTCCTTGTTCTTGCTAGGAATCACTAAGGTACGTGTCTATTTAATTTAATTAATTACTTGTTCTTGTAGATCTATTCCGCTGCGTGTTCTTGATGATTATATGTGTTTATGATTTTATATATAGTTCACATATTCCAACAGTGGCATCATGAGCCTCGTTTAGAACTTGTAATTAATTACTTAAACCTAAAAATTGGATCTTGTAGAGATTACATGCAATTATAAAATTAGGGTTTGTTTATTTTTTTTATGAAACCCTAATATGGTTCGATCCATATTAATTAAAAAATTAGGGTTTTAGTTTTTTAATTAAAACTTGAGGAACCCTAGGATTGCATGAAAATTTTTTAGGGATTAATTAGTAAGTACCGTATGTGATGTTACTAATTAATTAGATACGTACAATGATATTGACATAATAATATGTGCTACATGATTATGTGATCAATATGGTATCCATGACAAAATCTTGCATATTTTGTCATGGTGTGATTTGTATGATTTTGTATTGAATTGTTTGCTACATGTTTTAAATAAATCTTAAATTGGGGAAGACCTCACTATATATTAATTAATAAGTTATGTGCAATGTGGTATCTAATTAACTAAAACTTACGCGGCCAAATTTTTTGGCGACTGTGGTCCATTGGGTACAATGAGCTCGAAAACCAATGGGAGTTTTGTTAATTACATACATTTAAATTACACATAGAATTATTAATAGGATTTATTGAAAAAGGTTTGCATGTGGCTATATGATATCGTGGATGATCATATATTTGTTATTATGTGTTTATTTATTTTTGTAATTACTTGATCTTTTGTGTTTATATATTATGATGGATTGCAACACATAAGAGGGTAATTTTTATAATAAAATTAAATAAGACTAATAACTATGAAACCTTTGTAGTAATTTTATTTATTGCCAAGTCTTATGTGCCGACAGTGGTTCGCTTCGCACGGTAATTTGCTCCCAGGCGAGACTAGCAATAATTAATTTACTACATTAATTGTTTTAGCAAGAAAATCATATTTTTTTTAGTTGATTGATTGCGACTGTATTTAGTGGTCGAAGCGGCGGACCTAAAATTGGCAAACTAAAAAGTGGGTTCTAGTTGGTACGCATTAAATTGTGACCTTAGAGGGGCACGGTTTTAACCAGCTTCGGCGGCTGTCGTCCCTACGCCCGCCTGTGCGTCAATTTTAGACTTACCAAGTACACCACGAAAAATACGAAGCATCTTAAGGCAAAGCTGTAAATTGCTCAGCGCCTCAATTAAAAAATTTTTGATGATTTGAGCTACGAATGAGTAAACGGTTTTGTTTTTGAAAAACATATATGATACAAAGATGAATGCATGACATCTTTGTACATATTTTTTTGATTTAACACATCAAAAATTTATACCCTTAAATTTAAGGAATATGCCAACCAATTAATACGGAAACACCTAAGATGACATCTATCATTGCTAGCAGCCTCAGCTGATGTAATGATTCAAAGATGGTAGTCAAAAGGGGTAAATTGAGCACTTTCATTACTAGCAGCCTCAGTTGAATGTAATGAAACGACGTCAATTTACACGTTTCTAAATTGGTTAACTTAATTGAGCACTTTCATTGCTAGCAGCCTCAGCTGATGTGATGGAACGGCGTCAAGGCATAAAGATTTGGGGATGAAACATGTTTACATTTTGCAACTGATGTTGGCAATATAATGTAAGTCCCATGATTCTAGGAATTGCAATTGGATATTGGCAATTGAGTGTAGCTCTACCTTATTGAGTACTTTCATTGCTAGCAGCCTCAGCTGATGTGATGAAACGACGTCAATTTGGATCCTAATTTTCAATGAAAATTAAATGGTGAAATTTTAATTTACCGTGGGTGTTTAATTTTCTTGAAAAGTTATTATCGAAAATATTAAATTGAATTTTGAAAATTCTTTTAATGTATTTAATGCAACGTTAAAACCGTAAACAAAATATATTCTTTTAGTAGTAAATTGCTCTACACCCGTAGGGGTTTTGGATAGAGACAATTTTTGCTGAAAAGAATAAACCGAGTCCACTTTCCGTGTGAAGAGTGAGACTTAATCCTATTCCTTTTCATGAGTGAGAAAGGTATAATAGGATAATTAGAATGGTCTAAATTCTAAGAAATAACTCATGGTGAATTTCTTAAAGAAATTGCAAGTTAGGAGTTATTAAATTAGAAGCTAGACTAATTACCGCATAATTGGTGAAAGGCAAACTAGAATATTTAATCTAGTTATTATGCTTTAACCATTTAAAGGTGCTACATACCATGATGGGGATGGTAGACCTAACTAAGGAAGAAATTGCATACCCAATTCTTTCAAGTTAATTGCAATGATGGATATTCCATCATTTACAAAGTAGAATACATTCCTTGAGTACCTTAGTAGTATTACGTAAGGAATTCATCAAGGGTGTAGGAAAGTAAACAGCACGCTATTTACTTTTACTGGTGATGCAACACTTACAATGTTGTCAAATCCAGTGGGAGCATTGTGTTGTCATTAACTGAATAATGAGTTCATGTAGTGATCTTAAATTCAGTGGGAACTACAAGTCTTAGTAGTAACCCAGATTATCTCTAGAATCTCTTGAGATGATTACTTTCCAATTATAGACACTTGTGGTATTAAGGATAGTCGTGTACGTTTTCCTTACTAGACGAGGTGATTCTATATCTACTTATATCTATGACACAATCATATTAATCAAATAAGCAAACTATTGACGTGTTGTTTATCTGATACGTAATGTTGTTCCATGCACAAGTGGGAGAAATCTTATTGTGTGCAAGCAACAACATAAAGGAATATGATTTAAAGGGTTCTCTTGACTGCAAGGTAAGAGATCAATGTTCTAATGTGTTTTCTACACATTCTAATTTATAGAACACTTGAAGTTAATATCTACTTTCATTACTAGATATTAATAACAAGGTAAATTACATACTTTTATTATTATCAGCCTCGGTTGATGAAATGAAACTATGTTAATTTACAAGTTTCTAAAATTAGATAATTATTAGAACAAGTGTCAATATGATAATAAGACTACTTCAAATGTAAATATTTATGTATTGATGTAATGACATAAATAAATGAAGTAATCTTATACTACTTCATAATTTGAATGTTTATGTATTCTTGGAATGACATAAATATATGAAGTAAATAAATTAACTTGAAATAACTATTGAAACCAAGTTGTGGGTTTCATAATTACTTTAGTTATGCATATTTATATTTTTGTATAAAAATATAAATATGAAGTCTTTGATTGCTATAAGACTTATAACAAAGTAAGACGTTATCTTGTTATGTTTTTTTTAATTAAGACATATACAAGAAGTCATGGAGTTCATCAATGACTTATAACGTACATTGGGATTATAACGGTTTATGTCTTTTTGGTAAGACATAGATATTAAGTGGCTTGGACAATAAGGCACTTATGTTATAAATTATGCAATTAGCTTGGAAATCTATTGTACCATTAAAGTGATTTAGTTGGTAAATAGGTAAGCCAAAATCGAAATATATTTATCTTATATATATTGTAAGAAATGACTTACAATATTAATCCTAATGGAATACATAGTGTTTATGGTATGTTCAATTAGGAAAATCAAACTCTTGAAAAATTGTTTGATTAAAGATAACTATATCTTCTAATCTTCCTAAAGAAATCAAGGTTAGAAAATTGAGTATGGATTGGATATACTCAATTAAGACTTCAACCTAGAAGATTAATAAGACACCATTAAATATGGAATGTGATGAATCACATTAAGTCTTAAAATTGAAGTTCATAATTTGTTAAACTACTTGTTGGGTAGGTTATTAACAAATTAAAGTTAGGAACTGTCAATATGTATTTGTAAAGTCCCAAAAGAGAACAAGTTGGTGTTGCTCTATTTGCTAAGCATTTATAGGTAATCTATAAATTGCAAAAGGCAAGTGGGAGTTTTATCTTCAAAAGATAAAAAATTACAAGATACATAATCTTCTAAAAATACTAGCAAAATCATAATGAGGATTTAACATGTTAGTGTTAAATCTCAAGATGATGGAATTCTTAATTCATAGATCCGCAAGGATATCTCAAATATTTGTAGAATATGTTGAGGGTTATGAGTTACAGGATAGTGGTATGCCTGTTAATAAATTGCAAATGTTATTTGGCAAATTACTCATACTATGAATAAATAAGATGCTGTCCAAAAAAATAACTAGTTTGAAAACGTAGTTGATCTTAAACTCTATAGTAATACTATAGAATGAAAATGAATTTCTACAATGGAAATGAAAATCCTAGAGATTTAAATCCTTGTGTAGAAATCATAATGGACAAATTTGTATACATATTTAATATGTGAAAAGATTATCAATCACAATTAAGCAATTAAATGGGATTGAAATTCTTTCTAAACACATTAAATATATATAAAGATTATGATTGTCATTATTAGTTTCATTTATATGAAGTTAATAATGGAATATCAAAACTCCTTCTTGGTAAATTACTTGTGCGAGGACGAAAAGTAATTGAAAGGAGGGTTTGAATTCGAAATAATCTTTAGTAGTATACAAAATGCAAATCATTTGAAAATGGATTAATGCATGCATCTAGAAGATATACTTATTTTAGTTATTAAATCTAGTTTTGATTTATAATAAAAATAAGATATTTCTTAATATTCCTGAAAGCTAGTGGGAGTAATGTATTTATTTTCTTATTTCATATATGTTGAATAACATATGGGAAGTGACATTCCATTAACATTTATATGTTAAGTTTTAGTTTGGAATGAAACTTCATATAGAAAATAAAACCTTGAAATATATGTTTATTTGATTATAAACATAAGCGGAAAATAATTGATTCTAAAAGAACATGATATTCTATTAGAAGAACTAGATAGAAACATATCTTTGGAAAGATATGACATGAACAAATCTAAGTTTGAAACAAGGATTTTTCATGTACATCATGTTGCTTGTTGTGTCATGCTTGGATGCAAGATGATTGACAACATTAGTATCTAATTGAAACTATTAGATAGCTAAGTGTAATGGATATGGTTTAGAATTTACATCCTCAGCCTGGATTTGCTCCAAAAAAATTCTAAATATGAACCATATGGCAAGTTATTGCTTGATTGATATTATGGTCAAATCTTGAAGGATTTGAAGATATCAAACATTACACGATAAATGTAAAAGTTTACGGAACTTTTAAAAGAGCATATTGTTGTTTGATACAATGATGCTAGTAAGATTGAGATGACACTCAATACTAGTCATGGTGGGAGCTCATCCTTATTAGGAGACCATGTATACTAGTTATGCTCAACATGAGCATAGTTGCATTATACATAAAGAATCAGAATACTTTAACTACAAGGTTTGGTAGTTTAATTATCATAAATTCGTGCATGAGGATGTCACGCATTTTATGAAGTATGTGGCAATATCTAGATAGATGAATGCACACATACAAGAATTTCATTATATGAAATAAGTATTCTCAAAATTCTGATAGATCAACATTAGTTGATTTATGCCTTGTCAACAAGTATGGTGGAACATGACTTGTGGCATAATTCATTAATGAAGATTGTCATGCATTGATCTAGTTAGTATTTGGATAAGGGACGTGTAAACAATTATTATTTTAATGGAATAAAGTGCGGATAGCGTTTATTCTCATTATTAATATTTGTGTCCTATATTTGCATGTTTAAATCCATGAGTAAAATTATTATATTTTATTCTAAATAGTCCGTTGTCAATTAATAATATGGGAATATTATTAAACTAAGACAAATGTGAGGATTGGTAGAATGGACTGTAGGTTGAGACACCAATTTCACATGATATTCAATATTGGATAAATTGAATATAGGACTTATCCCAACCACATGATTATACTTTATGGATCGTCGTCATCAAGTATATCATGAATATTTATCCTCAGACTTGAGATGACAGATAATTGCCGAGGATGTAGCTTATTTTCTGTAAGGTGGTCTAACGCTAACCGTAAAAGGTAGTTATAAGGGCTATTTTCGGAAATGATGTGAAGTTCGAGGGTTATGCTCGCAGTCAATAAAGGATTTGTTCCTTCAACTTTGTGTTGAAGTTTAATACTGCTTGGCCACTCGTAGGATTGACAAGATGTTTGCGTGGCCACGCCCAAAGTCTATCTGAAAGACGTTCAGATGTTTTGGTAATCTTGTTCAATTACGTATAAACGAGAAACTAATGTTAATTATGGAATGACCAATATCCATATCCAAATTAACGCGGTATTAGTAACAAAAGGATAAGTATGATGATTAAATCATCACGTGGTTTTTCCAGGAGAACCACAACTCGGATCGAGCTGGGGGCATTGGGAAGGTTAAGCTAGACTGACCCATGTCATTACTATATTAATGTTTATCCAAGTGGGAGCTGTTAGGTTTTATGTATAAATATTAATATACGTATGTCCGGTTTCGAACCCGAGGCTCGGGATTGCACACATTAGCGTGAGAGTTTCAATGATGAATAATTAAATATATTTTATATATTTATTTATTCATTTCACCAATAAAACACTTAACGACGGTTAGTACTTAACGGGTTTTAACTAACGACCGTTAAAGGACTAATTGTGAAAAATAGGAGAAAAGGAAACAGAATCCTTGTGGGATTCTAGAACCGGCCGAACCCTCCCCCTTTAGGGTTTAGGGTCGGTTTGGTGTGGCTTGGAGGACAAGGCAAGAAAAACTATAAATACATCCCATTGTGTTTTAGTTTTTCCCTAATCTTGAATCCCAAAAAGGCCTAACTTCTCTTCTTCTCCTCTCCTCAACCAAGAACCGATCGACTCTTTTATACCCACTAGGGTATTCGATCCAAGTAGTGGTTTTGCAAGTGTTTGGCTTATTGGTGATCAAGAAACTAGCTTTTCTCATTGAAACGCTATTATTACGTGTGTACAGGAACGAGTGACAAGCTTACTTTAGCTTGTGATCTTGGATGGTGATCGATCCTAATATATTCCCAATTAGGGTTTATATTACTTGTTCTTGTTCAAGAGATTCCTTGTTCTTGCTAGGAATCACTAAGGTACGTGTCTATTTAATTTAATTAATTACTTGTTCTTGTAGATCTATTCCGCTGCGTGTTCTTGATGATTATATGTGTTTATGATTTTATATATAGTTCACATATTCCAACACTTTATAGGTGTTGTAAGTCACTCTTCGACACTTGGTTTATATTTCTATCACTAAGTTGTTTTGGTTATACGTACATATCATCCTAGCTTTCTATATTTTTCGTCATACATCTCGTTAAGCTTTAAACCCACAAACACGTTCACCTATAGCTCGACATAACTAAAAATGGTTGTACGTATTCATTATTCACTCGCGACCTCCGAATAATACTTAACATCACACGTTCTTAATGTCATCTGATCACAACCTCAACTGCCTATGTATATCATCTCAAACAGAATGATTTTGTCACGTTAAAATGGTCTCGTAACATTTTAATCGAACGTATACAATATCAAACAAAAGATTTAACGTGTTTCTCTACACACCCAACGATCACGAGGTACTAATATATCCCACACACGAGTTCAGTTGATCACTCTCCCAAGCTCAAAGCTTGTTGCACTCGAACAGAATCACAAACACATATTAAAACCCTTAACGGGCTAAAAAGCCCACTAAGCTAAAATAAGCACTTTGCTTATAAGCTGTTGACAAGCTATTTTGCTTATGGTTATAAGCTCACAATAAGCTCATGAAACACCCCTAAAAAGGCCAAGTCCATTGGGCCCACCAAGATATAAAAGGGCCGCTTGTTTGGTTTGGCCCATTTAAACACAAAAAATAAGCCATTAGCCACGTTCAGCTTGAAAATAAGCTCTCACAAGCTTGAAATAATTTTTAGAAGTATGAAAAAGTAAAAGAAATGAAACCCTAAGCTAAACTTGTATTTTGGACTAAGAATGCAAAAATTATAAACTTGAGGGACCAAAACTGTCATTTCTGAAACTTTCAGATAAAACTGTCAAAAGAGAAAGTTGAAGGTATCAACTGATAATATGAATAATTTTGAGTCAATTATAAAAATTTGGAAGCATTTGAACATGAAATGGACACTTAAATTGAAAAAGGACTAGTTTTGCAAAACTATTAAACTACAAGGACTATTTCTGCCAACTTGGTAAAACTAGGGTCTGAACCTGTCAAAACAGAATATTTGGGATAGAAAATTATAATATGTTAAAGTGAAATCTCAAATTATCATTTTGGTTAATTATGGGTTAAAGACGTAACTTTTATATAATCAAGGACTAACGGTGCAACGCAAACACCGTTAGGATATAAAGTGTAAAAATAGTGAAAGTTTAAGGGTGCGTTTGGTTCGCAGTATGTTTTGAAAGGAATTGTAATCTGTCAAAGGAATTGTAATTTGAATGAATTGTAATTCAAAGAGTTGTAATGTGTTGTAATTGTAATGTGTATGAATTGTAATTGATGTTTTCTGTCACTGTGTTTGGTTGGATCTCAACGTAATTGTAATTCGAAAAATTTATAAAATTTCAAAAAATTTATAAAAATTCGAAAAAAATTATAAAAATTCGAAAAATTTATATAAATTCGAAAAAATTTATAAAAATTCAAAAAATTTATAAAAATTCAAAAAATTTATAAAAATTCAAAAAATTTATAAAAATTCGAAAAAATTTTAAAAAATTCCAAAAATTTATAAAAATTTAAAAATTTAAAAATTTTATAAAAAATTTATAAAATTCGAAAAATTTATAAAATTTTATAAAAATTTAAAAATTTGAATTTTTATAAAATTTTTTGTAAAATTTTTAAATTTTTAAATTTTTGAATTTTTAAATTTTTAAATTTTTATAAATTTTTTATAAAATTTTTAAATTTTATAAATTTTTTATAAAATTTTTCGAATTTTATAAATTTTTTATAAAATTTTTAAATTTTATAAATTTTTTATAAAATTTTATAAATTTTTTGAATTTTTATAAATTTTTCGAATTTTTATAAATTTTTCGAATTTTTATAAATTTTTCGAATTTTTATAAATTTTTCGAATTTTTATAAATTTTTTGAATTTTTATAAATTTTTTGAATTTTTATAAATTTTTTGAATTTTTATAAATTTTTTGAATTTTATAAATTTTTTGATTTTTTATAAATTTTTTCGAATTTATATAAATTTTTCGAATTTTTATAAATTTTTTCGAATTTTTATAAATTTTACAACGTAATTCAAAACTTTCCATCCAACATCCTATGTAATCTGAATTCCCTCCTTTGATGTAATTGTAATGTCTGAATTACAATTACAACGCAAACCAAACAGCCTACGTAATGTAATCTGAATTACAATTCCCTCCATTCTGTGAACCAAACAGCCTACGTAATGTAATCTGAATTACAATTACGCCAGATTACGGCGAATTACGGCGAACCAAACGCCCCCTAAGAGTCAAACAGAAATATTATCAAATTTCATTTCCAATCCTCATTTTACACAACACACCCTCATCTCGTGCATTGTTTCGTTTCAATCACAAACTTATTAACGATACGTTATATTTACATATAACGACTTTTTAAAACAACTCAACGTTTCGTTTCACCCATTTCGAGATGACGATTATTATGATTTCTGAATCACAAAAGCAAGATAATATTATAAATAATATTATTTTTGAACTTTAAACATTTTAAGCATATCATACTCACATCACCGATCAAATCGTTATACGATTTTCTCTTTACCACACTCGTTATTCGTGTTAAGTCGAATACTCAAACGTTACTATTATCCAGGTCATGTGTGAAGCTGTATCCAAACTCTCAATCAAACTTACAATTCAACTCAACCGTTAACACTTAAGGTGAGTTCGTAGCCCTACTTTCTACTGTTTAACTATTTTACAAACCCGTAGGGGGAATACATGCTACTATTTTTTTACTCGAACACAATGCTTTCTACTGTATGCTTACCCGACTATTTTTATTGTCACTAAGTAACGATTGCCATGTTCAAAGTCCCTATATCATGAACCATTAGTCACTTGCGAGTGAGCGCGAATATTGTGAATAGGCCTATTGGGATTGACGAATCCCGTTTGTGTTGAACAACCACGAGTTCACACAAACGCACTATATTTGAGAACTAGAGGTATATTGGCAAATTACCTTGATAGGGCTTCTATGTTACTAATATACCAACACTGTTGGTTCGATGTTAACGTTTTGGTTGCATGAGCTTAGTGAAATAATAATTGTTTTTCTATGAATGTGAGACTAATTACCTTACATCAAATTTCGGGCATATAACAACGTAGCCCGCTTTCTTGGAAACCAACTATATTGTGTTCAAACTACATAACAAACTCTATGAATATCACTCAAAACCTTTGTGTTGACAGTTTCAAGCATGTATTTCAGGTGCATATATAATGATCAAGGATGGCACGGACGGGCACGGATATTCAAGAGGGCTATAAATTTTATTATCATTCGAAAACTCTTTTAATGTATTTGTAAACATGGAACCATCTGGGACCTCATTTTGTAAAACTCTGATATTTATATAATTCGAATCGTAAATCTTTTAAAACGACTCCATTAGAGTTCGTTTTCTATTGTTATGACTGTCATACCACGAAGTAACACCCAGTTTGAATTCCGCTGCATCATTGAATTGGGGGTGTCACATAAGAAAACGTAAAAATGGACAAAAATGTAAAAAAAAAAAAAAAAAAAAAAAAAAAACAGACGAAAACGTAAAAATTCAGACGAAAACGTAAAAATTTGGACGAAAACGTAAAGAATCGGACGAAAACGTAAAGAATCGGACGAAAACATTAAGAATCGGACGAAAACGTAAAGAATCGTACGAAAACGTAAAGAATCTTACGAAAACGTTAAAAATCGGACGAAAACGTAAAAAAACCTACGAAAACGTAAAAACGGACGAAAACGTTAAAAAACAGACGAAAACGTAATTAAACGGACGAAAACGTAAAAAAGTGGACAAAAACGTAAAAAACAGACGAAAAAGTTAAAAAAAAAAATAAAAATAAATAGTTTTTAGTTATTTTACCTTCTTGAATTATAGATTTCGAATTATAGGCGCTTGAAGATTTTTTTCATATTATTTGATGTTATATTTTACTTTTTTAATTCTTTATTTTCTCGTATTATATTTTTTAGTTATTTTATATTTTAGTTTGTTAGTTTATAATATATTGTTTTTGTGTTTTGAAGATGTTTTTTATAATATTACAAATGTGAATAAAGAATTGAGATATAAAACAACAACACTTAAACATGTTTTCTAGTTTTGCAAAATGGAAAACACAAACACATGTTACTCAAACAAAACGCGTTTTCTAAATTATCCATTGTTTTGTGGAAATAAAACTCCCTTCCCTTTTCCTACAAAACAAGAAATAGGAAATGAAAGAAAATGTTTTCCAACTAAACGCCACCATAACATTTCATTAAAAATTAAAAAAGAAAAGTACATAAATGTTAAAAAAAAAAAAAAAAAAAAAAAAAAAAAAAAAAAAAAAAAAAAGGTCCCTGTAACGTCTATCACGACAGCTTCACCAAAGGCTTCACAACCCGGTCACCAAACCGTTGAATGCAGCCCGGCGGGGGCGGGGCGGTGTTACCGCCGGTATGGCCAAGCCCGTTGGTGTCGGGCACTCCGCCTCCTCTAAGGCTGATCATCGGTATACAAATATAAAGAGTTTTTGCCTTATATAAGTTGAGGCTAGCATTATTATTTTGGCTTTCTTTTTCTAAAACACTTTTTTAAAACAATATTTCATAAATGCCTCAATTGAGAATTGAATTCATTTGATTCTTACTTATATTGCACTTAACTAATTTTGTCACTTACTATTAAAGAAAAAACAATTATATTATATTGCACTTAACTAGTTATGTCACTTACTAATAAAGAAAAAAACAACTGCAATGAGTTCTTAAACCATATTATGAATCCTTTTCTTACATTGTGTTCTTAAATTCTTAAGGCCGAAACTAGGGTTATGTCATTGGCTAGTTTTGTCACACTCGTTTTTTTTTTTTTTTTTTTCCTCTCTCTCTCTCTCTTTTTTACAACTCGACAATGCGATCCGACTAATCTTAAGGCGACTATTCTTTTGGATAGCCCGGAAGCGGTGCAGGTGAACCTCCGTTGCAACAAAGAGATTAATAAGAATAACAATAGCATGTCGTCGGAAAGTTAACAGTTTTTCTTTTTTGAAAAAGTAGATTATTTACACGGTTAAATCAAATCATAATTTACGCATGTTTAGATTCAGACTTGAGCTCATAACCCGTTATATTATGTTGTAACTATCATGTCACTTACCGATAAAGGCACAAACAATAGGAGTTTGTTCTTAACCCTTTTCTTATATTGTGTTTCTGGATTTTTATTTTAGAGTAAACTCCAAAATACATCCCTGTGGTTTATCCCGATTCGCACTATACATCATTCTCGCAAAAGTTTCAACAGATACATCACTCCGTTAGTAAAAGTTAACATATATACATCCATCTGTTAAAATAAGGACAAACGGCGCAAATTATTTATCTGTTATCTCCTAACGAGATAGAAAATATTTACACCGTCAGTCCTCTGGGTTAACTGTATTTGCACCGTTAGTCATTTTTTTACGTTTTCGTCCATTTTTTATGTTTTCGTCCGTTTTTTTTACGTTTTTGAATGTTTTGACGTTTTTGTCTATTTTTTTTACTATTTCGTCCGTTTTTTTACGTTTTCGTTCATTTTTTACGTTTTAGTCGATTTTTTTACGTTTTAGTCCGCTTTTTTACATTTTCGTCTGTTTTTTTATATATTTTCGTCCACTTTTTTACGTTTTCGTCCAATTTTTTATGTTTTTATCTCCGTTTTTACATGTTAGTCCACTTTATGCGTTTTAGTCCGTTTTTTACGTTTTTTTCCACTTGTTTACGTTTTCACCCATTTTTTTACGTTTTCGTTCATTATTATACGTTTTCGTCCATTTTTTCTTCTTCTTCCATTTTTTTTACGTTTTCATCTGCTTTTTTACGTTTTAGTCCGCTTTTTTACTTTTTCGTCCTCTTTTTTATGTTTTCGTCCGCTTTTTTACGTTTTCATCCATTTTTCATTTTCGTCCGTTTTTTTACGTTATCGTCTTTTTTTTTTTTTTTTACGTTTTCGTTCGTTTTTTAAGTTTTTGCCATTTTTTTTACGTTTTTGTTCATTTTTTTACGTTTCCATCTGATTTTTTACGTTTTGAGATACAAACAAAAAACATTCACAAAGACATTCGCCGATTGTAGTATAAACTCTTTTATGTAACTATCTATCTAGTTTTACGTTATATTGTTTAAGAAAATCAATACATAAAAGGATACTATACTTTTCTCTCTCAGAAAGTTCTTTCATTTGATTTCACACATGTAAGACAATAGATTATATGTAAACAATACTTTCGTTTTTTCGTTTTGGTCTAACTTTATCTTCTTTTAGGGAGAAAAAACTTTAGGCCACAATTAAAACCCTCACATCCAAAAGTTTACATATATCCATCTGCTTTTTTACAAGCGAAAAAATAAAAAAAAAACAGACGAAAACGTATAAAAAAAGACAAAAACGTAAAAAAAAACATACGAAAACGTAAAAAATGGATTAAAACGTAAAAAAAGGACGAAAACGTAAAAAAATGATGAAAACGTAAAAAAAAGCAAACAAAAACGTAAAAAAACTGATGAAAACATAAAAAAATGGACTAAAACGTAAAAAAAGGAAGAAAATAAAAAAATCAGAAAAAACTTAAAAAAACGGAATAAAATGTAAAAAAGCGAACGAAAACGTAAAAAACGGGACGAAAACTTAAAAAAACGTAAAAAAGCGGATGAAAAGGTAAAAAACCGACGAAAATGTAAAAAAACAGACAAAAACGTAAAAAAAAAAAAAAAAAAAAAAAAAAAAAAAAAAAAAAAAAAAAAACTCGACGAAAACGTAAAAAAAAGACTAACAGTGAAAATATAGTTAACCCAGAGGACTAACAGTGTAAATATTTTCTATCTCGTTAGGAGATAACGGGAAATAATGTAACACCCCCAAATTTTAAATATGCAGCGGAAGATTTATTTGGGTGTTACTGTGAGGATCGAAAACAAAATCATAGAAAAACAGCCTGAGACGGCATTTTTAATTTACATAGGTCCATAATACAAATTCAGTTATAAAGCGTTACATCAGAGTGCTAAGGTTTCTCCAAAGAAACATCATTTTAACTGAATTACAACTTTATTTTACACCATTTATTTATGATAGGGTACGCCTGCTCCATGCCTTGCCTTGCTCCTCTAGTTCCCTGAGATACATGCTTAAAAGTCAACATAATGTTGAGTGAAATCATGGAGTTTGTAATTTAAATATCAGTTCGATTCACAAGTAAGATTGTATTTGGAGATACAATCAGTTTAAAAAAATTGATATCGCAGTTCATATATTGCCCTAAGTCTCATGACACGCAAACGTTAACAAAGTACCGCATAAACGGAGGTGATCATCAAATTAATGATGAAGGTTTTGCCCTCGTGTAATAGGTGATTTGCCAATTCCTATTTTTCTCAAATATAATGCATCGCGACTAATACGACTAGCAAAAAGCATTCCGTCCTAGTATTAGTGGGATAGGTTGTCAGTCCTCTAATAGATCTATTCATTATATTCGCGTTCACCGCAGTGATTAATGGCTCATGATAAAGGGTCTTATGGCAATATGGTGTACTTAGGCATATATCAAGTCAGGTAGCATACAGAAAAATACTTGTGATCAGTTTATAGCATGTATCCCCCTCACGGAGTTTAAAAAGTATAAAGAGTTTAAAAAAAGTGAGGCCATGACTCACCTTAAGCGTTACTGGTGATGATGAAAATAATTTCAGAGGTGATTATAACAACTTCGATATAGAACCTGGTAAATATATAAATAACTGAGAATCTGACTAATTTCTAGTGGTGTGTGTGTATGAATGGTGGATGATGATTATACAACGATTTAATCATTGAAAGTGTTATATGATTATGGTGCTCGTACTCTCGTAAGATCATATCTTCAACGAGTAAATGAAATATTAATATGAAATATTTCTAACGCTATTAACTAATATGCAATTAGAATGCGAATATGCATAGGAAGTAAAGATATGATGCAAAAATGAAAAATAAGATAAGAATGACAAGTTATAACAGTTGGTCCTTGTTCTTTCCAGATTTTACATTTTCTACCCTAACCGTGGTTTGCGTTACGTCGTTAGTCCTTGTCCAGTCCATAGTCCAATAATTGTCCAGATGTCCATATAAGGCTTGAAGTTCAATGGTATGTCAAATTAAGTCCTCTACAAACTGTTTTCACAGCTTCAGCCCATAAGTTTCTCGGTTTGGCAGTTTTAGTCCTTTTCGGTTAAGTCGCGTTACATTTTTAGTCCTTTTTGCATAAAAATGACGGGAAAAATATTCTGAAAATTTCTATAACTTTATTAAGTTTATTTTAACTTATTTCAAGTGCTTATTCCAGGAACGAGCTTATTTTTATATCAATGGGCCGATTAACGAATCTATTTAAGGCCTATTAAAGATTTTAGAGGCGAGGGCGTGTAAACTGTTTTGGGCTTAAACTTGGGCCATTTCTATGAGTCTGAAAATATTTCATTTGGGCTGTATGGGCTGGTTTATCACTACCTCTTATTGGGCTTTGGTTTAGTCCATTTCGGAATACTATAAGTAAATTTTCTGAAAATGTAAAATGGGTATTCGAGGGTCGATCAAAAGGGTTTATTTTGAGCGTGTTCGTGAGCTTATGAGGTCGAACTTAAAACATGAAAAATATAGTTTGCCAGGTGTGTTATCGAGCTGTACCAAAATATCTAGGTGTTGTGTTTTTAGATTCGAAAGTATATTTAAGGTTTATAACCACGTCGCATAGTGTTGTGTCCAAAATATGACAAAATATTTTCTAAGTCTTTTACACTAGTCGAGTAGTACTCAAAAGGTTTCATTTTAAATGTCGAGATGACATTATGAGTGGAATCTTTGAATACTGATGTGTTTTTTTAGGTCTATAATAAACTACCAAGTTTTAAATTTATTTATTGCCGAACAAACCTATAGACTCTAAACACTCACGAGCAGTGTACCCGATCAATGTAGATAGTTTTTAGGTAAGCAAGGGTCGTTCACTAGGAGCGAAGCTAAAGTGATCTAACGGTATTCTAATTACTAAGCTAACTAACCTAGAAAGCAAGTAAATATTTTTGGGGTTTTAGCCTGAGAGGCTATCACGATTTTGTGTGTTTAATTAAACTAAATACGAGAAAATAAATATTAAACTAATTAAAAGCAATTTAAAGATAGATGAAGATAGATAGGAAGAACGGGTTAGCCAAGTCTAATCCATTTTATAGTTATACATGCTTATGTCTACTTGTTTTAATTCATTCAATTGTTTTGTCGCCAATCCGATTATTAATCCTGTCACAATTAAATAACCTACCATCGTGGTGGGAAAGAGGACATGATCATAGTGACCTATCTAGCATCAATACTAACTTATTGCTTTAAACCGTCTAACCTAGTTTGGCATTACGCGCTACTAGTCCTAATAGTGGCATGAGGCACGGTTCCGGTGTGTTCCCTCTAAGCCGTCTATATAGGATTCGGATTACTACACTTATGATCAATTAAAGTAACCACAATTACAGATAGTTAAATTACAGCAATTAAACCAATAAGATCATAATCTAGTTACATAGACTTTTACTAGTTATAAGCAATAAACGAGTTTTTATCGATAAGCACCCAATCCAATAACAAAGTAAACACATCAACACAAGCATAAAAACTAATAAAACTTCATAAACATGGCTAACACCTAAGGGTGTTAGCCCATAATCTCTGTAACAAAGTACATAAACATAATCATAAGGAATAGAGTATGAAACATAGTGAATACGATACGCTAACCGAATGATTAAGTAATATAACAATGATTAGAGATGTTCTTCAAGGATGATTGGATCTTCAAGGAGGTCTTCTGCTGTTTGGAGGGGTTTTTGGTCGCCTGGGAATGACCCCAAGGGTCCCCAATGATGCCCTAATTCGTTAATGAGTTCGGTATTTATAGATTCTGAAATCTGGGTCGATACGACACATCTATAGAGTTAGATGCGCCGCATCTATAAGTAAACGTAGCCTCCAAGTCTGAAACTGACCCAATACGGCGCATCTAAATACCAGATGCGCCTCATCTCCCAATACGGCGCATCTAAGGACCAGATGCACCGCATCTCCTTCAAATACAGATAGATCTCCTTTTTCTCTTTCCGTGGCCGCTTGAATCACCTAAAACGGAGTCCGGATGAAGATTTTATGGCCAAAATACGAAAGCATCTTCAAGTGTCGACTTGTAATCTTGACTTCTTCATTAAGCTTCTAATCTTCACTTGATCTCTTGAATTCTTGGTAAGGATTGTATATGGCCGATACGGCGCATCGGATTGGTCCGATGCGGCGTATCTGGAGTAGAACAAGTTGGTTCTTCTTCGTTGACCAAAGTTTCATATGCGACGCATGATAAAATCAGATGCGGCGCATGCTTCAAAGTCAGGCAATGGTCTTTAATCTCTTCAATTCAGCAGACTTTTCCAACTTGATTCATTTTGCTCCAATTTCCGTCCAAAATCATTAACTTTCACCTAATGCTTGTTTATAACTGAGAATTACAAAAGTAAACGATTAAGTATCAATTCTCATATAAAGTGATATAAAACAAGTCAATAATATAGGATAAATGATGCTAATAATATGTCGTTATTTGATGTCATCAAATATCCCCCCACTTGAACTTTACTTGTCCTCAAGTAAACCTTAGATTAAAACTTATGAAAATGTATCCTGAATAGGATGTATTTTTACAATTAAGCACTTATTCGTTTTATCATAATTGCACAACCAAACACTTAACGAATTAGAAATAAAATAGAATATTTCGATAAAAGCAAATCTAATCGTTTAACTGTCCAGTCGTGACGAATATTCTATCATAAGCTTGGCAAGTATACACATCTCCCCCACTAAAGCCAAGGAGTAACAAGTCTAAAGCGGTAAAAAGGGTTTGTTGGTTAAGGGTTAATCATCCTTTTTAATCTCTATCGATCTCACATTCCAGAAAAGGCGACAAAATTACAAATACATGATCGAATCCACGAGCACGATACTTGCAATTGCTCAAATCCTTAACTCGAATGGTCTAAAGATAGGACCAAGTAATCTTCACCAATAATATTATATCAAAAAGGGCGACAAAATCATAAATACATAGTCGAATCCACGACTACGATACTTAAGATTGCTCAAATCCCTAATCTCAATAAATCAAAGGTTTGGATGAAGAATGATATAGGGTATGGATAATATTTGGGATATAAATTGGTGTAAAATGAAAAATAAACAAACGAATAGATTAAGTCCTAATGTGGTTAATCACTTCCCAACCATCCCATGAATAAGACACATATCATTGACTAACTCACGCTTTGACACTTGAAACTCACGCTTTGGGTAGACACGAATTAGACTCAATTAAATCTTAATCATCATCACAAAATAAACCTTAGTTGGCGTTCCCATAACGGCCAACTCCCTTGCAATCCATAAATATAGTACAACAACAATAATGATAACTTTACATAACTTTACAATGTTGGTATAAACAAACTTCCAACTTCTTCTTTCTTTTTCTTTTCTCATTTTTTCGATTTTTTTTTTTTTTTACAAACTACTAACATAAACATAGATGTGTAAAATTTCACCACATCACTAAAACGATAACTCTGGATAATTTTTCCATACTTTTCATGACTTCAGAAATAACGGTAATAGTGAAAGTAGTAAACACACGAAAAACAAGACTCAAAATATACAATATCTACTTTCATTCCAATTGCATTGTGCAATTTCCCGACCTAACCATAGATAATGAATTACGCACGCGAACACAGTTAATTGTAAGGAAACACACTTTGCTTAAAGTAACTAACCACGGACTTTAATCTACAGGGTAGGCTAAGGTGTAAGGGTGTAACGAAACATTAACAAAGGGTGTATGAAACGAAAGGAATGGCTCTGAGGGTTTTTCTAGGGGTATCTTACTCTAAAAATGAGAGTAAACAAAGGGTTTATACGGGGGTTAACTAACCAGTGTAGTTAGTTAATAACACAAAACATATAATAGGCTTTTTGGGTGAAATCCTAGAAATTTACCAAGTTAGACAAGTCACTCCAATTATATCAATAATACTCATTATGGTGGTCTCGAATAGTATACAAGCCAAGTTCTAAAGTTTACAAGTCACCGGCACACTCATAGATTTGTGAATTTTGATAAGTTCACAATTTTTGAAAATAAAATTATGTGTGCAGCTATGCAACTTAGATTAAACAAAAACATGCTAAAAAAAATTTTAAATTTTTATAATTAAGCATAGATTAAAGCATATTTTTGAAAAATTAAGGACAAGTAACGTTCTAATTCTCCACCCCCCCACTTAAGTTAAACAACGTCCTCGTTGTTTGTATTTGAAATTAAAAACAAGAGATAGAAAGAATTAGAACGGAAAACTCCCCTGAGATTTGCTCGGTATGATCCTCCATGTAAGAATGCAAGCATATAAAATGTGGGAGTTCATCAACATCTTCATTCGTCCAGACCTGTAAATATATAGAGACCACAGAAAAAAATAGACTCGAGAACATCTCGTTAATCATTGGTTAGAAAAATGAAACTACGAAAAGTTACAGGTCAGAGTGTCGATGCGCCGCATCCATGGAATATTGGATACGCCGCATCAACAACCTGTAGGAAATTTTAAACTGCATGCAATGGGATAATACGCCGTTTCGATAGAAACTGATGCGTCGCTTCTTATTTTATTAATTCGAAGACTGTTTTTAATAAATAATTAGATACGCCGTATCTGTACAACAAATGCGTCGTATGTCGGTTATAGTTTAAAATTTTTCTGATTAAAAACAGAATACGTCGTATCTAGGGGATAGATGCGCCGTACTCGAATTATCAAATGCGCTGTATATAAAATTAAAACGCCATACGCCGCATCTAGAATACAGATGCGCCGTATCATTTGTATCAGCAGAATACAGCGACAACAGTCATGCAGAAAAAACAAATAAAAATAAACACAAGAAAATAAAATAAACTAAAAAGAAAATAAAAGACAAGCATGGGTTGCCTCCCACGAAGCGCTTGTTTTTGTTCGAGTCACGAGCCTGACTCCACCCTTATTTACTGTGTAATAGGGTGTTGTTCCCCCCACTTGGGATCAAGTGCGGGTGATAGTAGCAATAAACACGAAAAGAGTATAAATTTGCTAGTAAAGATGGAAGAAATAAATAAAAATCATACCTTGGCAATATATGTACATCTTTCCTATTCTTACCCGGTTTGGTTGATAAATTGGATGACTTGACCATTTCATCTGAAAGAGTAGTATGTTGAGGAAAAATGAGTCTCCTTTCTTGTTGGTTAGTCTCTTCGGTAGTAAGGCGTCCCTTGACTTCCGCAAAAGATGAGAAAGGGTCTTTGGCAAGTAAAAGTTCGAGTTCCTCTATATCCTTCATAGGGTCGAAGTCATCATCTTCATCAATCATAGCCATGTTTAAGAGCTCATCACCAAATTCTTCCTCGAGCTCCACCAAAAACGGGTTGATCACAGGTGCTTCATGTTCTTCAATAGGTAATGTAATATAGTCCACCTTATTATCCATTTGTTTTACAACCTGTTTAGGAAAACTAGCAAGATTATTAGTAACGGGATCAATAGTATTAAATAAATTTGTACCACTTTGTGTTGTAAGTGACTCCAATTCTTCTTGTAAATTTCCATCTTCAACTAGTGGTCTTGCAATTTCATCACCGTCCCGAATTTCATCCTTAAATAAGTAATCCCAGATTTCTTCAAAATCCCTCGTTGGGTCAAAATCTGGTTGAGGTATGTCATCATAAACTATGGCGTCAAATGGTTCGAAATCAAAATTAGAATACTTTTCATCTTCATCCGATGGATTGTCTAATGGTGGTAATACGATTGCAGAATATTCTTCAACGTAAGGTTCCGTATACACATCATCTTGTACAATTTCCGGAGAAAAAGCACCATCGAGAACAATTGCAGGAATTTGTTTCATATTAAATACATAGGACACTTCCTCATCATTATCATCCGATATAGTCCAAGTGTGTCGAAACGGTGACCCATTTCTTTCTTTCTTTGACTTAACCTTTCCCAGCAACAAGTATTCTTCCATAGTGATTTCTTCATCCTCGATTACTTGTGCACCATATCTTGCTCTTTCCCAATCGTAGATCCCATTATTGCTCAAGGCTCTTTCTTTGTTAAGCTTAAGATATTCTTCCATAGTAATGTCTGGATTGTCCATCTTAATTATTACCTGAAAGATAAACACCCAAGAACAGCAGTAGACGAAACAAAAATAAAAACTAAACTAATAAAAATTAAATAAACACAGAAAATAAAAAACAAAAAAAAAAATATTTTTGGGTCACAGAAGGTCGATACGCCGTATCTAACAGACAATAGATACGCCGTATGCGATACAAGTTAATACGCCGTATCCAACGGACAATGGATACGCCGTATTAGCTTCCTGTAATCTTTTTTTTTTTTTTTTTTTTTTTTTTTTTTTTTTTTTTTTTTTAAATTTAAACACTAAATCACACAAACTAAAAAAATTTGCCCACAGAACGTCAATACGCCGTATTCACAGACAAGAATACGCCGTATTGAAAACAGACAGATGCGCCGTATTCACAGACAAGAATACGCCGTATCTGTCTTTCTGAGACAGAAACACAGAAACAAAAAATAACACACAGAAACAAATAAAACTAACTAAACTTAAAATACCAATAAATCAAATTAAAACAATCACTCCCCGGCAGCGGCGCCAAAAACTTGATGTGTTTTTTTAGGTCTATAATAAACTACCAAGTTTTAAATTTATTTATTGCCGAACTAACCTATAGACACTAAACACTCACGAGCAGTGTACCCGATCAATGTAGATAGTTTTTAGGTAAGCAAGGGTCGTTCACTAGGAGCGAAGCTAAAGTGATCTAACGGTATTCTAATTACTAAGCTAACTAACCTAGAAAGCAAGTAAATATTTTTGGGGTTTTAGCCTGAGAGGCTATCACGATTTTGTGTGTTTAATTAAACTAAATACGAGAAAATAAATATTAAACTAATTAAAAGCAATTTAAAGATAGATGAAGATAGATAGGAAGAACGGGTTAGCCAAGTCTAATCCATTTTATAGTTATACATGCTTATGTCTACTTGTTTTAATTCATTCAATTGTTTTGTCGCCAATCCGATTATTAATCCTGTCACGATTAAATAACCTACCATCGTGGTGGGAAAGAGGACATGATCATAGTGACCTATCTAGCATCAATACTAACTTATTGCTTTAAACCGTCTAACCTAGTTTGGCATTACGCGCTACTAGTCCTAATAGTGGCATGAGGCACGGTTCCGGTGTGTTCCCTCTAAGCCGTCTATATAGGATTCGGATTACTACACTTATGATCAATTAAAGTAACCACAATTACAGATAGTTAAATTACAGCAATTAAACCAATAAGATCATAATCTAGTTACATAGACTTTTACTAGTTATAAGCAATAAACGAGTTTTTATCGATAAGCACCCAATCCAATAACAAAGTAAACACATCAACACAAGCATAAAAACTAATAAAACTTCATAAACATGGCTAACACCTAAGGGTGTTAGCCCATAATCTCTGTAACAAAGTACATAAACATAATCATAATGAATAGAGTATGAAACATAGTGAATACGATACGCTAACCGAATGATTAAGTAATATAACAATGATTAGAGATGTTCTTCAAGGATGATTGGATCTTCAAGGAGGTCTTCTGCTGTTTGGAGGGGTTTTTGGTCGCCTGGGAATGACCCCAAGGGTCCCCAATGATGCCCTAATTCGTTAATGAGTTCGGTATTTATAGATTCTGAAATCTGGGTCGATACGGCGCATCTATAGAGTTAGATGCGCCGCATCTATAAGTAAACGTAGCCTCCAAGTCTGAAACTGACCCAATACGGCGCATCTAAATACCAGATGCGCCTCATCTCCCAATACGGCGCATCTAAGGACCAGATGCGCCGCATCTCCTTCAGATACAGGTAGATCTCCTTTTTCTCTTTCCGTGGCCGCTTGAATCACCTAAAACGGAGTCCGGATGAAGATTTTATGGCCAAAATACGAAAGCATCTTCAAGTGTCGACTTGTAATCTTGACTTCTTCATTAAGCTTCTAATCTTCACTTGATCTCTTGAATTCTTGGTAAGGATTGTATATGGCCGATACGGCGCATCGGATTGGTCCGATGCGGCGTATCTTGAGTAGAACAAGTTGGTTCTTCTTCGTTGACCAAAGTTTCATATGCGACGCATGATAAAATCAGATGCGGCGCATGCTTCAAAGTCAGGCAATGGTCTTTAATCTCTTCAATTCAGCAGACTTTTCCAACTTAATTCATTTTGCTCCAATTTCCGTCCAAAATCATTAACTTTCACCTAATGCTTGTTTATAACTGAGAATTACAAAAGTAAACGATTAAGTATCAATTCTCATATAAAGTGATATAAAACAAGTCAATAATATAGGATAAATGATGCTAATAATATGTCGTTATTTGATGTCATCAAATACGAAAAATGTTGTTTCCCAGTTGTACTGTCGAGCGGAGTAAAAATATATGTGTGTTATTTTCATGGATTCGAAGTAAACATGTCGCGAGTTG
Source organism: Artemisia tridentata subsp. tridentata (assembly GCA_021014915.2). Classification (NCBI taxonomy): domain Eukaryota; kingdom Viridiplantae; phylum Streptophyta; class Magnoliopsida; order Asterales; family Asteraceae; genus Artemisia; species Artemisia tridentata. Next base: position 40,831,788 of record CP139508.1, read on the forward strand.
GCTATGTCGAAGTGATTTCTCAAATTTTCAATTACTTTGTTTATTTTTTTGCTTGTTTGCAAATATAGTTTCTGTGGCTTGCGTAGGTTATTTTGAAAGGTCGAGTTACCATTATTTTTACAATATTGTTTGTACAAGGATGTAGTATGTTGGGTCGTGAGTCGAGACATGTGATTAACATAATCGTTATATATAATATTCCGGAGTAAATCAATCGTGAAATGAGTAGTTTTGAACCAGTTAAAGTCTAACATGTTTCTCTATCTTTTGTTAACCAGTTTGGCTCAAGTGTTTTAGTTTAGGTTCGAGTTTGGTTTAGTGTGATATGAGTGTCATTTGATGATGCATGAAATGAAGGTTTATTCATGAGTGTTAAAACAGTGGTATGCTATGTAGCTTCTAATAGTGAGGGTGGTGTGGGTTGTGTTTTCTCATGCCTTTACAGTGAGGCTATATACATGCATGATACTTTCGATTGTAATGAAGTATGCATGAGTGGGTCGTGTGCATGAAATAGAAAACAAGAGGTTATAAATACTTACAGTGCCTTCCTAAAGGTGGTGAAGGAAAGTTGGTTGTTCGAATGGGACACAAGAAAAGCAGTGAGCTTCGAAAAGCTTTATATGCTTTGACTCCAAATAGATTTGCTTCCTAATTCCACGACAGAGAGGCTTCTATCTAATTAAGGAATGTTTTGGATGGTGATAGAGTGTGATAGGTGTGTAGGGAATAGAAGGGATCGAATGAGAGGTTTTTATAAGCAAAATATCTTCTACTTGCATTGACTTCTTGACCAAATGATTGAAGGTACTGTGTCTATGGGACACTTGTATGTCTTTGCTGTCCAAATGTGTGTGTGAATAAGTATTGGTAGATGAGAGTTTGGCTTTTAGTTCTTGTATGTTTCTTTTATTCGATTTATACATATGATAGCACAAGTTGAGTTACTGCTACAAGTCGTGTACCAAGGCTTATTTGGAGTGTTAGAATGAGTTAGAAATGTGGTTGGAAGGTTATAGGAACAATGGTGGTATGACATAGTTAGGTGTCGACATTTTTAGTTACACGTTTGGGGTCGATTATGGGACAACGAAATGGGTTCTGTTATCGTGTAAATGCTTGATGTTTCTAGCTGGGTTTTTGTATTATAGTAGTTAGTTGAGTGACGCATTTGATTGTGTAAAAATGTGTAAAGGTTAAATTCGATATCTAAAATTTTCTTGTGGGTTTTTGAATGCAATGTCGATCGGGTTTAAAGAAGAAAGCAAGAAAATAAAATAAGTGGTGTGGTGATTGAGCTGTGAAATTCGGTGGTTTTAATGGTTAAATATATAAATGTCATATTCGATAATTAAGATTTGCATGTGGGTTTTTGAAGATGTGTTGATCGGTTTTAAAAATAGCATGGGAAAGAACAAGGTAAAGAGGTGTGTTGATTTGGGTTGTATAGCTCGACTGGGTATATAAGACTAGGAAAAGAAAAGAGTGAAAGTGGGTTGGGCCATAACTGGTTCGTGTAGTGGGTTAAGATGAAGGCCCAATCGGTTTGTTAAGTGTAGTAGGACTAATTGTGTTTAACTTGTGTTTATATGGTAATAAACTAAATTAGTTTGGAGTGTAAGTGATTTTGTATTAAATGTATTATAATGAATGCGCTAAGTTTTTATTGTGACTACGATCACTGGTCATTGTGAAAATGTGTTGTTGCGTCGGAAATTATTATCTCAAGTACGGAGTATACAATATATATATATATATATATATATATATATATATATATATATATATATATATATATATATATATATATATATATATATATATATATAATGCATCGGGATATTAATAACTAATAATAGAAAAGTTTAAATTTCTAGCAAAAATGGGCTTTAGTAACGGTAATACGAGATCATCATTAATCATTAAGATTGATTACAAGGGTTTTTTTTTCGAGGGATCTTACAAATAATTTGCGCCGTTTGTCCTTATTTTAACGGAAGGATGTACATAGGCTAACTTTTACTAATGGAGTGATGTATCTGTTGAAACTTTTGCGAGAGGGATGTAGGGGTAAACCAGTATTTTGGAATTTACTCTTTATTTTATTTTGTAGAAGTGAAACTAAACACGTGTAAATAATTATGAATGAATGAACCAATGAGAGATGATTTGGTGAATGTGAACATAATAATAGCAACTAAAGAAGGTCACAAATGACAAAGCTTATAAGGCTGCTCCCAATAGATGATCGTGACCATCCGTGAGAACCCAAATTCACGCCCCACCCTATTGGGTCCAACCCACCTCACACGTGACATCGGGCAAAAACAATGACGAACTGTGACCTGCTCATCGAATAGGTTTGTGTGCAAAATGGGCCCCGTTGAATGTTTTTATTATTAATTATTTGTTTCTGGGTATTAGGGTATTTTGTAAGGTTTGTTTGTATAAAAGTGGGTATTTTAATGAAAGGTGAGATAGTGGTGACCATTGTGGGTGAAAAGTGAGAGGGAGTGAAGGGAGGTAAATAGAGAGAGAAAACTGATGTAACGCTGAGATGGAAGGTATTCTGGTGTGACCATTGAGAGTATCCTAATGATCCAATAATGTTGTCGCATTGAAGGACTACCAATCCTAAGTCGAGACCATCATTAATTATATATCTTCATCAGCATCACAATGACACTTATACTTCTTTTAAAGCTTATAATAGGAAGAACAAAAGCAAATGAATGGAATAAGAACCGATTCTACCAATGCAGTTTTAGATTTTCAAGAGCCAAGTTAATTGCTTTTGTACAATGTTTCCATAAACAATAACAACAAATATTAACCTCATATATTAAAATAGAATCACATACATCTCTGTAACAATTTAATACATGTTCCAAGCAGCCTTGAAGTCATGAACGAAGTATGTTTGCATTCTTATTCCTACATCGACTGATTGCAATCCCACATCGGGTGAAGGATGAAGTATTTACTTGGTTATATACTGTCTTTTGCAGCAAGTTGGCATTGTGAGATTAGTATTATGTTGGTTGCTAGTTTTTTTATCACGTGTGTCTAGTGATATACTGATATCATAGCTGCCACTAACTTATGTAAATTCTCAAAATTTTTTGTTTAGAAAAAGAAATTAATATCATTTGGTTTTGACTTAATTGTCTTGATTAAAGAAATACTCTTAACATGTCAAATTGGTTCATTTGTTGCTCACTTATTTCAGAAGCATTACTTAACAGAAAGGTATTAGGCGGGTGACGTTTCTCGGATTAAATCATCATATTTACATAAATATATTGTCCAAATACTTAACAATTTAAAACAAAATAACAAAACAAAATAGTAATTTCGAGATACAAAAGTACAAAACAAACTAGAACCTGTAATCTCAAGATACAAAACAAAATAGCAAAATGAAAACCGCTTTTACCACTACTAGAATGTTACCTATGTGAGATTGTCACAGATTCAGAACTTGAGATGATTTCAGATTTTTCAAGAGCTTAACTTGGAATTTATATTACCCATTAATTAACAGTAAATAATAGTGAATGAAAGATTATCTAACTCAAAATGACACCACTATTTTGAGTTAAAGAGCAACATTCTAGGCTTCCAGCTATATAGATCCCGGTATCTATTTTGAGGCCACACTTCGGTGTTGCAATGGCCTGATTCCACTTAACCCAAATGTGATGTAAAACATTAAAAAGTTCCATTGCCGGGAATCGAACCCGGATTTCCTGGGTGAAAGCCATATATCCTAACCGCTAGACGACAATGGATTTCGAATTATTTTTGTTATAAACCAAATATAGTACTAATAACTTATCATTTAAAATTTTCAAAACCAAATATATTTAAGAACGGGACATCTTTTGTTTTAGGACATTATGAAAAGGCATTAGTTGTTGCTGGAAAGAAAATCTATACTACACTTTGCTCAAATCCTTCTCTTAAAACAAAGAAATTTCAAAGTTTTACGTGAGGCAAAACTCACATTCCATCTTTATCGATCAATGTTGATTCAGTTTTTCTATTTTGTCCAAAGCACTGCTACGACTCGATCAGGTATAATATCTTTTTTCTATTTTGTCCTTTATTTTGTGTTAATTAGATATTTTTAACTTGAAATTGATATGTTATATCAAGCTATATGGATTCTTTAACTGAGATTACAAGTGGTGTTAATATGAAGTTTTATAAAAATGCTTGAATGTGAATTCAAGCCCAATACTATTTTGTAATTTTGTATATGTGTTGTGGGAATCAAATTATGATTACTACTCACAAATAAATGATGTTTCCATCTTATTGATCAGATTTTATGAGTTGTTTTGTAGGAAACATTCGTTCCATAAGTTCAAAAGATAGGTTTATCAGCAAAATGTTTCTACGTGGTGATTCAGTCATCATCGTGCTTAGAAACCCCAAGTAAAAGATATTATTCTATGTTCTTTTATAGAACATTATGCCTTTCAAAAAAAAAATGTGATAACTTTGTTTAGAGATCAGATTACTTAGTGATATATGATAAATGTAATTTCATATTTTTGTATGAACTGATCCATGTTTTGTTCATAAATTGCAGGTATGAAGCAATAACAGTTCTGTAAAAGTATGTGGGCGTATAACGTTTTGGGTCCAACCCACCCGACCCAAACAGATAATCACCCGTTTAGAGCCGTTATTCTACTTTCCTGACCCATTCGAACCACTTCATTTTTGGACCCTTCATTTACCCACACGCATCATTCTTACATGAGCAAAGTTATGTGGGCATTCTACATCTAATTGGATGCAATTTCAGTGCTTCCTCTGCCAACTATGATGCAGAAAACTAAGGTTTAGATTTCTGAACAAATACCTTATTTTAGTGTTACTTTACTTTAACTGGTATAATTGAAAAAACATTAATGTGACTATTTTGCAAAATGTAGATGATCGAACCTTCTACCGCTCACTGGGTCATTCAGGTGGGTTTCCATTTTCTAAAACCATTTGCTTATGTACACAAAAAAATATATATGAACTGTATATTATTACCGCTCTATTTTGTGACAAGGGTAAGCTAAAATTTTCAATATAGTATGTTTTGATCTATTACCAGGCATTATTGACCATTTGACCTACATCATTAACAGATTAAATAATCCACAAGTTTACCCTTACATATGTTTTCATGCTGCTTTTACCTTTTTTTTAATGTTGTTTTTTATGTGGTTTCTGCTGATCTTTTTATGCTTTTTGGATGCTCATACATATGTGGTTTGTCTGATCCCTACTTTAGTTCTAATAGATTAAAAATAAACAACTAAGGTTAAAGGAAAAACTACTTTAGTTTAATACAAATAATTTCACAAACGGAATTTCAGTTATTGTTAATATAACGTTGAACAAATTGTGTGTCTGTGTCAGTGGTAAAAACTTTTTGCATCAGTGAAGTTAACATATGCACCTTAGATTTAAATTGGCCAACAACTAATTCATTAATTTCTGTATGTAAAAGTGTACACATTAATCGCGTCTGCTACCAAAAATGTCAGCTACAACAGCCTCTACAATCAGATACCAGAGTCGAGTAGACGACCCCATTTGGACCATATAAGAATCAGGAGTAGAATTTAACTTTTTCAAAGCTGTGTTACAGGAATCAACGGATGAGCCGGCGAAGTTGGCTACAAAACTACATGTGGTAAGTCACCTTTGTGAGTGTACTTTCATTTTGATTTTCTTTGTAGTGATTATGAGCCATAGAGAAATGTGGGAATGAACATGCGAGATCACAACAGGTGATGCAGATTATTCGGGCTTTATCTCAACCTCAAGTATTGTTATATTCTGCAACGGTTTTAGTTGAAGTTGAAAAGACAGCAAGTTCATTAGCGAATCATTGCTGTTGGAAAGATAAATGAACCGAATCACGTATAATAAGCATAAGAACGTATAATAAGCATGTTTCTACGTCCTCCTAAGCAGAAAACTACTCTACGTATAATAAGCATGTTTCTGGTAAGTTTTCTGTTGGGGACAAGACAGACACTTTTAGAGACTAAAGACGGTGGCAGCAGGTGGGTTTCCCGCTCAATATGTTCAGCTGAAGATGAAGATTTTAACTACAGGCAGAGGCGGAGCCACGGGAGGGGCACGGTGGGCACGTGCCCCCTCACCGGAAAAATTCGCAGTGTATGTTGTTGGGCACGGTGGGCACGTGCCCCGCTCAATATGTTCAGCTGAAGATGAAGATTTTAACCACATCAATACATGTTTTTTGAACCATTGTATCTTGTTATTTTATATCTATAAAAGGAACTTCCTTCACAACCGAATTGTTATCGAAATAGCAAATGAAAAAAATCATGCGCATTTAAGTGTCATTAAAGTAGCAATTTTAAAACCTCAAAGTACAAACGAACCTTAAACCTCAAAGTTGATGCTCAGTTTTCTCTTATCTTAAAATCAAGGGACTGGAAGTGAAATTAAAGTTGACTTGAAGTCTACCAATCAACTTGCCTTTACTCTTTCTATAACACCAGTAATGGAACTTTTATTTTGATCGCATTCATTTCAAAGACTTCCATCCATTCATCATCCCTATATATTGTAAGTCATTTCTAATTACTTATTATTGTTTCATTTTTGTATTTGCATATCTCATAGTAACTAAACAACTTATTAATATTATTAATTTTTCAGTAGTTATACGTAAGTTGGATTGTTGGGCTGTCATATTTGTAATCTTTAAGACCATTAAAGGTCGGATCCTTGTAGTTTTAGGGTCGTGATAGTTTTAGGGTCATCCTTGTAGTTTTATCGTTGTAGACTTGTAGTATGAACAATCGAAAATAGTATTATCAAGATTGAATTGCAAAATCACACATTTTGTTTTTGAAATGCAATCTTTCAAGCCTTTTTTTTATAAAATTGTCTTAACACATATAAGCAACTAGCATGCATGTCCTGTCGTATAAAACAAAAGCACTCGCATGTTTGATGCTAGCTACATGTCATGGATTCTTGGTATTAATTTAATTACTGTTTCATCTGTATTTGTATTTTTACTCTTTCTGATGATCTTTTCTCGTGAACACATGCAGCTCGATCTCATTATTGATAATGGCTACTACGTCCATTCCTCATCGGTGGAAATATGACGTCTTTGTAAGTTTCAGAGGTGAAGATATCCGCAAAAACTTCATGGATCATATGTTCAATGATTTCAAGCAAAAAGGAATTCATGCTTTTAGAGATGATAGAGAATTGCCTAAAGGAGAATACATATCCCCTCAACTATACAAAGCCATTGAAGAATCGAGGTTTTTGATTTTTATCTTCTCCAAAAATTATGCTTCTTCCTCATGGTGTCTGAGGGAACTTGTCAAAATACTTGAGTGCAAGCAAATGGGAAAGCCTAAACACGAGGTCCAAATAATCTTTTATGATGTTAAACCTGACCTCGTGAGGAAACAAACTGGGAGCTATGCTGAAGCATTTGCCAAACATAATGTTTCAAATAGAACAGAGGTGGATAAATGGAAGGAAGCTTTATCCATGGCGGCTAACTTATCTGGATGGGATCTCCAGGACATGACAAATGGGTAAATTTCTTGTTTTTGTGTAATTATCTTGTAGCTCTACTAAAGCTTAACACTAAGTGGTTTCTCTTACTTATTGTGTCTTTGTGGTAAACAGGTTTGAGTCCAAGTTCATCGATTCCATTTCCAGAGAAATCCTCAAAACATTATGTGACGGACCCTTACATGTTGGTGAGAACCTTGTTGGCATAGATTTTCATTTCGACAAATTAGACTTGTCACGCTTCATTGGGTCAGATAAGGTTAACATGATTGGAATATGTGGTATAAGCGGAATAGGAAAGACGACCCTTACCAAAGCTATTTATAACTTGATGTATGTCCACTTTGAAGGGAGTTGCTTTTGTGAAGATGTCAAAGAAGTCACAAAAAGACAAGGCATAATTCAAGTTCAAATGCATTTGATTAATAAGATTCTGAAAACAGAAGATCTGAAGATATCATGTGTTGGTGAAGGTTCTACGGTCATAAAGCAAAGGATGGCATGTAAGCCGATCCTGCTTGTTTTGGATGATGTAGATCATCGGGATCAGTTAAAGGCACTAGCGGGTTCAGCTAGTTGGTTTTGCCCGGGAAGTTTGATTATTTTCACAGGTAAAGATAAACAATTGCTAAGATCTCATAGAGTGGATCAAATCCATGACATGGACTTTCTAAATAAGGTTCAATCTCTACAGCTCTTCAGTTCGTATGCCTTTGAGGAAAAATGTCCTTCTACAGGCTTCCAAGAACTTGCTGCGAAAGCTGTGAACTATGTGCATGGTCACCCTCTGGCTCTCATAGTTTTAGGTTGTTTCTTATACGGTAAAACTGTGGGTCAGTGGGTTAGTGAACTGGAAAGGCTCAAATTACATCCCAATGAAGAGATACAACGAGTGCTTCGATTAAGTTATGATGGGCTAAACCTTGAGCAGCAAAATATCTTACTTGATATTGCATGTTCATTCATTGGAGAAAACAGTGAATTTGTAGCAAGCATACTAGATGGCTGTAACTTTTTTGCAGATACAAACATGCAAGTTCTAGTTGATAAGTCATTAATTACGATCCGTAGTGACATGTCACTTCAAATGCATGACTTGATTAAAGCAATGGCAAGGGAAATCATTCATGAAGAATTTATCATGACTGGGAAACAGAGGAGATTGTGGAATTCATCTGAAGTTTACAATGTATATGATTCTTTTTTCTCTACATTAATACATTAAAGTATTAGCAAATTATCCCAATGAAGCTACATGTTCTTGTTTTTCCAGGTGCCAATAACCAAAGAAGTTGAAGTTCTAGTCCTTTCGTTAGAGAAATTTAGCCAAAAGGTTCACATAGATGCTAATGATTTTGCACATATGAAAAAGTTGCGGATCCTGAAAATCTATCAAGAGGAAAAAGTATCTGAGCAGAAACTTGAACTGAACGGCCACAATGTGATCTTCTCAGGAAATTTGTATTATTTGTCCAATGGGCTAAGCTTGTTTTGTTGGCATGGATACCCTTTCAAGTACTTACCTTCAGATTTCTATCCAGAAAACATTGTGGCCATTGACCTGTCTTACAGCAGTATAAAAAATTTTTGGACGACACCTAAGGTATTTCCTTGTACACACGTGTTTTCCTATTTGATACCTAATGATCCGAGAACTTATCTTCTTTTTTGTTCTATTGATGTCAGTGCTTTAGAAGGTTGAAAGTAATGAAGTTGAGGTACTGTTGTAACCTAACAACCACCCCTGACTTCTCGGAGATTACAAATCTCGAAGAGCTAGATCTTGAAGGTTGTGTGAATTTGGTTAGCGTTCACCCCTCAATTGGAATGCTCAAGAGGCTTGCTGTGTTAAATCTGAGAGACTGCAAAAGGCTTCAGAATTTTGCAGGTAGAGCGGAAACGGATGCCATTACACAACTTCCTTCTTTTGTATCCTCTCTAATAAACCTTGAATCATTGTCATTAGGTGGACAAGGGAGGATTCAACCTAGATGGTGGACTTCAATCACTGCTCCTTTTGGTTTACTAAGTAAACAACTACATCCCCAAAGATCAGTTTCATTAGAAGGTTTACATATGTTAAAGTATCTGAATTTAAGCTACTGCAATTTAGAACAAGTGCCTGAGAGCATTGGAGGCTTATCATGTCTAAAAAGTCTAGACTTGGAAGGGAACAATTTATTAGAAGTGCCTGAGAGCATTGGAGGCTTATCATGTCTATATGTTCTAGACTTAGAAGGGAACAATTTTACTAGCTTGCCTGGAAGTTTGAGTCAACTTTCTAGTCTTGAATGGCTTAATGTTGATGGTTGCAAAAAGCTGGAAGTGTTGCCCGAACTTCCACATAGCCTAAATAATCTTCATGCAATTGTCCAAAGCTGTTTAAGAATGTTACCATTGATAGCGAGGGGTCAATATCGAAGACTCAGTGTCTTGACTCATCTATAACTTCCCAAGGCTTTATTCACCAGCTTTCTGCTATCCTTGGGCTTTTGGGTTTCCAGACTAACAGATGTCAATTCTTCTTGCAAGACATTGGCGTTTATTCTTTAGATATAGGATATCATGGGAATAGCATTCCAGAGTGGTTTACAAATAGAAGTAAGGGAAAACATGTAAAGGTTGAATTACCATCAGATTGGTGTTATGATAAGTTTAGGGGATATGGAGCTTGTGTTGTTTTTAAGACAAAAAAGCCTCACAAATTGAAAGGATACTTTGATCAAGCTTCTCTAAATAGGGATTTCATTCCAATTGTAATTAGGGATTATTTTGTGAAAGAGGTGATAGGAATCCAAGATTCATATATGATATGGTTGCGTTATACGAGGGATACCGGGGGATGGAAGGAAGCAAAGGATTTTGTAACATTTTGTTTTCAAGAGAATAATGAAGATATTGAGGTGAAGGAGTTTGGTGTAAGACTAATTTGTGATGAAGATTTACAGCAAGAAGAAGACGTCACAAATAGTATGTTCCCAACTCAATCACAACATGGTGGGGCCATCACCTATAGTGGGCCTTCTGGATTTATTCAATGGTCGTGCTAGTCCAATAACAAAGGCGTTTGTTTATATGCCAAACTATATTTTCCTAATAGATTGTAATTGTTATTTGTTGGTTAATGGTAGTCCAATTACAAGTTTGATTTATTAATAGTAAATATTAAGTTTTAGTTTTTTGTTGATAACGAAAATGTTTTACTTTTTCTATAGTGAACACCCACCACGTATTTGATGAAATGTATATGATTAGAACTCATTTATTATTATACTGGCAAACTATTATTCTTCGGTTTGTTTGTAGATTTTTTTCGATTTCTGACGGATTAAGAATAGATTTTGGTCTTTTGAAGTTGACATGTGTAGAGTAAGATAATAACTTTGCTGCAGTTTACGTTTTGAAAAATCTATTTCTTCCCCTCTGAGATGAGACTAGATGATTTTCGCTTTAGAAACGTTCCTACTTGTAAGTTTTATCCTAGACAATCCTCTCTTTTTTCTAGATATGTCTTGTTACTTTAATGTTGGCGGTACTTGAATAATTTGTTAACAATTCCTATATATAACTACTATGTTCAATTGATCTTCTTGCTTCTAATAATTTGAATAATTCTATTTTCAAATCACAATTTAAGTAATACAGGTGGGTTGACCCTAAATCAACTTTAAATCCCACTTTTAAACCCTGTAAGTGCATATTCAACTATGATATAAATACCTTTTCAAGTCATGCAATACATATTGCTTGATGAATATCTTATTATTACAACTAGAAATGTATCAACGTTGCGGCGGCGGTTATCATGTAATCTAAAATATTAGCGAACAATCTTTGCCGCTTATACATTTCCCCGTGACAAAAACTTTACGAGTGGCAATAATTCTTTGAAGGACTGATTTACGAAATGTAACTTCGACGATACCAATTGCACTCTAACAACAGAGAACTGCATTGTCACTTTCATCATAAATAGGCATTAATCTATATTACATGTCAGTGGCATCAAACACCATCATCCCTGTTCATAACAAGTGCAACGACGCGCAAAACACTTTCTCATGATAATTTTCTAAGACAAGCCAATCCATAGTTAGAAGGTACCACACAATGAGTATCAAATTTGACTACGCCTAATGTTTAAACTTTAGCATACATTATTTTTACAATAAGCATCTAACAATCAAAACCATATATTTATAGTAATCGCAATCCAATATTAGAATTTCTAGTCAAGATTATACCAAAGAAATATCGTAAAGTTCCCATGCAATGGAATCAAAGACAAGCAAGTGATACAAACATAAACTATCAGTTTCATTTTTCCCAGTTTGACTTTCTGACGACACCTTAAACGGTCCGCTTGACCCAAATGGATCTGAGTCATCAAATGAGTATGTATGACCATGGTCAAAACCCGCATTGCTACTCATTGAATCAAACCTTGCGAAACTACGGTCTTGTGCCGTGCTGCTCATTGAGTCGAATCTTGAGAAGTTATTATCATGTGTGGAGCTGCTCATGGAATCAAATCTCGAGAAGGTTTCTTGTTTGGGAGAACCTCGGTCAGTGGCACTGAAAGAATCGTATCTCGAGAAATTATCAAAGAAAGAATTCTCTGCTCTTCCCCCACTGTACCGTGGTGAGGTGCCAGCTCGAGAAGCTGGTGAGCCAGGAACCGAACCATCAAACCCAAATGGACTCTTTTTCTGGAAGAAACTATTACTGCCTTGCGGGGAATCACTTTTCCTTGGACTTGCCTGTGAAGCTACTGGAGTCAAAGAAATAACTCTCTCCATGCTTCTCATGTTCGGCATCCTGTAAAAATGAAGTTTTTTGCATTCATAGAGATACGTTTCCAATTATTTTTTATCTTCAAACAGCTTTGTTCTAGGTTTATGTTTTTCTAATTATGACAAGCATGCCAAAACAGTTCGCAATTGATACAAACCAGATATGGATTGGTTCAGTTTCCAGGTCCACTCTAGAGCAGTAAGTAGCATTAATTTTCAGATATGGATTGGTTCAGTTTCAGTATTAATTTTCACTCTAAAGCATTTATTTATCTTTTCATTTAGTAGCAAATATGTAGCATTTTTCCACCTTACGTTGTAATACCCTTCTATAAACTTATACACTATCCATTGAATGCAATGATATAATTGAAAAAAAAGATATGAACTCACCTTAGCTGTGTCACTATTGAATCCCCACACCGAATCTACATCATCATTGTTGTCGAAAGTACCCCATCCTTGGTCATCAAAAGTAAACCCCTAATAGAAGAAGATCGAACTCAATAAACAAGAGCAATAGACTAGTGCATGTTTAGATCTTTCCAGCAAACAAGGTATAGGTACACGTTTTGTTGTATTTAGACAATGAAAGATCAGACCATAAACAGAATCCAATTGGTACCTTTCTGTGTCAGCATCAAAGCTCTTTCCGAAATGGTTAAATAAATCCTCCTTGGTTGGACTTTCAAATATCTTTTGTGTTGTGGGACTACCAGCTGGGCTTTTAGCCGACTCATCTTCGCTACGTGCGTATGCTGATTCAGTCTCGAAAGGCTTCTCTGACTTCCTGTCAGCATTTGAATATGAATCCTCGGAAACATCATCCATAGTAGAGGAGTTTTCTGCCTGAGATGTGGATTTGGTATTTGCAGGCACCGTAGCATCAAATGAGAAACCTGTCATTGCAAACTAGTTTAGTGCAAAGTGCAAATGTGGTTGAAGAGAATAACGTGAGAACACAGGTCAAAACGGATATTTTGTGTGGAACACGGGTCGGATTGACCCACCAACGATGATATCTTTTAACAAAATGAGCTGACATTGCTCCTTCTCTGATATATAGTTACTACGAGTATAAAAGAAAGAGTGTCAAACCTTCATCTTCGAATTTATCCCAATCCTCATCCCACACGGCAGATATCTTTGGGACTCCAGGTTGCCAACCATAACGCAATATCAATCATTTTATTATAATATTATACAGATACAGTGACATTATTGCTAATGGAGTATTCCTGATAGCATGAGATGAAAGATGATACCCTTCGGAAGCTCAATAACCGCAGTTAACTTGACATCAATTCCATGTTTTTTGAAACGTTCAGTTAAAGCCTTTAGTAATTCCTCAAGATAAGTAAACTTGTATACTGATTATTATATACACTAAATAAATGGATGATAAGCAATTGTAGAGGATAAAAGTAACAAAAGAAGTATCGAACTAACTAGTATGTATATAACAATCTATGATTTCGATCGAATTACTAGTAAGCATCCTAAGTAACAACAGATGAAAATTGAGTTGTGAGATAAATAAAAATAAATTATTGAATGAATAAAATGAAAAGAGTAGTAAGTAAGTGACCTGAGCGAGAGTGGGTTTGGGCAAATTGAAAAAACTTCTAATTCTTCCATCTTTATCCAAATTCAATACTCTTCGGAAGAAATACTCCTCCAATTTCTCTCCATCTTCTTCTTTTTCAAATTCAATCAATCAGATCTTAAACTAAGGAAAGAAGAAAGGAATTATTATTATTATTATTATTATTATTTTGAAACATCACTTTTATTACAAACATATAGGATTTACAAGAAGTTAGTAGGGAGCCGAGATATTAATTGGGCTCCCACTCCTCTAGCTATAGAAAAGCTAATCCTACTAAAAATATGAGCAGCAGCACGTGCTCCAATGTCTTGAGTCATCGAAAACTTTCGAATACGCTTCAATAAAGTCACAGCGTCCTTTTCAAGTTCCCCAAAAGAAGAGAAAGAGAATGGGAGGAAACCATATCCCATACCTGCGCACTTAGCCTCATACTTGACGCGTTTACGTTGCGCAGCCTCAATAACCACATGACCCTGCACGAAATCAACCATACCAGTTTGCGTCAAGGGCGATGATCCAGTCAAATCAACACATACATCAAGTCCTCCATCCCATGAGTAGAGCAACACATCAGCAGGACGTAAAGATTTGTCATTTTCACCACAAAGTCCAATGTCAACCTCTTTACGAGCCAAAACCCCAGATCGAGAACATATGTCAACAAGAACATCACGTACCATGTTATGCCGATGTTTAATACCAATAATACCAGCACAAGATACAGCATGGTCCCCATAAATATCACCAGCAAAGACCCTGGAACAGGCTGAGCACGGCATCTGAACACAAAATAGGGGGACACCAAGCCAATAACATAACACGCAATGATAGGTCCTGGCGTTCATAGTCTGTCCCAACCCAGATATCGGAACTACCCTAAGCCAGTCCAAAGTGTAGTCCTCCATTTGCGATTTCCATAACGCCATATGTCGAGTAGATAAAGAAAATGTAGATTGGGTCATTTGGGTAACACGTGTGAAATATATATTTGCCAATTTCTTCATGAGTTTGGGGGCAGCGATGTTACACGGATTACTCAAAAGGTCAATCTCCATTTTCACATTAAAAGCACACAAGACGTCATCAAAGGAAGGCCTAGGGGTTACGATACCAGAATGTCGGAGCAACATAGTCTGCAGGCTAGCAGATTGAAGTCTAGACGCAAGAAATGCATAGTTCAAGACATCACCTGCAGAATATATACCAAGCCCCCCGAACGCAAAGGGTAATGTAGCAAGTCTCCATTGCCAATCACCAAAACCAAGCCCTGAAGCAGTAACAATACGCTCTAGAGAAGAGCGAAGAGCCCCATCAAAAGAAATCTCAGCACGTTCAAAAACCCGGGGAGAGCAAGTGCGCATAGCAAAATATAATTTGGAAATACCAGCACAAGCACGAAGGAGTAATAACTCACACTGGGGATCATTAATCTTAGAAGTAGCATCCATAAGCTCAATGGTTTTTGCAACTCTTTTCATAACAAGCTCACTACTAAATATAGGATTTACAAGAAGTTAGTAGGGAGCCGAGATACTAATTGGGCTCCCACTCTTTTAGCTATAGAGAAGCTAATCCTACTAAAAATATGAGCCGCTGCATGTGCTCCAATGTCTTGAGTCATCGAGAACTTTCGAATACGCTTCAATAAAGTCACAACATCCTTCTCAAGTTTCCCAAAAGAAGAGAAAGAGAAAGGGAGGAAACCATATCCCATACCTGCGCACTTAGCCTCATACTTGACACGTTTACGTTGAGCCGCCTCAATCACCGCACGACTCGGCATGAAATCAACTATACCAGTTTGCGTCAAGGGCGATGATCCAGTCAAATCAACACAAACATCCCGTCCTTCATCCCAAGAGTAAAGTAACACATCAGCAGGACGTAAAGATTTGTCCCTTTCACCACAAAGTCCAATGTCAGCCTCTTTACGAACTGAAACCCCAGATCGAGAACATATGTCAACAAGAACATCACGCACCAAGTTATGCCAATGTTTAATACCAATAATACCAGCACAAGATACAGCATGATCCCCATAAATATCACCAGCAAAAATCTTGGAACAGGCTGAGCACGGCATCTGAACAGAAAATAGGGGGACACCAAGCTGATAACATAACACGGAATGATAGGTCCTGGCGTTCATAGTCTGTCCCAACCCAGATATCGGAACTACCCTAAGCCAGTCTGAAGTGAATTCCTCCATTTACGATTTCCATAACGCCATCTGTCGAGTAGATAAAGAAAATGTAGATTCGGCGGTTCGAGTAACACGTGTGAAATATATATCTGCCAGTTTCTTCATGAGTTTGGGGGCAGCGATCTCACACGGATTACTCAAAAGGTCAATCTCCATTTTCACATTATTATTATTATTATGAGGTTGTTGATTGATTCAGGTCCATTGCTCAATTTTACATACAAAACCAACCGGATTTTTTTTTATTCTTTTCTTTTAACTATTATTCACCGTAAGGCGTGTTCGGTCAACTATTAAGATTTTTATTTTGGGGTGAGTTTATCCGCACCATTTTATTCAACAAAATTAAAAAATAAAAATAAAAAAAACAAAAAAATAATAATTATATAAAATATCTTGCAAACGGTAAATCGTTAAGCGACAAAAAATACACCGTCACGGCGAGAACTTTTTATCTTTCAGTAGACGGGCACTTCGATATACTTTCGACAAAGTTTGTTTTTTCCAGTTTTATTTCAGTGTTAAAATTTCTCCATTTCTTTTTTTTTAGATTCAATCAATCAGATCAAAACCACAATCGATTTTTATTTTACATTTACAATCAGATCGATCCAACCAAACCGGATTTTTATTTTTATTTCTTTTCTTTTAACTACACTACTTATTAAAATAGTGGTTTTCAAAATTTGCATTTCAAGTCGCTCCAATAATTTAGTTTTCGTCATTCTTTTTCACACTTTCTTACACTCCTCATCCTTTTTGCTAACACCTTTCATGTGAGGGTATATCTGTCTTTTCCTTTTTCCCTTTATATTACTCACTCCACGCAGTTCGAGTGCATATCTCATCCATTGAATTTCATAATCACTACATCTTGCAAATTTTCATTTCATGGGACACAGTGAGTATTCATCATGTCATTTCAGTTTGCAATATGCAAAATTGGAAATCTTGACCAACGTGAAAATGATGAAACTCACTTTTCTGGGGCTACTATAAGTATTAACCTGACCATGGGCGGAAGTGAAAACATCCAAAAATTTCAAATAACTCAATACACGGAACCGTATTTGATACTAGCAATCGAAAAATTGAAATTATCAATTGAATAATTTACCTTTGAAGAATAAGCGGAGCTGAGCCGTTGTTTTTATCAATTGAAATTTTACTAGTAATGTTTTATTTGGGGCTGTAATCCTTTCAAGTTGAAATTATCAATTGAATAATGAACTCAAGATAGAAATAAAAAGATATTTGTATGGTTACTTATGTAATTAATTTGATGCAACTAAGAATTGGGTTTTTTGTGTGGGAATTTAGATTGATAATTGGTTTTTTTTTTTTTTTTTTTTTTTTTTTTTTTTTTTTCTATATCTAATTTTAATCATGATTTGTTATTATTATTTAAAAGATAGTTTGATGCTAATGTGGTTTAAATGTAAATCCTCACATTTTTTTTTCAATTTTGGTATGAAACATATTTTTTAATTGTCGTAATTTGCAAAGAATTAGATTTGTGGTTCATTTTGTGGAGTTAAAAGGGTTTAAAGTTGGTGTTAGGGACTAACAAATATTTTTTTTCCTCTGCCAATCTATTACTTCATCCGTCCCATATTAAGTGTCCACTTTTCAAATGCACAAAGTTTTAGAAAATTCCACTAACTACACTCTCCACCAATCAAATATCATTATTACCCACTAAAGTCTCTTCTCATTGGTTGGAATACAATATGGACACTTAATTTGGGACATCCCAAGATTTCATTGTGGACACTTAATATGGGACGGAGGGAGTATATTACTAGCATATACATGGGTAAAATAGTCAATTACTAGTAATAGAATGTTTCATTAAGCAAAAAAAAAAAAAAAAAAAAAAAAAAAAAATGGTCACCCATCTTTTGTTACCAATTAGGGAAATTTATACAAAAAGACATCATTTCTAAAAAAAAAAAGAACCTTAGGCATTTAAGCAACTAAAAACGATAACAATATTATAAATTTTGAGTGAGAAAACGTTCATGTTTACTTAACCCACGTAGCTTCTTATAGCCACAATACTCTTTAAGTTCATTATGATTAGATCACATAGTCGGTGATATTTTATAAGAGAGGAAGCGATGAGTGGAACTAAGGAGCATCTGAAGGGAGTGGAGAGGCACCATAATTCCCTGCATCCATGTTCATTAGGTGTGGCGGCGGGCACTTATAATAACATAAGCAAAGAGTATTAATAAAGCATATTCCCGCAGCATCTGGTCCATATTTAACATCACATCCAAGATTACGCATATAAAAGTCGCATCCACCAGGTGTGTGGATACGACCTATACAAGTTTTTGCCGCCATAAGTAACTCCATACCTGCAAATGCATAATGCATATGTCATCATTTAAGGATTATATGGTTTTGCATAATATTAAGATGGTAACACGACCAACTAATTTCTACTTTAATTATATATTTCAGCGGCTAACAAATATTTGTGTAGTTTTCACCTTAATTGGTAAGAAACTCAAAACTGGTTTTACGTAACACATGAACAAAAATGGCGAAAAACAACTAATATGAGAAAGTTTGTCTAGGTTCTATAAGTTTCGGTCGTAAATGTTATAAAACAAAGTATGTATTGAAGATTACATGTGAACATGAAAAATACAACACATATGGTGAAAAACGTCAATTTTGCCATGTTTAGCTGCATGTGTGATGTTGATAGAGTGTGTAGTGTTTTAAGATGCTTATGATAAATATTGAATATGAAATTGTTATCCGTCATATATACTTAATTCACGTATCATGTTATTATTACATTGACTGCATCAAATTATGTGATTTTTTTGTATTTAATTGTGGTGCATGCTTAATTTTATGCTCATAGTGCTAGTCATAACTAAAAGGGTTTAAGTTCATACAATAACAAGATCTTTTAAAAAGGTACATATATCATACATGAACTTTCAAAAATATCAATATCGTGCACTTACTTTCAAAATTCGTTCTGTTATTGATTTGTCGTTTTGAGTATATATTTTTTTCCGAAGGAAAAGGCAACGAATGCGTTTTCCCCGGGTCGTGTCCCTACGAAGGTTGAATATCGAGTTTTTGTGACGTTGTCAAATACGTGTGGTGAATGAGTGTAAAAGAGAGTGGTGATTTGTGATTTTATACTACGAACAATAAAATAATAAAAGTAAACAACTAATTACGATAAAGAAACAATTAAACTAAGCATACGAACTTAAAAACGAAAATTGAATTTAAAAACGTTACGCGACGAATTATAAAACGTAAATAAAAATGATTTTCTAAAATTTAAAACCTAAAAATATAAAAATAATTTTCCTATATTAAAACTGATAAAAGAAAATTTTTGGAAAAAGAAAAATATTTTTTTGACTTTTTAATAATTTTTTATGAATTAAAAACTAATTAAAACTATTTAAATGATTTAAAAATAGTAAAACTGTTTGGAAAATTCTGAAAATTTCTGAATAAATCTAAAATTGAAAAAGTAATCTGAGAAAAATAAACTCAGTCCCAGAATAAGCACAGCTAAGCAAAACAGCCCAATAAGCTGTTGTGAAATAAGCTTAAAATAAGCAATAGTTGACCAAAATTTTATCTAATGACCAGGAACATAAAAGCTAACTATAATAAGCTCAAAACAACTGAAAGAGACCAATTAAGCACAAGATTTAAGCACAAAATAAGCTTAGCAGTTACAAGATTAAGGCAGTAATAAGTGATGATCCCTGCTTTTGCAGCCACTCAAAAAGCTATGAAATAAGCACAAAGTGTGGATCCCAGATGATACACTTAATCCTTACTATATGACTTATCAATAAACCAAAAATGAGCACTTAAGCTTAATTAGAGAAGCTACAATCTCATCCAGTTCAGCAGCTAAAAACTGCTCTGCACAAAAGAATCTGTAGCAGCAGACCAAGAAAAATGGCGCAAAACTAGTGCAAACTTTTACCAATTCAAACCAACTCTTAGAACTAATCTTAACACTAAAAACCAACTTCAATAATTGCCAAATGGGGACCTTAGATAAACTCAGCTTGTGCTGAGCTTTTTGAGGCAGTATGGGGGCTTAAAATGCACTAGTGGACTAAAAACATCAAAACCAATCAAACTTTATCAAATCTCCTCAAAACAAGCTTAATCATCATTCCTTTAACTCACTGAACCTAGACCAGAAGCAATAGAATAGTTACTATAGCTTAACCTGCCTATCCTAATATAAGCCAAACACCCCTTTCTCAACTGATTTTGCAATTTAAACCGAAACCTAACTATTTTAAGCTATAATCAACTCTATTCAACTACTATCTAATGTTACTTTTAATCTAAAAACAAAATCAATTACAATCAAGCTAGAAAAACAGCTTCTCACCAATAAGCACAAAACAAGCTAGTTTATGAACTAGGACTTACAAGCTGATGTTGCTGATTCAGAATGATCTAATTAACCTACTAAACCCAGGCTCATCAATAAGCCAATAAAATACCCAGAACCAGCTTATCCATCCAGCTTAATCCAATCAGCTGAAATAGTTGAGTTTTTTGACTGATACTTTGACTTTTTGACTTATGAGAATTAAGGACTGATTTGATTAAACTAAAAACTTACAATAAGCTATTGAGCTTATATAAGCTTGTATACTTCAGAAAACAGCTTATTGAAGCTGGAGTATTAATTATTTTTGTATTTTTTAAATATTTTTGGAATAATTCTTTGATTTTTCTTAAAATGAGATAACCAAATGATGAACAAAATTGGAATAAACTGAAATGATTATCTATAAGCTTCTGAAAACTAAACAACTATGATATTTAAAATAACAAATTAACAAGAGCAGAAATCAAAATATGACTAAAAAGAAACTTTCATTAATAAAATCTTAAAATTACAAATGATATTTAAAAACTACAATTAAAAACTAATTTAAGCAGAGTAACACTACTATAAAAAGCTACCCTACTTACTGAAAATGCATCCCCTATTTATAGCCTAAGGATGAACCTTCTAGGAGTCCAGCTCATCCATCCAGGTGAATTTTGTGTTTCTTTGAGTCCCTTGATAGCCCTTAGATCGCCTTGGTCACCAATCCTTTTAATCTCAACCCTCGGATCAAATCATTACCCCATGATTGGCACTAAATCTCACACGGATGGCTGACATGGCAGGTCTGCCATGTCAGGTTCTTCTAGAAACGCGTGTTGAATGTCCGAATTGCCCTTAATTGTGGTTAATTTGGAGTGTGGTGAATTTAGGGTTCATGGTAACAGTGATTTATCTGGGTTAATAGCAGATTTGGGTAAAATGTTTGGCGGGGTGGTTTGTTTATTATTATTTTTATTTGTTTGACCTTTATTTTTTAAGGGTTGACCGGGTTTGATGGTTTGGGCGGATCGGGTTTTAATAAAAGAGAGAATGGATCAGGTTATTATAAAAGGAGATGGGCTGGTGGGTATTTGTGGGCTTGGGGATTTAATATAGAAAGGGTTGGGCTAGGATTATTAATAGAAATCCGGGTAAAAGGTTTTAAGGTTTAGGATTTGTAAAGTGAAATAATTAAGGACCAATTTTGTAATTTCAGAAATCCCAGGGACTAATTTTGCCATACTTTAAAAATTGATCCAAGGGCTTGATTTGTCAATTGGTGAAACTTCAAGGGTTGACTTTGACTTTTTGCATCCCGGCATCGGCTAAAAATAACACTTCCATATCTCGTGCTCGTTTTCCCGATTCTTTCTTGATTTTTGTCCTTTTCTTCGATATCCGTGCCTGCATATGTAAAAACACAAAAACACAATATATTTGGCATAATTGGTTAGTTTTTGGTCGTTTTGGGTCCGGTTTTGGTCAAGAAAAGGGTATGTGTTTAAGCACATACCAAATTCCCCCAGACTAAGCTATTGCAATGTCCTCATGCAATGTTATAAGAACACGTTTTTGAAACCGAAAATTTCTAATCTCTTTTTACTAACTTTGAGAAGTAGCAAAATTTTCAAAAGAGATTAAGAAATCTTAAGTTCTAAAAACTCCCCGATTTTCCTTTTTATTCACACTTTATTCTATTTTTATATTTTTCTCTATAATGTGACGGCTTTTGTTGACAATCATTATCTCATGATAACTTTTAGGGTCTTCGAGTAGGAAACACGACTCTTAAAGAAGTGACCATACGGATAAAATTCGTCGTTCCTGATTTTTCACGAGTCCCCAAACTAAGCTTAAAAACGAGATCATTGTTATTTACAAGTTAGATTGCCAATACTACCCATAAAAGCTAATTGTGTATTACTTCTCGTTCCCAAATTCCTATTTTCCTCTATTTATTTTATTTTTGGTGAGAATGAATTTCTTCAAGTTCTCGTTTCGATAAGTTTTAATCCGATAAAGATACCTAGTTTAGACGCTAAGTAGTTTCCAAACATTCCCTCGAAAACCGTTGCATACAAAAATGAGGTCCACATCAAGGTCTCTGATTTAACACGATTTTGAGAATATCCCTTTTATTTGCGACCGAAACAACTCATCTACGAGTCCAGAGACAGAAGCCTTTATTAGGATACCTCGGAGTCGAAATTTGGCATTATTAACATTATTAAGCACATATTATTAATCCTTGGCCCTTTATAACAATCACAACATCGGCTGCGAACCGGCAAGATGTGATAGTCTATTATGACCTTGGAATTTTTCCTCTGCCTTTATTAGAAGTCTACAACATCGGCTGCGAACCGGCAAGATGTAGAAAACTTTTTATGGCTTTGGATTATTATTATTATTCAATATTCATTATATATTTTGCCAAATCCCGAGTCCTACGGCTTTTATAACAATCCCAACATCGGTTGCGAGCCGGCAAGATGGAATAGTCTATTACACCGTAACACTGGCAGTACCTTGATGTGTACCCAACTTTCATAAGCAAGGATTCTCTAAGGAAGAAATAAAAACTAATTATCGCCAAAACCAAAATACCTTTAATTATTCCTAGATTACTATTTTTGGGTGAAACAAGCTTATGGGAACAAAAAGCCACAAATAACTTCGATGAGCTCTAAAGAGATCCAACTACTCCACGTTTAGCAATCTAACTTATAAACAACTCTATCATTTCTCGTTCTTCGCAAATTTAAAATCTTAAATAATAAGATCCGCGAATGCTTAGCCAAATAATCAAGCCATGCATATATAAAGTCAATTATGGGAACTTGCAAACTCTTGAGAAGAATTCGCGTTTTATAGCTCCTTGTATAAAAGACTAGCACGAGCTTATAGATTATAAATGGTTAAGGGGACAAGCTAGGGCTCAACACGCCCGATCAAGTCAGAATTTTATTCCTACTCTCACCAGGGGAAAATCAACAAAAATGTCAAAATTTATTATATTTTTGCACAAAAATTTTTTAAAATTTTCTCATTTTTTTGAATTTTTCAATTTTGGAGGAAAAAACGGGGTTGCATGAGTAAACTACAAAAAATGCAAGGCATAAATCAAATCGAAAGATGACCCCCCCAGACTAGAACGAGACATTGTCCTCAATGTCTTAAAGGTAAGGGTATCCCTACAAAAATCTAAGGCCATTTATTAATTATGCCAAAGATAAACGTAAAACGAAATGATTTAGGATATCGGATAAGCAACGAATGATGAAACTCGAGTAGCGTGAAGGAAACTACGAGCACGAGAGTCTTCATCATCGGGCATTCCTGGACACATCACAGAAAACCACGAAACACAAAATATGGAAGAGGAGACCTCTTCATGTTACTTTATTAAGAAAATAGAAAGAAGATAGATGGATAAGCATGGGGTGCCTCCCACGAAGCGCTTGTTTTTGGTAACCGAGTCACATGAGCTTGACTCGACCCCGAATTCATTTGTCCTTGGGGGAGCAAGTGGAAGAGATAATCTCAATCGGACTTTCGTTCAAGATGTTTGGATAAACATTGAAACATACGAAAGTTCCACTCCGATGAGACACCCGCGGTATTTTTAGAAAGAAGAACCAGAAATGGTAATACCGGGGTCAAAGATGGTATCCTCACTCCCGAAGGAGTGACGGAGAAGAGAAGAGACATCATAAGTGATGTAGGGAAAGAAGGTCATGATAACAATCATGATTAAGTCGTCATCTTCAAAAAGAGATTTGTCGTTTAAGGTTTGTTTTTCAAGAAATGAGTCGGGAGGGAGGGTCGGGATGAAATCATCGATAAGCAAACTCTCATGATTGAGAATGCCTCCCCCCAGACTAGAGTCTTCCTCAAGATCAAAATAGAATTGATCATATTCCGGAGGAGACGTAAAGAAAGAAAGTTCATCGGAGAACTTTTCGTGATAACGATCATCCATATCAAAGAAAAATGATTCATACTCGGGAGGAGAGAAATGAGCATGAGAAGTGGTACTACCACTACTCGTCTCCTCCGGATGATCGATATCAAAGAAGAAAGTTTCAAGAGATGGGATAGAAAGACTGAGATCAGAAGTGGGATTGCCACTAGCCGTGTCAAACGTAAAACTCTCATATTCGGTACAAGCATCCTCGAGCTCGAGCTCCAAAGGATCTGACGGCTTCTTTTCAAGATTAACTTCTTTAACTTCCTCTCGGGGAAGGGAAAGGAACGGTTCATCAATTATTTTTAATGAATCATCTTCCCCCGGATCACTGTCAGTCTCAACAATTTCCGGAGAAATTGGAGTTTTATCAGAGAACACCTCGACCTCTTCCCTAGAGATAACATTTTCTTCAATTGTAGGAGAAAGATGGGAAGAGTCGGAATTAAGAATCTCGATGTGATAAACTTGTTCTGGAGGTGGGACAAGTGGTGTGCTCTTAGAGCTAGCAATTTCCACCACTTCCGTTGTAGTCTCCGATTCAACTTCATCATCGTCGTCAAGAACACTCTTAGTATTTGCAGCACAACACTCAAACCATTTTCTTGATCCAGGAGTAATTTTCATGGCCTTGAGCTCAGCATGTTTTTCTGACATACTCTTGACCGTGAATCTTGAAAGATTTGGATCAACTCTTTTAGGAGCAATTACGGGATCGGACTTTTGATCAACCGTAGCGACATTGCACTTGTCGGTTTGAGGTTTCGAGTTCGGATTAATGTTGAACGTAACTTTTTCCTTGTCGACCCGCAAAGTAATTTCTTCACCATAGACATCTATCAAAGCCCGCCCGGTCCTCAAGAATGATCTTCCGAGAATGAGAGGAACCCGGGGGTCGGCGTCAAAATCAACTACCACAAAATCTGCTGGAAAATGGAACTTCCCCACCTTTACAAAGACATCCTCGGCTACACCCTTAGGAAGGGTGATGGAGCGATCCGCAAGCTCGAGGGTCATGCAAGTGGGGGTGAGATTGGGCAAAGAAAGTTTCTTCCAGATGGATAACGGCATTAGGTTGATGCTTGCACCAAGATCGGCCAAGGCGTGGCATTCAACCATTCCCGGAAATTCACATGGGATGAGAAATTTTCTGGGATCTCCAAGCTTTTCCGGAAGCTTTTTGAGAATTGCCGCTGAGCAGTTTTCGTTTACTGGAGTTTTTGCTAATTCCGATAATTTTTCCTTATTGCTCAACACACTTTTGAGAGTAGAAATGAATTTAGGCATCAAGAGCAAAGCATCCGCGAAGCTTATGTCAAAATGTAATTCTTGGAATATTTGAAAGAATTTTTCCATTTGACTCGAAGCTTTCTCACGGAGCTTTTGATCATTCATTCTTGAAGGGTAAGGAAGTGTGGTCTTAACGGGAGCTTTTTCGGGCTCAAGCACAACTTCTGGTTCAGATGGATGGACAACCGGAGGTTGGACGTCTTTGGTTCTTCCGTTATTAGTAGGAAGTTCCGTGTCCTTGGTCACCTCGGTCTCACGGACGACTACCTTGGGAGGTAGAGAAGAAGAGGTAGCCGGAGCCGTGGGTCCATCATATGAAACACCGCTCCTAGTAGTGATCGCCTTAGCATCGCCCCTCGGGTTGGCGATCGTGTTGCTTGGAAGAGTAGTTGTACCCGAACCCGAGGGTCGATCATTTAAACGTTTGTTCAATTCGGTTATTTGATTAATCATCATTCTATTCATTTCCTCTTGTTTCTTTTGTTGTTGTTGGTTTTGAAGAATGAATTGTTTTAATAACTCATCCGAGGGCGATGGGTTTGGCACAAATCCTTGATTTTGATTGTTTGGAAGATTTGGCCCTCGGTTGTTTTGATTAAAACCCTGGTTGTTGTTTTGAAAATTTCCCTGATTAAAATTTCCTGGGTTTTGAAAATTTCCTTGATTCGGGGCTTGGTTATAATTCCCTTGGTTTTGATAACCTTGATTGCCCCGATTTTGATTTTGATTATTTGGAACATTGCGGTTTTGCACTTGCTGATTTTGATTTGGTGGGAAACCGGGTGGTCCGAGGAAGTTGTTAGAACGGTAGCTGAGCAAATTACGGTCACCTTGGGGTTGGTAACCGTTACCTCCCTGATTGTAGGTTCCCGTAGCAGCATAAACATTCTCTTGAGTGTAGCCACCGGAGGCTGGGCACTCGAAATACGGATGTGGACCACCGCATGTCTCACAACTATGGTTAACAACATTAACTTGATTGTTGTTGTTTTGAGTTGAAATCCGATTTTGATGAATTCTCAAGATAGCCGTTGACAAATCATTCATTTGTTTAGAAAGAGCGGCTATCTCGGAGGTAGAAGAATCAGTGCTAGATCTTGTTGACTCATTCCTCTCGGCAGAGGAATCCCAAAAATTATGGTGGGCGGTCATGTTTTCAATAAGATCATAGCACTCTTCGGGTCGACGTTTCATAAACGTACCACCGGCAGCAGCATTAATCGTATCACGATGTCGTAATGTCAAACCGTTATAGAAGGTATCTATAATAGTGACCAATAACATATTGTGGTTCGGACACCGATCAATCGATAACTTGTAGCGTTCCCATGCCTCAAATAATGATTCATCGGGAAGCTGACGGAAATTGGTAATCTCATTCCTTAATTTCGTCACCATCGACGGTGGGAAATATTTCGCCAAGAACTTCGTAACCATTTCTTCAAAATTATGAATGGAGTTCTTGGGAAGACGATCAAACCAAGCGGTGGCATGATGCGTCAAGGAAGAAGGAAAGAGATATAGACGGAGGGCGTCATCAGTGACCCCATTTTGTTTCATACTTTGGGTGACGGTGATAAATTTATCAAGATGTTTGTTGGCATCGTCACCCGGCAAGCCATGGAATTGGCACGAGTTTTGGACTTGTTGAATCATATGATGTTTAAGTCCAAAATCGGCGGCTTGGATATTGACGGGGGCAATCGGGCCACCACGTCCGTGCATTGTGGGTTGGCACAACTCCTCCATCGTTCGGAGATCGGGAGCTGGCATTGCATTGGGATTTTCAACACCCACCGGAGGGTGTTGATTGTTTGGATCGTCGTCCATTTCCTCAACGGTTGAGAATTGAACACGGTGATTGTGACGAATAATCCTCTCGGGATTTGAGAGCGGTGAAAGAAGAGGTTGAGAAGAAGAAGAACGGGTGTGCATACACCAAAAACAAACAAAAGAAAATCAAATTTGAAAATGAAAATATTTTTGGGTTTTTTATAAGGAAAAATTAAAATTATATTCTTTTTGGTGATCGTTGATCAACCGTACTCGTTTCTTTCCAAACTACGCGCAGCGTGGCGGAGAAGCAAAGGTCTGCTCGTAAGCTGATCAAAAACCCGCCTCTTTCGGTCTGCAATTTAATGTCAAGACCTCCTTAAACCCCGTAATTAGGTTGTAGTAAAGAAATAATCCGAGAAACGTTTAACTTCACGATCTCTTTTGTTGTTATTTGGGAATGGTTTACAACGCCCTCTCGAGAGCGAGGATTTATTATTAATGGTGAAAACACTTTAGGAAAAGTGTTTTTTAATTATTATATTTTTGTATTTTTTTATTTTTATGAAAACGAAAACTTCCGAGGAAGGGTCTTCAAAACACGATTCTTCGGCGAAACTCCAACTCTTTTCAAGCCTTCCCCGGCAGCGGCGCCATTTTTGATTTGTCGTTTTGAGTATATATTTTTTTCCGAAGGAAAAGGCAACGAATGCGTTTTCCCCGGGTCGTGTCCCTACGAAGGTTGAATATCGAGTTTTTGTGACGTTGTCAAATACGTGTGGTGAATGAGTGTAAAAGAGAGTGGTGATTTGTGATTTTATAGTATGAAAAGCTGATTGAGTGAAAAAGTATAAATCTTGCTTTTGTAGTATGAGTTTGTTTTGCAATATGCGCGTGTATGTTTGATGTTTTTGCTTAACTCGATTTTCTTTTTGATGCAGGCATATGTTCAGCATCTGGAAAGCAGTAGAAGTAACTTGACCAGTTGCTTAAACGAGCAAACCAGCAGGTATACCTACTGTTACTGTACCTCATTCGCAATTTTTTCCCTATGATAATTGCCTTGGAAGGTAACCAACGTAATGATAGTTTTTTATTTTTCCTTTTAATGATTTTTGGATGTTTGGAGTGTTATTTAGGTGAAAAAAAAAGTTCATTTATGGTCGGTATGTTATCTACAAAGGTTGTGTAACTCTCCTTTGGATTCAGGTACCATTTTGACCATGTTTTTGCAAATTTGAGTATTGAATTCTAGGAGAAATTCATGTTAGGATACCGAAATGGTAGCATAAGCATTATTGTTATAATGTTATTTATAATTACTTCCCTCACCTTCTCAGGCAAAAAATTACGTTGCGAGAAACCAACCCGAACAACACAGACAATTGGAAGGCATGAATTCCAAGGTTAACTTTGGAATCCGATTACCAATTACATGTTTTTTTATTTTTAAAGTTGACATGTTTACTTAGTTCTAATATTATGTTCATTGTGAATTTATAGGCAGATAGCTAATTATGTGGGTGACACAATGTCAATTACTAACCATTGAGGCGACGCTTTTAGGCTTCTTACCAGAAAAATAGTTAGTGACAGTTACGTCACCGGTCCTTACTAGAAAATCAATCAGAAAACCTATTGAATTTAACTATGTGTTTGGTTGTGCTTCTTTTTTTAATTTTATTTATTTATTTATTATTTAGTTATTTTATATATATATATATATTTTAATTTGGTTATGCCAAAAGGCTATTTTTCAAAATTTAGGGGTTTTGTTAATTTTAGGGTTTTTTCATAAATTTTTGTGGTTTTATAAATTTTGGGTTTTTTTTGGCAGATCTATACTTATTGAATTGGTTACAATCCAAAAAGTCCTCAACAGCTGTTGATTTCCCCAAGTATGTAAGCCTTTTTTTTCGTTTGAATTTATTTGCTTTGTTACCATCTTTGAATTTGCACCTGTTGATCTATATTAGTCAAATGAATTGTAGGTATCCTAGATTTATATGGTTTGAGGTTATGTGTTTCTATCTGTAGAACTGAAATGAATTTGCTAATTTTAGTAGCCTGTGTTTGTTGTTATGAAATGACATTTAGTTAGGAGAGGTTGTGCTGTTGTGAATGTCAAGTAGGTTACGTCTCACAGGTAATCCAAGGATAGATGGACGTGTCACATATAGTAGAACTACCAGCAACATAAGACGTCATGCATTTTTGTAGAAGTATTTCCATCTGTGTAATAAGTAAAAAAAGCTTGGAAAGTTTGTAACATTGACGTTCCTAGACATTGATGTTCATTGTGATGATTCAAAATAACTATTTTGTATTCGTGCGAGGAAGAAGCCACATAAGTATTACTTCTATAGTAATTTAGAATATTGGTTATGAGGTTAATATGATTTGTTGAGGATGTGCAACGTTTGGTTTTTCGTACAGAGGCCTCATAAGGCGTATCCGGTTGAGTTAGCTCAATTTCATATCAATTAGGCAAGGGAAGACTCTGTGTACTAACTTTCTATTCTTTCTTCTTCTTTGAACTTCTGTGGAACAGGTTATTGATTGAGTGTCATCATATGAAAGATGAAGATGATTCGATGGTAAGAAATGTGAAACCCCTTTGTTGATGCAAATAATGTTTCAAAAACGTTATTTATATCTTTCGATTACTTCACGTTTTGAGGATGACAAAATGTGAAAGCACGTTACGTTAAAATCAACGTAAACAAGTTTTTAATCTGAAGATCCCGTTTCTACTCAAATCACTCTTGAACAAATTTACAAACTTGACAAATGATCAAAGAATTAAATTTTGGTTTTGAGACTTCACATTTTAATGTGACAAAACATTTTTTCAAAAATAAACATTACAAATTATTTTTGAATATTTAAGAAATGTTTTAATGAAAAAATAAGTTCAAATCACATAACAGCTATTTTCTCCCCCCCCCCCCCCCCCCCCCAAATTAGCTCCAACCTTCCCCAAATAATTTTTCACCAGAAAAGACAAGAAATGGAGCGTCTTTGTCTAGGACGGTTCCACTAAATTTAGTGGAGCCGTGGTTGATTTAGTGGAGCCGTCCACCTATAACGGCCAGATTTTTTCTGCCTTTAAATACCAGCCCACTTCACAGTTTTTGGGCACCCTTTCACAAACAGAAACTTCTGAGTTTAAAACTCTCACACCTTTCTTTCTTCTTGATCATTTAGATTAGTTTTTCTTTTGTTTAAGAGTGATCCAATCATCCAACCAAGAGATCCTCTTCATTCCTCTTCATTAGGAAGAGAAGAACACAAAGTATCCAAGTTGATACAAGGTGTTATCATTCCTCTTGATTAGCAAGAGAAGAACAAAAGTATCCAAGTTGATACAAGGTGTTATCATTCCTCTTCATTAGCAAGAGAAGAACTCAAGGTATCCCAAGAAGATACAAGAGTTATAGTTGTTAGGTCTTTGTAACATTTGTTACAACCTTGTTGTATCATTGCATACATCAAGTCTATTTTTATTTTGTGAGAGTGAGAGTGAAGATCAAGTGTGATCTTATAGAGATAGTGAAACATCTCTTGAAGCCATTGGGCTTGTGTGATTGATCAAGAAGATCAAGGGTCGATAGGATAGTGTTAGTTGAGTGAGTGTTGATCATTGTGATCGTGTCGAGATCTTGGTGATCTCTTGAAGCCATTGGGCTCGTGTGTTTGATCAAGTGGATCGTGGTAGATTGGTGCTAGCTAGGATTAGCACTCGACATTTAGCTTAGTGTCGGAAAACGTATAAGCGACGTGTACGGTTTTCTCCACCTTAAGGGAGGTTGTTGACATAGTGCTTAAAACTCTCGAGTGTGGTACTCAGGGAGTGGAGTAGGGCGAAGAGGTGCTTCGTAGCCAAACCACTATAAATCCTTTTGCCCTGGTTTGATCTTTCCAACTTTTCTCTTTACTTACTTTACTTATTATTAGTTAGTTTAGAGTGTTGTTCATATTGGTGTTGATTGATTATACATAAGATTCGAATCAAGGTTTTTCATAAGTAAACTTTTAAAAAGATTTTAAAAGAACTTAAAAACCGGTAAATCTATTCAACCCCCCCCCCCCCCTTCTAGTTTTCCACACCCTTTTTTCATTAAAGGGATATATACCTCTGTTTTGGTTATCAAAAAACATTTTTATGTAATTAGACAGCAGGAACTATTAGTTGTAATTGTTTTTTGCATCACTGGAACATTAATTTTTAACTGTTATTTATGAATGTTGCAGGCCGATGCAAAGATTGAAGATGTGGCAAAATTTCAGGAAATTATTCAGAAACTTACTGCATTTATCAGCAGGCCGCGCTGGGTTGCTTAAATGGAGTATTGCTGAGTGCGTTGGCACTGCTAAACCTAGTAACTTACAAGTATCCTCATTTTTATTATTAACTGTTGATGATTGCAGAAAGAGCTTGAATCGTGATGCGGATTTATGAACACAAGTCGTAAGCTTCCTATTTGCTTAAAGTGTGTTGTGTCGGCTCTCATTTGCCTTGGTGTCTTCTGTCTGCAAAAATGCAGTTCTTACGGATGTTTGGGTGTTTGGCATGTGTTCAGGTGGATTAGATATTAGTGCCCCATTGGTTGGCCAAAATGTAGAAGTTACAGTTCTACTCCTTATTTCCCTTCTTTTTTCCCAGGTAAAGAAAGAACTCAATTTACGCTTAAAAAACTGAACTTTGTACTCAATTTCATCAATTTTATGCTCGCATCATCATATGTGTTCAGGTATATCGATTCTTGCACAGTCAGTCACCGAACAACCTCTGATTATTGCTGTTAGTTCGTGCTGGGGTAAACGCTTTGCAGGTTCATTCTAAAACAGAAACATTTTGTAAACTATACATATATTTAACAGATATGACAAAAAAATGCCAATACAGGCGCCCCACAACTGTCTGCACCTCCAGCAACAAGATACTATTTGAATCCTGAAGTCCCGGAAACAGACCACATCAAACAGTTGTAAGTGTTTTAACAAATGTCAAAATATATAACATTCGAAATGGCCTAAACTATTATGTTCTTCCATGCATTGCGCAAATAGGTACTCAGAATTGACAGGGCCATCACAGCCATTGTTGCTTCCTTCCACTGAGACACAACATGAAAAGCAAGCAATTCTGCAAGGTCCAATATCATTGGGTGTACTGATGTCTTTGAACGCACAGACTCACATGCTAAGGCACACACTTACACAGTAGCATCGACATGAAAATGTTCAATAAAAAGATTTTCTTATTATATACGCTTGAACAATCTGCAAAACAAGATTATATGAGAAGAGTGATTCTCATTGCCATTACTAATCTATATCTTGGAAAACAAATTGAAAGTTCATTACACTCTTTCAAGTTATAATGGAAGAAATAAACAGCTAAAGAGTATTCAGTTTTCAGTTTTGGATAAGGTACTAAACAGATGAGTATTCTTTTGTAGTGCCTTTTGAGGAAGATGACAAGGAACCCAGCATTTGGTTTCTTGATCACAACTATCATGAGCCCATGTTCTCTATGTTCAAGAGAATCAACGGTAACACTTTAGTTTTTTTTAAACACACCTGCTCATGAGTGTCTCCACTGTTTTGCAATTCCTAACAATTTGATGTATGTTACAGCTAAGGAGCATGTGGTTGGATGGTATAGAACCGGTCCAAAGCTAAGGGAATATGATCTTGATGTTCATGGTTTATTTACCGAGTATGC
Organism: Artemisia tridentata subsp. tridentata; assembly: GCA_021014915.2. NCBI lineage: Eukaryota > Viridiplantae > Streptophyta > Magnoliopsida > Asterales > Asteraceae > Artemisia > Artemisia tridentata. Next base: position 40,865,131 of record CP139508.1, read on the forward strand.
ATGTAGTTTTTATTTTTATTTTTAATTTTTAATTTTCAGGCAGGATATTGCTCGATTTGCACAAACTTTTGCTATTTTTTTCCTTAACACACACAAATGCATAAAATTCAGAATATGCATGTAGTTGTATGTGTATGTTTATCTATAGGTGTCATTTTGTCATCACATTCTCATTTTGGCATCACATTCTCATTTATAATTTAGCTTTTTACGAGATGGTGAAACCTTAAAGATGGAATGCAGTTGCAAAGGTGAACTTGGTTTGGCCCATAATCAGAGCGACGCAGGCTTTAACCGAAACTGATATCCCTATAGGTTGACCTTCTAGCATTTCTCAGCATACCTTGGTTGCTACTGTGTGTACACATACATGTAAGTATACATTCATTTTGATTGGTTGCTTTTAATTACATTTTCATGTATGTTAATTGTTAGTATGTTTTGTGTATTGCAGTGTATAGTTGGCCTACCACACAGACTTTAAGAAATAGGTGTCTTGCCTTTACGCATACGCATCCGGGTACCAAAAGAACGTCACCTCAGACAACGATTGACACAAGGCTGATGGTATCTGATGGCTGCCGAAGGTGTTTACAGGAGGAAATTGGCAACCGGTTGCGACAGGCAGGCTACAATTGTAACCACCCGTAATTTTTCAAATATTATTTTAATAATAAAAATTTATTTAATATTATCTGGCAATTTATTTGAGCACCTTTGAGCTTACTTGACTATTTCAGAAAGTTATCTCACATATTGTAGCATACAGTAACGCTCCAAACTACTTAATTTTATCAAGAAAAGTGAAGTAATCACTTCCAGAAACTTACTAGCATTTTATTTACAAAACCGAGAAGTCATCTCGCTTTTCTGAAAAACACGACATCACACGCGTACCGACACCATATTATTTATAGATTAAATCCGATAATTATTTTCGGAGTCAATGGTATTATTTTTATAAGAACGTACACGAAAAATTTAATTTTCGCATTGTTGCTCGAAAGCACAAAACCAGGTTGCCACGATTATATTTTAGCTCAGCGGGACGCGGGGTAAGGGGTAATAATAAAACCAACATATCCTTTTATCCTTATCCCAACCGGCCCCATCTCTTTCAATACTTTTTCTTTTCACTATATAGCTTATAGATCTGTGTGGGTTGGGTTATAATGGGTAGAGAGGGTGTGTTGACTTATCGTTGCCGCCACTTGTATTGTCTGCTTTGTCGGATTGTACATTCCATTGAAAAATAGGCAGGACGAGGGTTCTTATAACACCTCCCATCTGTGTCTCTCTTTCTCTCCTTCCCAAAGACAGAGCACGAGATCATCTCAAGTCTTGTCAATGGAAAGGGACTATTGCTGGATTCAATCATTCACGAGATTCCACCATGGAAAGCCATGGAAAGGGACTACACACTCACATCTCTATTGGGTTTCCGGCCACCTTGAGTTAAGGACGCGCCACCACCACTGTTGTGGTCAGCCACGCCATTCCCCCTTCTCGTTCATCCGTGTGGTATAAGAAATCAATTTACTTGTTTTTAAATATTTATTAACCGAATATTTAGGCATGATTTTCTTTTCATGTGGTACACTGGATAAGTAAAAGAGTGGTTGTTTGTGTGATTGTTTTGAATTCGGGTTGAGTATAAACCCGTTTAGGATCGGGTCAAACCCGTTTGGGGTCTCGAATTGTATATAAGTTTCTCTGGTTTTACTTGCGTTTGGAATTGTTTAAAGTTGAATTTGTTGCTGTGTATTGAGTTTTCGACCACAATGACCATAAAACAGTTACAACTTTAAGTAACGATCCTAAGGAAGATCCAACAATCAAAGAGAGGACCCTTCATCCAAACTCACACAACAACCATGTGAGAGCTCATGTCTGTTCCATATGTCGAGTTTCACTTTACGGGCTCGTGAATACTTAGGGTAAATTTATACGAAATACACACCTATTTTCAAAATAAAGTTAAACATATAGCATCATGGTTTTGAGCTGCAAGGGTGTGTTTGACAATGGTCACAGTTGGGGTGCATTTGGTTTTCTTTTGGCTCGACGAACACCCACATGGTGTGCTTTGCATTGTGTCAATAACTGTGTTTGTATGCGTGTGTATATGGTTCATAACAATTTTCTAACTTATTTGGGATTGTACTCTTGCTCTATTGTTGAATGAAAGGGTAATGGCACTTTGCAATATACAATATTACTGTAGTCATTTGAAACCACAATACTACGTATAAAACATCAATAACAGAATACTTATAATCTAATTTAGTATTATTTAGTTACCAAAAAGAAAATTCTGTTGCTCTATATTAGTTAACCTTTATTTCCTTTTTAAATGAAAAACCACCTTAAATATCTGCATCAAGTAGCAATACTAATTACGTATACTTGTTATAGTTTTGTTAAACTTGCTTCTTGGGCCTAACGGCCACATAAGGTGTGTTGTAATTGGGTGATGGGCTGAAGCCCATAAGGCGTATTGGACTTTAGAATGGGTCGCAGGCCCAACGAAGGGGGCCTTTGTAGATTAACATGCCACGAACTAACATGAGTGATGTCTTATATTAACATTAACATTAACAATTGTATTAAATCACAAAGTATACGGTGCCGTTTCATCACCTTTTTTCCCGCCAAAATTGTGGCCCAAACCTTAGCCCATTTTGCCCCAAAAACTTAATCCGTTTCTTTCTTAGCCCAATCCGGTTCATGAGTACAAAGGGTGGTGCCGTTTCATCACCTTTTTTCCCGCCAAAATTGTGGCCCAAACCTTAGCCCATTTTGCCCCAAAAACTTAATCCGTTTCTTTCTTAGCCCAATCCGGTTCATGAGTACAAAGGGTGCCCTTGATAGCGCTGGAACATTCTCAGAAATCTCTGGAGCCGCACCAATATCTTTTGGATCGATGTTTGCAAGTTTGGGGCTTTTGATTTATACAAGGTTTTATTGCCGATTGGCTGCTGACTCATGATTCCGGTGGTAAGAATTGTTGTTAATTAAATGATTGGTTGAAAACCCTAATTTTTGGGTTGATGCCTGCAGCTTTGGGGCTTTTCATTTATATAGGGTTTAGTGGCCGTTTGGCTTTAGGGCTTTTGATTTATATGGGGTTTAGTTGCCGATTGTCTGCTGATTGATGATTTAAAATGATTCGTTGAAAACCCTAATTTTTGGGTTTTCGTTATTAGCTGTGGTTGGTTATTTGTTCGTTGCAGATATTGGTGACCGTTTCTTTCTTGCTCTGTTCTAACCTGCTAGATTTGTGCCTGATTAATATAGATTTTTTTTACTATGCGTGCCTCGGCAACAACCGTATCTTGGTGAGATTATGCTTTACACAAAGGGGTAAAGCAGCAACTGCTGTTTTCTTGCCTTCGTTATGTCTGCCCTTTTAAGGGTCTTAGATCAATGCTGGTGGGTTCGTAAAAACTTGAGGAATGTCCGTGTGTTGGCGAGGCAACATGCTATGTTTGCAGCCATGGCGGATACCTCGACGTGTGCAGCTAGGCCATGAATTAATCTGACCCAATTTGCCTGGATGCAAAACATGGACGGATGGTAGAGTGCGATACACAATCGCCTCAGCAACCTCCATTTGCGCAGCCAAGGCATAGGGTAATCTAATTTTTCTCTACCATAAGACATATACTACAGATGGCGTGTACCTAATCCATTCATCTGATAATGGTATGTATATATATTATAGGCCTATGATGACTGTTATAATTTGAAAAAAAAATGAAATAACTCATTCAAGATTTTAACACAAGTTGGCATGGCAAATACCGGAGGGTGTAGTATAAACAATTACTATGCAACAGGTTTTAGTTTTGCAGCCCTGTTAAAATCTTACTGTTTGTGTGAACTGAAATCTATTTACTTTAATCCTTGAACCCAACGTTGGCAGTTTGTATTGGTTCTGTATTTGCAGACCTGAGTTTCGATCATATTCTTTTATATTTGTATGATGTTAGTTGTCGTTGTAAGAGGCTGTGATGCATGTCAATGGGTTTGATAAAATTGAGATGCTCCGCATGTTGGCGAGGCAATGTATTACGTTTGCAGCCATCTCGGATGTGTCCTTTTTTGATTGTTTCCCTGTCTAAACCTCTTATACAATGGTATTGACACTTTTTACAACATGAGTTGTTGATACTTACCACATGCTCTAATGATGCGTCCCTGCATTTTTTGATGCTGGATCTGCCTATAACCGCCGCACATGAGGTGTCGTCGTTTCACCTGCCATTCAAATTGGGCTCTTTTTACTTTGAATGGCTGATGATTAGGCGATGACGATTGGTTTCTGAAATATATCTTGGCACGGTAACCACACACGAGCTGTGGTTGCAGCCATGGCAGATCTGAGCCTTATTTGTCGTAGTTTTGAGGGTTTATGTTATTTAAGATTTTCATTTGGACATGAACGTGAACCGGTTTGGCTGCCAGGTTTGTTTCATTTCTCTGCTATACCGCCCTTTGAATGGCTGATGATTTACTCATGTTTGTTTTCTAGCATAACTTAATATCTATTTTATGTCCTATTTCAGAAAAGATTACAAGTTGCAAGGGCTTTCTTTGTGCATTTCAAGCGAAAGTTGAGAGGGAGATGGCCTCGGTTGAAGGTATTTTTTGTTTGTAAATTGATACTATTGTGTGTTTTATATTATCTGAATTGTACCGGTGTATGTTTAATTGATTAGTTTTAGCCTAATTTGATCACTCAAGTTTTTATTTTTTATAGGTGTATGATGAACAAATGGGATACCATGCCTCTATAATTAGCAGGTAACATTTGAGTTTATTTATCTTTTCTGAATATTATAGACCAAATTTGTAAGTCGACTCTTTCTTTGTTTTCATGTTACGGTCAGGAATTGCCCATATATCACACTCGAAAAATGTATATGCATATACCAGATGGAGAGTCTTAATATTCCTCAATATTACTCGCCCACCAGGTTTCTGTTGGCTTTGGATATACTGCACCAACATGGGTATTAACTCTTTCTTCCTGCACATGTTCATGTAAATATCAGTTCTTTCATATTCTATTTAAAATTTTACATTTTTTGTGAAGCATGCTTATAATAGCTCCATCCTACCTATATAAACAATCCCTCTTTGTAACTTTAAAGAGTATTTTGCAATAACAAAATTTTCTATTTAAAGTAGGGTAACATAATATAATTTTTAGCAGTGGTTCAATCCACCACTAAACAGTCTCAATTTAATAAAAAGCCACAACCATGCAATCTTTCATAACATAATCAGATTTTCTTTGCCTATATCTAGCAAATATGACCAATTATACGAATACGAATTAGTGAGTTCCCATGTGTTAAAGATTGTAGATTTTGACTCCATTTAAATAACTGCCAGCGGTGGTATTGCAATTGCTGCTTAGGCTGGGGGTAGTGCTACACCTGCAGAGCAACATAGCAGCAGAGTCAAAGAAGGAAGAGCAAGTTGAAGAGAAAGAGGAGGTCCAACATGTGAGCTTTTCTTTGCTATACTTAAATCAATGTATCCTGCATCTATTTGATAAAGTGTACATGATACAAGAAAATTTGAGTCCACGTAAAAATCAGTGTCTATTTGTACTGCTAATTTCCTGTATGATGCTTTCAGTTGGTTACAATATAAACTTTATGGACTATTCTTAGTATAAGCTTTTGAAGTTTTTGTTAAATATTCTACTTTATTTATGCAAAATCGCCTCGGCCGAAAAACAGGCACGCCCGCAACGCGGCGTTCGTCGCCTTTCTCGTTTATATTAAAAACCTAATACATATGTGTGAGTATTTTACGTCGAACCAACTATTTGTATTTTTTGAAACATTGTTACCAACTATTTGTATTTTTTGAAACATTGTTACCTTCGATGAGTTTCGGATAATTGGGTTTGTAAATGAGATTTGGAGAAAATAAATATTTAACGGACATTTATTCACGAATATAGACTTGACATTGAACATTGGACATTTGGATCATATCGTACACGTTGAACATTTTGGACCAGGGACGAATGTAACATATTACACTCGTAACGGATCTAAATATTCAATTAGCACGTATTAAACTAGTAACGAATGGGTAACTATAAACTGTCGAGAACATAATTTTGAGAAATTGAGTTTTATTGAAGCCACGACAACTTTTGAAGATTATATAAATGGGCGCGTCATGCCAAAATTTATAAAAATATCTAGACTTATACTTTGATTTCGAAAACCTTTTAACTTATAAAACCCGACGATAATCGAAACGTGTAGTTTTATTAACGTGAAAACATTTACCATGTGATAAACTAATTTAAGTTTCTTTTAAAACTTAAATTACATTTCCAACACTTTAGTGATTATTTCTGAACTAGTTGGGATTATTGGGTAAACATCGAAAATGCACTAATTGACTTGTTTATTTGACATTTCCCCTTTGTCACTATTTTAATTGACTTCTTTTGTCATCCTTTTAATCTACTCAAGTTTTCGTCCGTACTTTTCTCGATTGTGTCGATTTTCTATTCCTATTTGGCGTGAGTATTCTTGAGTATACACTGTCTTACCACCACACGAAATGTTAACACTAAACTTTTTACAAAACTAGATCGGAAAACTAGATATGAGTGTGTGTTTAGGCGAATTTTCACTAATATGTTTGGTTGGTGCTTCTGATGTGCTGTTTGGCTTAAACAAAACCACTAACTTCAATCAACTTAAACAAAACCACCAACTTCAATCAACAGTAGCTTCAATTAGAATCTCAAAGTTTCGAAGGAGTTAGTACACATTCTTCAGACTTTTAGCAGCGAGAAATGAGTATACAAAAAGAACAATATCGGAGCAATGAATACATAAAAAGTAGAAGTTACACGATTTATATTGGAAACTAGTTTATATCAGTCGAGCAAATGAACCTTAGAGCACATACCACGAAAGCAATTAGAGGCAGAATTTGTTGCCATCTTGAGGTATTTCACAAGTTTCGTTTCCTACCTGCAAACATTATATCAAACACTCACATTATTCCTATTCTTTACAACCTCAGAAAAGAAGTGCTGCAATATTAGCCGAGTACACTATGTCAGAAATGCGACAACTAATTAAAAATAAGAGTTCAAAGAGAGATACAATTACACTAACCACATAAAAGTAGCCTCAAAAGATCTGAAACAATTTTCAGACTATCAACACTTAGGATAATCATACTAACTGATGCATGCAAGACCTTAACACAGTCGATAAATATAAAAACATGCAAATAAAACGTTAAAGGACAAATGGGACTGAAGTCGGCATATAGTAAATGAAACTTTGAAGGTGACTGCACCCAGCACTTGCACACTAATTTCATGCTTGGTTTTGCGTTACCACACAAATTTACGCAAAACATCATTACAATGACATCTCAATTTGTGCTCGCCCTACTTGGTTTACAACTAAACAAAAGTAAGTTTTGGAGCGCCATTTTGTGCACCTTATGGCATCTTCTTTAGTAAAGACTTAACTAAAAGAACAACATATGTAACACTGTTAATACAAGACCATAGTTAATAATTTACAAGTTTGCTTAAGGCTTAAGCTTATTTTTGGGCTTACGAGCTTATATAAGTTTATTATGTCATAATAAGCATACATAAGTTTGAAAATAAGCTAAAAAAAATCATGAAACATAAACCAAAAACAAATAACGAGGTTAAGAAAACACCCCCAACTATCATTTCGTATCCCAACGGAATTAATCTCTTCCATCGAATCATATTCCTTCAAGTTAATTTTTTTGCTTCCTTCTTGATAATACACATTTCTATACTCATATTTTTCACTTAGGCATAACATCAAACACTTTATGTGCATCATAAAAAAAAGGGCTCACTGAGGCATTTCATCTCTACAATATTTTGACCAGTTTGTTTGTGGGTTTTCAATCAGGGTATAAATATGGCTGTTGAGGTTTTTATGATTCGGGTCAAGGAAGCTAACATTTTGCTAAAAAAATTAAGAATCCTTGACCCTGGTCTTTACGTTCATTTTAACTCGACAGGATGTAATTAGGAGGAAATTTAAAAGAGAGTAGACTTTTGTAGATACACATCACATCATCATGTGGTCCAGTCTAAGACAAAATAATTTTTTAGATTCCTATTTACCCGCGACTATTATAAAAAATTGACAAAGTGTCCCTATTATTGTCCTTACCAAATACTAGTATGACATGTAGTTTCTTGGGCAACTGGCCACTATTTCTTGGGCGACCGTGTTTTTTTTTTTATTTTTTTTTTATTTTTTATTTTTTTTTTTTTTTTTTTTAATCTAAATTACAAATATAACCTCGGCCACTCTCTCTCTCTTAACCCCTTCTCCTTCCCCTCTCTCTCCACCTACCTCCTCCTTCCTCTCTCTCTTTGATTCTACCGGAAATTAAACCACCTACCCACCATAATTTTTTTTTGTCTTATCTCTCACGGCACTACTCACCACACTACTAACCACAAACACAAGTTTATCTATTTTATCTTTCTCCATGACAACTTGACCCAAAAGAGATGCAATAAATAGGAGAAAACAAAGGGGTTGAAAATACAGGCGGGTCAAGTAACATGTCAAAGCGGGTCATCTGTTGTACAAGTCAAAACGAGTTGGGTTAACAGTTTTGGTCCAAATTCTAGATTTTAGGATTTGTGTTGGGTAATAAATTACATACGATATTATATTTCTTGAAACAATATATACTAAGGCTTCTTGCAACATAAAACGACTTAATTGGCCTTATGTCCAATACAAAGTGAAATTACCTCGAACAGGGGTAAAGACGGCACGATGTGGAAACTCTAGAGCCGGGCAATCATAGCAAAGAGCTCTTTCAGACCCACTGACATTCTTGTAGGTTCCAAGTGGGCATTCCTGCATGAAAGTTATCGCAATTTATTACACTAATTACGAGAGTGAAAAACGGCACCAACAGCATCTAAACTCTATCGCTGGTAAGACGTTACAGACATAAGCTCACTTGTACTTATCATTGACCCTTGTGATTATGACTATGACTTGGTATGTATAACATTCAAGTTCCTTCTTGATAGTTTTGATTAAAATAATATAATAATAATAATAATAATAATAATAATAATAATAATAATAATAATAATAATAAATAAATAAATAAATAAAAAATTGCATAAAGATTTTTCTAGCAACTTATTATCTTCTTCGAACAAGTCAAGGACTATTCTCATTCAAACCATTAACACGAGGCACTGGAGAGAAACAAATATACCTCACAAAAGATACCATAGAGCCCTTCTGGACAGGCTATACCGGTGATAGTTCCATCATCCCCTGCTTGGCCCAGACCTTTACCAACTCCTCCTCTGCCACATTTAATGAAGAAAAATTATGATTAGGGTGCTTAAAGAGAGAAGCTGATGTCATCAAATGTACACATATAAGTAGTTTAAATGATCTACTTTATATTGTAAACATTAATCTTAAAAGTGTGAACACTTGTAAAAGTATTAAAGAAGAATCATGTTCCAATATAGGACATATAATAACTGAGTGCCTGAACTTAAACAGCATCCTGTGAGCAACTACCATATCTAGTACATTTATGTCAAAAAAGTTTATGCACAAGTTAAAATAGCATTTTGTGTTTAAATAGGCAAATACATGCTATATTGTTTCTAACAACACAGAAACTACTTTTTTCTTTCACACACATCTGCTTGTTTTTATGGTATTTGATAAGGCCACCAAACAGAGATTCAACTAAAAAGAAATGGTAGATGTGGCAAAACGAGCGGGTAGGGCGGGCTCGGACCACGGGTCAAACGGGCTATGTTATACGAATTGCTTTAAACAATTGCAATGTTCTCTAATTGAGAGAAAACATGTGCCCGTTTAACTTTTGAAAGGGCCATAAATGCCCATTTCGAAAAAAGGATTGGGCTAAATGCGCCCAAAACTTTTACAAATTAGCCCATATAAGCCCATTTTAATGATTTTGGTCACAAATTGCCACCTCTAGGAAATGGTTACCACAAATTTTATTAGGTGACGACATGGCAAGTTAGACCAATTTACTTAATAATATGTTGATGTGGGTCATGTTATATTTCAACGGCTAAACGCATTAAAAGATTAGCTTAAACGAAAATGGGTCAAAAGTCACCTAAGTTGTATATTAAGCACAGAAAACCTCCTATTTGTTACAAAAAAACATAATCTGAAAAAATATAATAAAACTAATATTTGTAAACACATTTGAAAAACTAATTCTATATAAAGATAAAAATAAAAACATTGCAACATTTGGGTCAGGACGACAGTATCGATCTGTATTATAAGATTACCCCTTTTGACCCGTCACCAGACACTCCAATTTACCATCTATAATTATGTGTTTCACATGCAAAAATTTCCTTAAGGATCAACTAGTATTCACAGTGCAGAAAATGTACTAGTTTGTCGGAATACAAACCCCATGTTAATGCTTCCATTTACACTTGCCATAGGCATATATTCATCCCCAACAGTGATATCTGACCAATGAAAATGAATCCTACCACCACCACCGCCACCAGCATTCTGACTACCATGGCCTCCAATAGCTGAGATGGATGATGAACTGCCAAGTGTCAGTCTGTCAACAAAGAGAAGAACACTTCCACCAGATCCACCTCCAGAACTAGTCTCAAGATTAGGGTTGACATCTTGTTTTCTTAGATTTTCTCCAAAACTTTCACCATCGGCTGTGAGAGAGCCATAGATGTACAAACTTGACAAAGAATGATCCAGCGAACCCATCACTGTTTCGGATTATAAAGCATTAAGAACAATGTTAACGAGATCATACAAATAAATGCAAATTAAAATTTATAAAAATGCAGAGTTACACATTAAAAGAGTGTTCATTCACAATCTATCTCCAAGGAGTGACCAAAAGTAGATGATCATGTGAATGAAATCAACACACATTTATGGTGAGGTACAGATGGTAAGTATGAGCTAAAAAGTTGGATGTTTCTAATACTTTGAGCAGGCAAAGCTTCCAATGTATGCTCCAGCTTTGTCTTAGGAGTAGGAAGAGGTATATGACCGGGTGGATAATGGGTCAAAATGTATAGTTCGCATAAAGTGATAAAACCTCCTAAATCATTATATTAAAAAATAAAAAATAATAATAATAAAAAAATAAAATAAATTAGACTATCATTAACATGGTATAGTTTTATACCCTGCTCCATGCGGGATTGGGTATCGTTGTTGTTGTTAATATTTTGACAAAATGTATTTCTGAGTAAAAAAAATGAGAGTCTCTCTCTACTGAAGGTCCACCTACTCTCCGGCCAGATCCCGACCATTCTAGCCGTCTAATAACCAAAACAAAAAACCCTTCCTGTTCCAATTTACATTCTCTAAACATCCATGCCTTCAAATCATCTTAAAGATCGAAAGAAATCTGGCAAAAATACTAATACTCAGCCGGCAAAAAAAGATGGCAAATGGCATTGGATTTCGAACAAACAGTAGTGGAGAAATCAAGAGGAACGTTCAACATGTTAACAATCGTAATCATGAGCAGCGAAACCAAGGTATTCCCAGCAAACCCAACCCTAATTTTTGTGCGTTTGATAAGCTGTATTCATCAATCTTTGTCTCGAATATTCCATGGAAAGCGACGGTCCAAGATCTTTGGGATACCTGTAACCAATGGGGTGTGGTCATCAACGTATATATTGCAACAAAGAGATCCAAATCGGGTCACCGGTTTGGCTTTGTACGTTTCAAAAACGTCAATGATATCAATCAGTTAGTTTCTAATCTAAGAGCGACCTGGATGGGTGGGTTTCATTTATTTGCCGATGTTGCGAAGTATGGTCGAACTAATAATAGGCTTGAGGAACGATCTGGGGACAGCAAACCCAATGAAGGTATGAATACTCAACCTGTTCGTGACAATGCAAATGTTTTTCAGTCGTTCAAGTCGTATGCTGAAGCGTTTTTGGGCAATAAATCAGTGGGTGTGTCGGGCAATAATGATGCAAGTAATATTGGAGAAAAACCTGTGGGGGTGTCGGTTAGTGATAAGGCAAATGAGGAGTCGAGTAATGAAGCGTTGATGTTTATCTCGGAAGATGATTGTATAGATTTGGATGGTATGGAGCGTAGTATTCTTGTTAAAGTTAAAGAGTTAAGTGTCATTACGAATCTTCTGAAATATATGTCTTTTGAGGGTTTTGCTGATGTTGCTCTTAGATACGTAGGGGGACGTTGGGTTTGGTTGGAATTTGATTCTACGGATCAGTTAGAAAGCGTCAAGAATTCAAAGGTGTTAAATGAACTATTCTTGGAGCTCAAAGATGTTTCTCACGATTTTATTCCGGATGAAAGATGTGTTTGGATAGACTTGGTGGGTTTGCCATTGGCATCATGGGCACCAGAGGTTTATAAGAAGTTGGGTGGTCGGTGGGGACGTAGTGTGTTTACTGATACGGTCAACGACGGACCAATGTCTCATGGGAAGGTTTGTGTTCTTACAAAGTCTTTACATCGTGTGCTAGAGTCATTTGAAGTTTCATATCGTAATCGATCTTATTGTATTACCGCTACTGAGTTTGCATATTGGGCTCCTAATATTGAATCGACGGAGGACAAATCCATGACTGATTCACTCGAAAGGAAGAATGACAAGGGTTCTAGTTTGGATGGAGGATCGGAACATGAGGAGACTTTGGATGTTGATAATTGTGATTCGGAGACTTTGGATTCGTCCAACGATTCTAATTCGTCTAGTGAAATGTCATCAACTAGTCGCCTTATGCGAGAGGTGGATGTTCGTGGGGTGGATAGTGATCATGTGGACTCCTTTGAAGAAGGTGAGATCATTGGTGAATCGGTTCTGAATGATGATGGGTGTGTCAAGGATTGTATGGAAAAGAAATTGGACGATGATGTTGAAAAAGATATTGAAGATTGTTCTAACAATAATATGTCTAATAATGTGGAAGGAGAGATTCTTGAGGATCATTTTGATGGTGATCGTGGTAATGATACCATTGAAGATAATGCGGATGTTAACCCCTCGACTAATGTCTCTTTGGAAGTTAATCAGAATACTAGTATCCCAGAAGTTGCAGAAGCTTTGTCCTCTCTTGACAAAAGTAGTGCTAAGGCTGAAAGATTAGCACATCATAATAACGGTTTGGATGATCTTAATTTACATCAAGATAAGTGTCGGGTTAGGCCAGTTAAAGCTGTTGTAAATGATTCTAGCATTGTGTCTCCATCTACGCCCCCGGGTACTGATCTAAACCTTGTTGAAGAGTCTTGTTCTACGTGGCTTGATTATGTTGGTCCTCTAATTACCGACGAGCTAGATTCTGAAAAACGCTGGAACTATAGAGACCCCGATGGGAATGTACATGGGTCGTTCTCTCTCACGCAATTACATAAGTGGAAAGACTATTTTCCTAGCGATCTTAAGATTTGGAGTTATTATGGTAACGTAAAAGAAACTATTCTCCTACACAGTGCCTTAAAGAGACGAACAAAGGATGTCGGTTAGATCTCTTTGCATTCGTGGTATGATGCAACGGGTGTTCGGCTTTGTCCATGGGAGGTCTTTTTTTTTTGGCGTCGCGTTGGGATCTCCCTTCTGATTTTAGTAGCCATCTGTATATTGCGTGTTTGTCTTGTATCGTTAGAACTTATTTTGTTCCTTTCTTTCTTTTGTCTGTTGGATCGTTTTGCGTATGTCTTGTATTTGCTAGCCTCCTACTAGCATTTTTTTTATAAAAAATTTTAAATGCCGTTCAAAAAAAAAATATTTTGACAAAATGTATTCCAAGTCATCCCCTCAGTTTCAATCCGTAGTAAATTTATTAGTATTTATGTTTACATTTGAGTAACATGGATGAAAAAAAACCATAAAAACTGTGTCCAGTGAAAAGTCCAGTGAAAAAAATACTCTCCCGAACAAACCACAAACATAGTGTCTGAGTCACATCTCTCGCGACTCACCTAACTAACAACAAAAGATATAAAATGAAGAAAATAGACTTGATACCTAATCCAGAAGCGCTTATTGCTCCAGAAGGTCGGACAATAACAGTTCCGACCCATTGAAAATGCACAATGGATCCTTCAATGGAACCCTCCACTATTATCTCTTCAACCCGACATATCTGCATTGGTATCATGACTAAGCAGTAAATGCCTGATACTTTCTGGACATGAACCTATAATCTGATTCAATTTGACAATTTGTCACCTGAAGACAGTGGCGGAGACAAGGAGGGGGCAAAGGGGGCACGTGCCCCCCCGGCGAAAAAAATTGTAGTGTAAATTTTCGAAATTTTTTGGCTTTTTTCGTAATTTGCCCCCCCTAAGTACCAATTTATAGTGTAGTTTCTAAAATTTATCAAAATGTGCCCCCTCGACCAAGAATTTCTGGCTCCGCCCCTGCCTGAAGAGTGAAAGACAATGTGGAGTTAACGTTGCAATCTTCAGGCGGATGAATTAGTTCCATGGGGCAAACTTCAAGTTCACAATTGGACCTGTCATACACCAACATATCATCTACTGAAACCTGAAAAAAAATCATAGAATAGTACCACATCATAGGTTGAGGTACTTACAAGTTTTTATCAGTTGTGTTCTCTAATGGACCTCGGAGCACCGATCCAGGTTCAACCTTCACGTGTAGACAAATATATTAACAAGAAGAAATGTGAAATACCAAACGTATCTTTATGTCAAGATGACATCAATATAATTGAGCCCTTATCAATAAGATACAAACCCAATTGACCCATTTTGCATAACGAACATGAAAGTCCTCTACTCGAAACTAAAGAAGTCATGCTAACTAAGTTGCATACATTGCATACACGGGTTACAGGTTGGCACCGTCTTAATGTAACTTTATATCAAGAAATCTTACTGAGTTCTAATGCCTAAAAAAAGCAAATGATTCAAAATCTATTATGGCCTCTTAAACTTATAAATAACACAACTGGCCTTACATTGATACAGCAAAATATTGATAAAACCAGATGCTGAGCTTCTATAACATTGTCTGCCCCAGTCAAATTCAAAGAACCTTGTCCATGAACACCAAGATTTGCATTTGATTGTATCACGGATCCTCCCTGACACATTAGATTGTTGTTAACCAGTTTTTCAGATGAACTTAACCAATACTCTGAACAGATTTCCACTAGGGAAAAAAGAAAAAGTTACCTTGAGAACCAATAAATTGCTAGCTTCAAGCAATGAAGTGGCAATGATTGGATCCCCCTCACCGTCACCATCTATAAGCATCTTGGAATTCAACATCAAGTGCAATTTAACAGACATTCGCAAAGCCCCGTATATCTAAAAAAAATATATTAGAGTAAGTGATAAGAATACCACTGAAATTTTTTATAATTCAATGTTATGCTTAAAAAAAAAAAAAAAAAAAAAAAAAAAAAAAAAAAAAAGGACTTGCAAAGCATTTACAATACAGAAAATCTGTAATTGCAATAGAAAGAATAATCTACACACCTAGAAGGATTAGTTCTGTATACGCTGGTGGATAAGTCACGTACTTACAAGCATCCGGTACTATTTTCATATATAAGTTCAGAAAATATATGACACACAACCAAGACAAGTAACAACAGAAACGATCCAGAGACACGTCAGGCTGCTGGATATGGTATATATTCAATTTTGCCCGGAACATAGTTCACATAAAGGCAATCAAAGTTTTACGACACGCAATACTTCTTAAATCTATCACATTAACCCAACTGTATAAAGAAGATATTACACTGAGTTTATAACATACAACTGTATTCGTATATAATACCTCACACTTACCTTGATTACTGAATCACTCATTAAAAGTTCTTCTGCAATTAATTCAAACTCGGACACAGCATCATGAGGAAGACCAAAGCTTAAAACAGCTGCATTTGACAAGCTAAGTGTTCCTTGAACCTATATGTATTTGCCATGAAGCAGCAAGTCAAAAAAAAAAAAAAAAAAAAAAAAAAAAAAAAAAAAAAATCAGCAAGTTGCCAGAGAAATTATCGGAAAAGGTAAATCAAGAATGGCAGTAAGTAAACATAGAGGTGGCAAATAAGAGTCTGCGGATTTGGGTAGCAGGTCAAAAGGGGTTGACCTAAAACACTTTTTTTCATATATGATTACAAAATCAAATTAGTTTCATGATAACCAAATATTTTAAATAAAATGACTACTTGAACCCATTTCCTTTTATGCCACTTTTTAAGTTTACCCATTTCACCCGCCAGAGATTAAACATAATCCGAATAGACCCATTCATAATAAATGGGTCAAAATTTCCACCTTTAAGTAAACATCTTGACAACCTGCACACGACTCCATCGCAGAGGAACAGTAGCTCGAGCATACTCTTGGATATCAACACTGGTCCAACGGGGTTGATTTGGGAACGCAAAGAAAGGTGTATCTGTATCTGATGACATGTTGTGGTTGTTGACTATGAGCTTTCGGGGAATAGTATCATAGAAAGTCCCTGCAGCACCTGAGTTTGCAGGACAGCCATAACTTTGTCCTCCTGCAAACATAAAGAAAGTAATTTAGCAACGAAATCATAGTTCATAAGAATCCTCAAATCAGACCACAAACATAAGTTTACAAGTGCCCTAAATGATGGTACCGTTCTTCTCATCAGTCATCACTACTGTTTCACAAATATAGATCATTTAGATACATCAACGGTAACATGAATATGATCATATAAATGATTTCTATAAGTATTAATAAAGATGATTAAATGAAAGGCTTATACGAATGTACCGTGAGCAAAGAATGTTTGGTCATCACGCCTGCTGAATACATTCACAGATATTCTTCCACCAGCACCTCCGGCAAACCCATTACCTCCGGATGCACTTAGGATACCACCGCCTGTCCTGCTCTTCATAGAACAAAGAAATAAGATATTGCATAATTATGTTTAATCAGTACCAAAACCAAATAAATCACTATTAAGTCCACTTCCATATCACATTTTAAATTAAAGCACACACAAAAAATAACCTGAAAGATAGGGAGTAGGTTGATAGCACATTTGGATCACATAAATCTTGATCAGGGTAGATAATCTTACTTTTTATCTTAGGAAATCTAAAAGTTCATTTAGTTGAAAGAAAACACCCTTATTTTCCACAAATTGATTTGTACAAAACAAGAAAAATAAAGATTGTGTTCAAATAAAAAAATTTCCAAATTCTCTACATAACAGAAATATGCATTTCCTAATTTAACATAGGAAACTACTTGTAACCCCCCTTCTTTTCTAGAAAAGAGAAAACAATGTCATATGAACGCGTTTTATATGTTCAGTAGAAAACTAAATCCCCTACTTTTTTTTTGCAAAAGTGAAAATAGAAAGTTAAGAACTTTTTTCTCCAACTAAATGCAACCGAAGTATCTTTTTAGATTTCTTGTTTTCAGTTTTAACTAGTAGTTAATTTATGTCCTTGTTAATATCTATGAAGTTGCATTAAATTCGCCGAAAATTCGCCATTTTTTGTAAAGCCTTCATCTTGTCTAAGATGTTAAGCTTTATTATAGGAGTTTTCTAAAAACTGTGTGTGTGAAACATTATAACCCAAATCACCCATTAGTGTACCATTGGTGTAGACATAAATTTAAATGCCACTACCAAAGTACCTTACCTTAGCTTTATTATTAATAGGACATGTGGGAGCTTAAGTTTTATCATCCCATCATTTGTATTCCCAATAGTATTGATGACTAAAAGTTAGGTTTCCACTTTCCAATACAAGCACACTTGTGCTTTTTCTCAATCTTTTTTTGTTTAGGTAACCGGCATTTCCAATACTGCTCCTATCAAACCAACAATGTGTTACTAAAACTTGTGTCCAAAAAGCACATTCCAATTCCTAGATAAAACGAACTGCGAAGGATTTAAACATTTATCAATCCAGCCAACTGTTTTAAAGAGCCAAGGGGATTACGAACTTCCTTATTGGTTGATAATGACATAACTTCTATGTTTGGCATATGAGATAAACACATTCTAGCCAAATGCGTATTCAGATACTTGTAATAACTTAACCATCTTTTCACTAATGACGTAAAAAGTGACGGGACGTCTAGAATAGCTAATGAGAAGCACAACACTTCTCCAAGATATAACACAGTTCATAAAATAAGATGCCTACCATATAAAAGCTATAAATATCGGTTCTATGAACACCCGGGGTGAATGTTGATCCAGTAGAGAGATTAGTTATAAATGAACATAAAATGATTTACAACAGTTCGATCCTAGATACGTGACTCAAAAGACCAAAGAATGATTTACAACCATAAGATATAAGCAATTTTCAACCCTAGCCATGATAACAAACGTAAAATGATTTACAACCGTTCGATCATATTTTTTTCTATCTAACGTCAGCCATGGATTACACTCACTACCCTTAAACGGTCAAGTAAAACGTACGTTTTTATATAAAGAAAACCTCAATGATTGTATGCCTAACACGGTATAAAACAAACATAAAAAATAGATAAAGAAAGAGACCATTACATTTTCCGCGCCTTGACGTAAATACTCCCACCGGACCCTCCTCCGCCTTTAACACCGCCATCACCCCCATTCGCATAAATACCTCCACTAACATCAACCGTATCCACCACCTCAACCCAAACTCTCCCACCTCCATTCCCACCATACTCCTCATCTTTACTCGTCGTCCCGCCTCTACTCCCGTAACTAAACGGCACACTCAAATCCGACCACCCGTACGCATCACCACCCCACACATCCTCCGGAAGCTTGGTATTATCCACAACACAACACGCACCTCTTCCACCATACCCCCCTCCACCGCCGAACACACCTTTCGGACTCCCACTCGTATACTCGGGCGGATCACCTCCTAAACTAGTCACATTCACAACCGAACCTTCCGCAAACGTAACATTCCCCGCCGTAACACTAACCGTACCCCCTAATATCAACGAATCCTCCCCTAGGCTAAATTCGCAACTAACGTTAACTATAATCTCACAACTAGCAATACCGCAAGCTAAACTAACATTAGGCAATATGACTAAACTCCCTAAACCTTCAATATAAACATGATTATCAAAAACTAAACTAGAATTGACTTCACAAGTAGTGTCTAAGCTGCCGATACCTCGTAAATCGCTTTCGCAAGATAACGAAGGTGGATGAGGCGGCGGTGATGGCGGTGGAGGCGACGGCGGCGAGTAGTCTCCGGTGAAGTCGATAAAATTGGCAGATACGACAAAATTAGGGTTTGTGATTAGTGTGATTATAATTATGAAGTAGTGAATGTGTTTACGAGTCATTTAATTTTTATAAAATTTGAAATGATTAATAAAAGATAGAATGAATGAATAGTGTTTATTTGCTCATTTGATTAGTCTCATTTTGTCTTTATATATTTGGTCAACATTAGTAGGGCTGATCACCTGATCATGGGTCCGACACCGAAATTGCCCAAAAACCAAGACCGAGACTGAGACCGAATGTGTTCGGTCCAGTCCGGTCAGGTCGGTCCGGTCATGTCGGTCCGACCAAGCCACCTAGTAGTGTAGTAGGTATAAATTATTAGTGTCAATAATGTAGGAAGAACTATTCCTCCTACTTTATACCGGATACATTTGATAAATGCTGGCATAGTGATATTGATAAAGAGACATGTCGTTCTCTTTTTTGTTGATATTGATGTTGTGCTTGTTTGACTAGGCTTTCCATTCTCTGGTAAGAGTATCTGCATATGTGTTGTTATCACTCTTTATATATTTGATGTAGGGAAAACCAAGACCGAGACCGAGATCGAATGTGTTCGGTCCGGTCCGGTCCGATCGGTCTCGGTCCGGTCCAATAAGGCAAAATGGTCGATTTTTAGACCGGACGAAACCAAAATAAGGAAAAACTCGAGACCGAGACCAGACCGCTAGTCCTTCGGTCCGGTCGGTCTCGATCCGGTCCAACGGTCCGTTTGCTCAGCGCTAAACATTAGTAGCTACAGTTTGTTTTGCAATCCCACATCAGTGCATTATCAAATTTTTACTTGGTTATATACCACCCGTACGCATCACCACCCCACACATCCTCCGGAAGCTTGGTATTATCCACAACACAACACGCACCTCTTCCACCATACCCCCCTCCACCGCCGAACACACCTTTGGGACTCCCACTCGTATACTCGGGCGGATCACCTCCTAAACTAGTCACATTCACAACCAAACCTTCCGCAAACGTAACATTCCCCGCCGTAACACTAACCGTACCCCCTAATATCAACGAATCCTCCCCTAGGCTAAATTCGCAACTAACGTTAACTATAATCTCACAACTAGCAATACCGCAAGCTAAACTAACATTAGGCAATATGACTAAACTCCCTAAACCTTCAATATAAACATGATTATCAAAAACTAAACTAGAATTGACTTTACAAATAGTGTCTAAGCTGCCGATACCTCGTAAATCGCTTTCGCAGGATAACGAAGGTGGATGAGGCGGAGGCGGCGGTGACGGCGGTGGAGGCGACGGCGGCGAGTAGTCTCCGGTGAAGTCGATGAAATTGGCAGATACGACAAAATTAGGGTTTGTGATTATAATTATGAAGAAGTGAATGTGTTTACGAGTCATTTAATTTTTATAAAATTGAAATGATTAATAAAAGATTGAATGAATGAGATATGAAAGAAAGAATAATAGTGTTTATTTGCTCATTTGATTAACCTCATTTTGTCTTTAGAGTTAATTTTATAAATGGTCCCTGTGGTTTAGTCTCTAAATTTTTTTTTAACGGATTCAGTCTCTGTGCTTGCGTACTATAACGAGTTTGGTCCTTAAGACTTAAGGCTAAGCAATCCCGACCGACACCCGATAACCATCCCGTTTCCTACTAGTCCCGGCCGTCCCAATACCGAACCGATCACACTGGATTGGGATTTGTCTGTATCGGGTCGGGACGGGATGGAAACCGAAAAACAACAAAGAAAATCGAGAAATCCTTCCGATCCCGACCTGTCGAGACTGTCCCAATACCGAACCGACTATATTCGGGTCGGGAGTCGGTTTGGTTTTCCGGCGAAATCGAGATCGGGATTTGTCGGTATCGAATCGGGATGGGACGGGACCGGCCCGATGCTCACCCCTACTCAGACTAGCTGTCGTTAGTATAAAGGACTAGCGGTGCAAATTTTTGTTGCAAACGGTCGTTAGCTAACGGAAAAAAACTAACGACAGCTAGTCTCAGGGACTAATCCCGTCCCTGAGACCGACATTAGTAGGGCTGATCGCCTGATCATCGGTCAAAGACCGGACCGGACCACCGACCAAGGCCGAGACCGAGACCGAATGTGTTCGATCCGGTCCGGTCCGGTCGGTCTCGATCTGGTCCGGTCCAAGAAGGCAAAATGGTCGGTTTTAGACCGGACCGAGACCAAAATAAGGAAAAACTCGAGACTGAGACCGGACCGCTAGTCCTTCAATCTGGTTGGTCTCGGTCAACACCCCCAAAATCTGGTTTAGCGGAAGCATACATGTCACTGGGGTGCTACTAAATTGGTATCACAACACGAAGTATAAAGAACAGTTTTAACACAACCGTTTAATAAATTTCATATTAAAAAAGGATTTGTTTACAACATTTCAAAAATTGTGTGAAAATATAAGCCCATAAAAGATTTTAAGTGGTCCCAAAAAGATTTTAAGTGGTCCCAATTACATCAGAGTCCTCTATGAGCATGGCATGCCCTGCCAAAAGTCTTCGCCTCTAAATAATCGCCTTATACCTGAAAATACATGCTAAAATGTGTCAACACTAGCTTAGTGAATTCATAGGTTTGATTAAAACAGATTATGTTACGCAGAATGTCATACAATTTAGTATTAAAGTCATGTTCACACATAAATCATTCAAGTAAATCACTACTGTACATATCTAAAAAGTACCCCTGGTCTATGTATTCAAATAGGGCATTCAAGTAAACAGTCTTATACATATCTGACCAGTACCCCTGGTCTATGTATATATCAGTACGCTCACCATGACCAGTATGCCTGGTGACGTATATATCAGTACGCTCGCCATGACCAGTACGCCATGTAACCGTTTCGCCCGGTCAATGTAACCGGTACGCCCGGTATTGCTCAGTACGCCTGGACTATGAACATGTCAAGTATACAGTATTCAGGTAAACCATTCTTACACATATTTGACCAGTACCTCTGGTCTATACATATATCATGTATCCAAATAGGCATTTAAGTGAACAATCTTGCATATAACGCCAATTACATTTAAAGTAAAAACAATCAGTTCTAGATTTCATATACCAAATAAACAGTCATTGAATTTTAGTTTAAAACAAGCATGTATTCTCCTCCAAAACAGTTATAAAACAAGTAAAAGTATGGGCCATGAACTCACCTCTAATGGTCTGAACAGTGAACGTTGTGAAATTAAGGAGTGCACGACACCAACACGTAACCTAAATTAAATAACCACGTCTTAGTTTCAAGTATTAAATTCCAAGTCCTTTCGGATTTTAATTTCAATGTTTTAGTGTATATATGTTGTTGTCACTTGTGTGGCAGCAAGTGTGGATACTAAGGTCTCTCCTAATGGATGGTGAGGTGTAATCCTATAATGGACCTAAAGGTTCGGTAACGAGGGTCGAGAATGTCTAACAATCTAAGGTATGGGTGAATTTAACTTAATTGTGACATGTATATATGTTATATAGTGTTTGTTAAGTTTGCCTAAGTTGGTTTTAAATGTATGACTTAATTTATGTGAAGTTCATCACCTAATGTTTATACCCGTTATCTTGAGTAATTTAACTGTTTCCTCATTATGGTCCATTTACATAACATGAGTTTAAAGTTTTATGTTCATTCAAGTTAAGTGACGTATATGTATATTTTTAGTGACGTCCACTATTGTCTTATAACTAATATAAGTGTTATCATATTATTACCTACCTTGACAAGTGTTATGGTTTACAACTATCATGGGGTTTATTTTGACATAACTACCTTTACTACACATCCGATCTACTCTCTCTCTCTCTCTCTCTCTCTCTCTCTCTCTATATATATATATATATATATATATATATATATATATATATATATATATAGTGTATCTTTATTTTCAGAACCCTGTTAAGTGCGGGAACTGCGAGAACTCCATTTGACCAATCACAATTTAGTAAATTGTTTTTATATTAAATTAATGTGATTAATTCGTACAGGCATTAAGGTCATTTAACAATCACACTACCTTAACTGATAATGCAGAATTTTCCTAGAATCATGCTAATTATACGGTTTCTTAATTTACAATCTTATTTTCCAGATCAAAACATATCTACAATTCACGAAATTTACAAACCCTAATCCAGCAATCTTGTTTCATTCGAAGAGAAAAAAAACAAATATGGTTGATATTGCTGATTGTAAGTTGGCGTTTTAGTCAGAATTTGTAAATGTGCTTGGATTGTGGGCGGAGACAGGAACAAGCTCTTGAGGTTAGAAGAGCGATTTTCTGGCATTCGTGACTGGTAGTCGTAGATATGCCTATGAGTGGGGAACTGGGAATGGGGATCGAGCCTGATGTAAGTTGGAAAGGCTTTTAGGTGATGACAGATATTGGGATTAAAATCTTTCAAAAAAAAAGATATTGGGATTAAAAAGCCAAAAGCTACAGTGGTGGATTTTGACTTTTTAAGAGTCCAAAATATCAGATATATGCTTTAATGCTTAGGATGGAGTGGAAAAGGTTGGGGGTCCTATCTGTTCGACGTAATTAGTTGGTGGCTTAGTAAGCAATTTTTTTTTATTCTACGTGAATGATTATGATCGGGTCAGTGCTCTAAAAGAAGCTTAAATTGTTATAACGGCTTTGTAAAGAAGTTCAAATTTGATGGTAAAATGATTTGATATATGCTCAAAAAGTACAAGGTTGACGTGACAGAGGGTAAACAGGGTCTGCAGCCTCAGTGAGAAGGCGTATAAATTATTCAGGTGGAAGTATCTGGAAGCGATTTTGTTTGAAATGGGATTCGGCTCATTTGCTGTATCAGAAGCTGTAACGGGTCTGTAATGCTGTCTTTACTTACCGGGTCTTTGTCGAAGCAATTTTGCATGTATGATAGATTGAGGCAGGTAAACTCAGCTACTATTTCATTGCAAGCTGAGTGGTTGAATGTATTAATGATATTCAAAGGGATGGAGATTGGTTTGTTTAGTGGTATAAGCGTTGGTGCTGAAAATAAGATTTAGCTGTAAGCTCTGATAAACCAAGTATCCCTCAAATCTTTCGTTTAGTGACATCAAGTTCTTCGCTTCATTTTTTTTTATCAGTAAAGGTTATATATCGCAAAGTATAGAAAACCTATACCAAAAATACAATTCAAGTGCTAACAAAGATGGATTACAAGAACCTGTCTAGCACATTGAAAATTAGAGGCTGTGCAAACTTGCTGCAGCAACAAAACTATTCTCAATTAAGAATGAAAACGTAACATAAAAGAACTCCACATTGTAACCATTGAATGAAGGAGAAAGGCTCAACTAAATAGCAACTACTAGCTACTTGAAACTTACATCTTTGCAGTGAGAAGAGATGACTACAAACATTGAGCTTCATCATTGAAAGAGAGAATGATATTGCTTTCAAACAAAAAATAGATAAACATGCATGT
Organism: Artemisia tridentata subsp. tridentata; assembly: GCA_021014915.2. NCBI lineage: Eukaryota > Viridiplantae > Streptophyta > Magnoliopsida > Asterales > Asteraceae > Artemisia > Artemisia tridentata. Next base: position 40,889,919 of record CP139508.1, read on the forward strand.
TCATACACAACATGTATGTTCATACCATACACATTACTACTAACATAATACAAAAAACATGGGTGTTCATGAACAACATATATGTTCTTACAACACCCTTCATAAAGCTATTAGATAAACATGGATGTGCATAGAAAACATGTATGTTTTTAGCCTTCTGGAAGTCGTCATCACTTTCTTCCACAACAGCATCTAATGCTTCTTCAACTATGTTCTCGGAAATATCCGGCCCTTTATTCTTTTGCTTTCTGCTTCTCCTAACGGCTACATCAACTATGTTTTGGAAGTCGTCATCACTTTCTTCCCCAATGCAACTTTCTCACCCTTGTCTACTTTCTTTGAAGTCACCTCTGTCAAAAACAAACCAGATTAACGACTCTCTTAATACACACTTTAAAATTGCAACTGTGTTTCACATACTCACATGTTCAAACACCCATGTTCAGACAACCACTATATGCCCAAGTTCAACGACACATGTTCAGACAGTCACTATATTCCCTTGTTCAAACACACATGTTCACTAACTTGAAACACACATGTTCACTAATTTGAAAACCATTTCACTAACTGAGCCACCCATGGTAAAACACACATGTTAATTAACTTAAACACCCATGTTCAACTTTATGACGTTCGTCTGTGTTATCCTTATTCGCAGGTTCAAACACCCATGTTTAGACAATCTATTCAACTACACCCAAACAAAGACCATGCAAAACAAATTATCGAACTTACAAACACCCCTATTCAATAGTATAAACAAAACAATGATAACTCCTTCCTAGTCTACAAAAACCCAAATGAGTTGCATTACTATAACATTATGCTTACCTTTGACAACCGAGACGTTAGCATTTTCGAAGTCATCGTCACTATCCTCCGGATCAGCATCTATTGCCTTTTCCACTGTGTTCTCGAAAATTACCGGCCCTTTATTCTTTTTCTTTCCACTTCTCCTAACATCTATATCAAATACACAAAACCAGAAAGTTAAAAAAAAATACAAAAAAAAAATAAATAAATAAATAAAAATAAAAAAATAAAAAAATCATCGCTCACTAAAACAATACCAACATAAAAAATACTAAATAGCAATACACATAAACAAACAATACAATTACTTTCCAAACACCCCTGTTACACATATTACAATCACCCCTGTTACATCTACTACAAACAGACATGTTACAATAATTTCATTGTACACATCCAAACACCCTTGTTATATGCATTCCTTTTACACTTTTAACAAACACCTCGGTTACACATATTCCAAACACCCATGTTACATTTACTCAAAACACCTCTGTTACAACAACTGCTTTATCAACATCCAAACACAGGCAAGAGCATATACACATCAAACAGCCTTCAAGTTTAATAATATTATCATTTATCAACCACATAACACATGACAATGGACCAAGCTAAATAGCTTTTCTCGTATATTGAGACTAAAATGCTCACGTCAATGACAAGAGAATATATAATATGCTGAAACAACACTCGGGAATTTAATTGAACAAAACAAAAAAGTGCAAATGAAGTAGAATCAATGCTGTGAATTTGACATTCTTCTAACAAAATCTGACAACATTCATTAGATAGACAAATAGACAAGAAAGTGGACCATGATTGAATAAAGCAAAACCTTATTATAAAGCGTGTTCTTCTACCTTACTGGTTACCATGTTTTCTAAATGAAAACAAAAAAATCTCATACGTTATCAAATCAGCAAAGCTCATACTTCAACCTGAAACAAACTTTTAACTACAGGTCCAACCATTAAAACCTGATACTTGAAACAGCTATGTCTTCAATACCTACCAAACACCCATGTTTCAAAACACCCATTTATGTGTCAAAACACCCAATGTCATACTTGATCAAAACACTTATGTCTCAAAACACCCATGTTTCAAAACACCAACTACATACTAGAAACATTAGTGTTCAATACCTACCAAACACTATATACATTTACGTATCATAACACTTATGTATCAAACCATCAATGATATATTCACCACAAATTATAAACAATCTAAAAAAAAAATAGATAATTAAACCAAACACATTATAACCGAATTAAATACACAGATAATTAAGAAAAAAAAAACATGCTTGTTACAGGAAACTAGCCAAAAAAAAAAAAAAAAAAAAAAAAAAAAAAAAAAAAAAAAAAAAAAAAAAAGTTTAACATTACTGTTAAACGAGCTTCTTCATCACTTTAAAATAGATAATTAACCAAATCAAAACTTTAATAGAACAAAACATTAAAATAAACAAGCTTGTTCATCACTATTAAACAAGAAACACACATGCAATCACTTCTTTTTTTTCGAAACAACAACAATCATAAAAAAAAAATCAATTAATCATACCAATCATACCTTCCATTCTACCTCCTTGTTAATTGTTGAAAAAAACAGGTTGATTTTAATGGGGGAAGATTGTCGCCGCCGGATTGGTTGGGGTTTTTATCGCCGCCGGAAAAGACAATTGGGGAAGAATGTGTGTGATTGTGTGTGTTTTTTAATATAAAAATGAGATTATCTTCTACCGGAGGAAAATTTGAAAAAAATCCCGGAATATAAGCATGCAGTTAATGAGAGGGTGTAAAAGTTAAATACCATTTTTGCCCTTTTCATAAATGTTCCAGGAAATCACTTTCAATTTATTTACGAAAATGCCATGAAACATTCTTATCCATTGATCTAGTTAATCCAAGGGTTGAAAGTGGGTTCTCGCAGTTCCCGCACTTAACAGGGTTCTGAAAATAAAGCCCCTATATATATATATATATATATATATATATATATATATATATATATATATATATATATATATATATATATATATATATATATATATATATATATATTAATTGTCTCACAATATACTATGTCTAGTTGTTGTAAATTGTCTTCGTCGTGTTTGTCATTTGGTTATTCAAGTTTTTACGCATGTGTTGATGTAAATAATGTCACATTTTTGTTCCCGGCTACAAGTGTTTTTACATCACTTTAAGTTGAAATTTTTTTATATAAAGTGTTTATATATATATATATATATATATATATATATATATATATATATATATATATATATATATATATATATATATATATATATATATATATTTTCTTTTTTTTACTACACAAGTTTTATGTAAGTTAATAAGTTTTCATGTTTCTTTTATGTTTCGGCGATTACAAGTTTAAACGTTAGTTAATACTCCGTATACATTAATTTGTAACGGTTATTGATTCACTTTCTTTTTGTCTTTCGTCTATTATTCGTCTAAAAGTTAGTGAATACAAATTATTCTTGTAACGACTATTGTTCATTTCATTTGCTAACGACAACTCTCGTATAACTGTTATTCATTTTGATATTCAACACTAATGGGCTGCGGCCCATGGGGTTCGAAGAGGGGGAAAAACTGACTCACTAATGGGTTGGGTTTAAAACTAAACTTGGTGGGCCGAATGAGTTATACACAGGCCCATCTGCGGGTTGGGTTCAAGGCTGTCAAGTTAGGGCTACCAGGTGGGCTGTATTGCTAGTCCTAGTTGCGCCTGGCCATTGGGCTTTGCGGTCTGGTATTTCATTAAGTAAATTAGAGAAGTGCACCAAGTTAACAACTTGGTGCTATCTTCCTGGGACCTTTTCATCGCCACTAAGACTGGTCATTAACCGCTGTCTCAGCCTCATTTTGTGACCAATATTCGAGTACTACTCGCCTTCAACCATTGGGGCCTAATTTGGTGATCTTACCTTGGGTCCTTTTCTATCTTATAGGTCGACATATCAAAGGTCAAAGGCTTCTTGGTCGTGTACTCCAAATCCTAGTAGTCTTAGTTTTAAATCTTGGTCTAATATCACACACACCCCTTGGCTCCTAATGTTGGGACTAAGCATGCTTGTCGAAGGAGCAGCCCATTCGAGTGACCATTTCTGTTTATTTTAGAGCAAGGAGTTTGGTCTAAATAGGGTTTAAACCTAAGGTCGAAACATGTCCCTCTAGGTTCAAACCAAGGGCAAAAATGATTCCTAGCATACTCTAGTTCTTTTGACCAAATATTTTTTTCTAAATCCCTTATCATGAAGGCCTAATATTGTTCGTTAAGAGAGAGTACCCATTCGACACAGACTTGGCCATCACCTCCCCCACACGAGGTGATTTTCCAGCCGATATTTACCACTTATGAACCTAGCTTGGGGGTCATTTCTTGGCTATGGTTAGTCACAGGATTTGTTAACATCATCCTAGCAAGGATGTGTCCTGGTTTCGCTATTCTATTCCTATTATCCACCATTACCAATCCAAATTCACTACATCAAATCCATGGTTTCTGACTTGCCTTGAATCATCACATAGTCACAACGACTAACAAACTTAAAATTCTATTGCTCCAGTCCTATGATCTCTAGCTTCTTAAGCCACACTAACAACAACACTTAACAATATTCCTCAATATCTAACACTGCTTCTGGAAATCTTTATAATCGAATTTTAAACATGAACAACACTTTATTTCATCATCATTCGAATATAAGAAACACTAACAACAACAATTCTTAACATATTTTTCAACCGAAATAATTATATCAACACTTAATTTATTCCTTTCATTCGACCTAGTTAATTGGATCTAAAAATATAAGTAAATCTTACAATGATTGTTGAGAGGGAATGAACTCGAACAATACTCCAAATCCGAACCCAGTTATCCCTACTCGAATCACAACCCACCAAAAATCTTTTGCTCCTCCTTGAGTATTCTTGAATCTCAGAACTTGATTATGGTTATTGAGGCGTGATTCGAATGTCCATGGGATACGAATTTAAAAAGAAGAAATGGAGAATAGCTCCATCACTGCTTTCGGATCTTGGGGATAATAAAACTTCCATTTGGGTGTTCCTTCTACATCCTTTGCAACCCCATAGGTTTGACTTAAAGGTGTTTCTAAGTCTTGTGACGGTGGCAGTGTTAAAAGGGAAAAATGGCAGGGATAGTGATATGTCGACTGGGTTTTTGGGGAGGATAAGGGACGGTCAAAAAGGAAGGGAAGAAAATGCGAGTGGGGCGGGTGGTGTTTTAAATTTTAAGTATATTACTATATATACTAAAAGGTGGTATTGGGTGCTGCTTAAAATGGTTGTACATAACAGTGTTTCGCACAGTAAAACAGTAACCATGCAACAGACAATTGTACATTAAGCTTTTAATGGTTGTTCATAACAGTGTTTCGCACAGTAAAACAGTAACCATGCTACAAACAATTGTACATTAAGCTGTTGCTTGAGAAAGTTGTAACATCTGCTGGAACAATTGTACACATAAGTGATTACAAATTAACATAAAAAAAAAAAAAAAATCAAAAAACTATAGCAGCATATATCTTGATGCTTCTCCACTGTCTCCAAATACTTGCCTGCACATAAAAAAAAAATCAAAAAATTTCTAGAAGAACTTATCTATAAGCAGCTTATAAACACTTACTTTTAAGCAACATCATAACCAGAAAAAGTAAGCAATCCCAAAACACCTTAAATTTAACGTTTTTCAAGAATTTTAAATACACAAACTTTGAACTCGATTCACCGTCACCAAACTATATCATCATTCGATTCCGTTGTGGGGCCCAAAACCTGATGATGATATAATTCATTCTAGCACAAAACATATATGCATGATAAACCCTAACGGTCAAACTTATTTAAAGAGCTTAATTATTCTATTTTCTTCCCATAAGCTCTTCACCCCAGCAGCTTATTTGGGCTTATTTCACTTATTTACAACTTTACCCTTATCTTCTTCTTGGTCATTTCATAAGATTAAGCACTTATATGAATATCAATCTCACGAAAATATAATACCACATCAAAAGAATTAACACAAGAACAATAAAACATTAAAAATAATCAAACCCTCACCGAGTCAACCGAGTTGACTCGGTGAGTTGGTCGTGTTGACTAAGTCAACAAGAAGGGGAGAGGGGAGGGTTCCATACGAGAGAAAAGAAAACAAGAAATAAGAAATAAGAAATTATTCAAATTAGGGTTCGAAAAATATTAAAGAAAACAAGAAATAAAGGCGCGTGGGGGGGTTTTACCGTCGAGAAAAGTGGAGGGGGAACGTTGGTGGTGGCTCGGTGGTGAAGGTAGTAGCGGTGGTGGCGCGTGAGGGTAGTTGTGGTGGGAGCCGAAGGCTCAAAATCTTCAGAAATGGAATAAATAAGTCGATCTATCGACTCGGCAAAGAAAAAAGGTCGTCGGAAAAATTTCCGGCACGGTGGTCGCCGGAAATTATTGAGTGGCCGGCGGTGTAGAGAGAGAAAGGGGAGAGAGATTTAAATGTGTGTGTTTTTATTTGTGTTAAAAAATGAATAAAAAATAAAAATAATGGGTTTAAATATTAAAGGTTCAGGGTTAGAAATGAAAATACAAGATGTGGGGGTGGGAAATGAAACTTAAGGGCGGAGGGGGTATTCTTGCCATCTTGGCAATACTTTTCACGAAAACGGTTCGGGGCTCATTCGACATACTAAACGGACTCGAAAAATTACGAAACTTGCGCCATTGTTCACGAAATAACTTTTACAATAAAAACGAATATAAATTTGCAATACTTTCAAAAACCAATATTTTTGACAAATACGCTACGTTTCATGCTTTCTATATTGTGTTGGTTGGTGAACCATTTACTTAATGACTTTGATGAATAGAGGAACTGTGCTAATTTCATTACAAATACCCTTCAAAGGAATTGAATGATTTAATGGGTCAATTTTTCGTGACTCTGAAATAACAAAAAATAATAATAATAATTTATACTTTACGATTAAAATGTGATAAAAAACTGACCCACCTCAAATTTATTGAAGTTTAACTGAAATCACAGAAAACCCATTTTTTAAATTTATATCACACAACTAAATCCTAATTTTCATTTTAAGTTGTCGTGACTAAGGCTTTCTTAATAAAAAGTCAAAATAACCGTAAACAAATAAAACCTTTATACAATAAACGTTATAAACCAACAAACATAAAATTATCATACAAACTCACCCGCCGCAACGCGCGGGCTTCAAAACTCGTTTATTATTAAAGGGTGGTATTTTATTATACCCGCGTCTCGTTAGACTGTTTCAAATTCGGGTCTGTCCTGGAACCGTCACAAATATGAGATGTTATATCTTTAAAGTCGTTATATAATAGTTGATTATATTTTCGAGTCATTAAATATTCACTAAAGTTTTCTGATCCTCAGTTTTATTTCTAGTTTGCGTGTGGTGTCAGTATGAGTGAAACCGGGATAACTTCCCGTTTTTACTACAGTTCAGTGGGTAAAATGCAAGATGTAATAATTTCATTGCTCCAGGTGAGATTTCTGGGTGAAAATATGTATATGTTATCCGGGTTAAACATATAATGGTCTGATCAGGTGATTTAGTCATAATTAATGAACTGTTATGAATTAAATATTATGGCAAATTTACCGTTTGTCATAGTCTGGTCTCGGTCGGCCCGTCGGTCGGTTCAATCTTGGTCCGTCCAGTCAAAAACTGTTCATTTGCCCAGCCCTAAACATTAGTAGCTACGATTTGTTTTGCAATCTCACATCGGTGCATTATCAAATTTTTACTTGGTTATATGCCATCCTTTATACAAAGTTGGTATCGTTGGATGAGTATTATATTGGTGGCTACTTCTTACTTAATATTGTTTACGTGATGTCAATAATATTGATGGTATAGCTATCAATTTATACAACTTCTCAATTCCTTTTGTTTAAACAAATAATTACTCAAGTATTTTTGGATTTTGACTTAAATGTCTTAAAGTCGGTGTATAGGTTTGTCGATTAGTGACTTATTTTAGAAGCATCACTCAATGCAAAAAATGAAGAGGGTGATGTCTTTTCGAATAAATTACTTATTCAACATAAAACACAAACAAACCGTACCTTTCACATAATTCTTCTAATTTCATTTTGGTTTTATATTCAACTCTTTTCTTATACATATAAAGAAAAACTTATACACAAACTTTTTAATTTACTAGATAACCAAAACAAACTACAAATACGTACCATTTTCTTGTCACAGAACTACACATACAAAAAGAGTGCAAAATAAATATGTAATCTTGTTATAACTTGATAGAAAATTACGAGTTTATTCCTAAGAAATAAACACACTTTTACAACTCGTTGAATTTTAAACTTAATTGCTTTTCACAAACTTAGGAATCTTTATTCACACATTTTCTCAATTTCACTTTGTTCTACTTTACTTGCTATCAAAACGTTACGAGAATAAAAGGTATCAAGTTTCCAATCCCACATCGCAAAAAAGAACAAATTTTCACCTACATATATGTTGTAATGTATAAGGAATAGATAAATAAAATGTAAGTATACATATTGTCGCATTTTTTGTTGTATACAAATATAAAGAGTTTTTGTGTTATATAAGTTGAGGCTAGCATTATTATTTTGGCTTTCTTTTTCTAAAACACTTTTTAAACAAAATATTTCATAAATGTCTCAATTGAGAATTGAACTCATTTGATTCTTACTTATATTGCACTTAACTAGTTATGTCACTTACTATTAAAGAAAAAACAACTGCAATGAGTTCCTAAACCATATTATGAATCCTTTTCTTACATTGTGTTCTTAAATTCTTAAGGCCGAAACTAGGGTTATGTCATTGGCTAGTTTTGTCACACTTTTATTTATTTATTTATTTATTTTTATTTTTTTACAACTCGACAATGCGATCCGACTAATCTTAAGGCGACTATTCTTTTGGATAGCCCGGAAGCAGTGCAGGTGAACCTCCGTTGCAACAAAGGGATTAATAAGAATAACAATAGCATGTCGTCGGAAAGTTAACAGTTTTTCTTTTTTGAAAAAGTAGATTATTTACACAGTTAAATCAAATCATAATTTACGCATGTTTAGATTGAGACTTGAGCTCATAACCCTTTATATTATGTTGTAACTATCATGTCACTTACCGATAAAGGCAAAAACAATAGGAGTTTGTTCTTAACCCTATTCTTATATTGTGTTTCTGGATTTTTATTTTAGAGTAAACTCCAAAATACATCCCTGTAGTTTATCCCGATTCGCACTATACATCCTTCTCGCAAAAGTTTCAACAGATACATCACTCCGTTAGTAAAAGTTAACTTATATACATCCATCCGTTAAAATAAGGACAAACGGCGCAAATTATTTCTCCGTTATCTCCTAACGAGATAGAAAATATTTACACAATTAGTCCTCTGGGTTAACTGTATTTGCACCGTTAGTCATTTTTTTTACGTTTTCGTCCATTTTTTATGTTTTCGTCTGTTTTTTACGTTTTTGTATGTTTTTTACGTTTTGTCTGTTTTTTTACTTTTTCGTCCGCTTTTTTACATTTTCATTCGTTTTTTTACGTTATTTTTCGTATTTGCACCGTTAGTCATTTTTTTTTCGTTTTTGTCTGTTTTTTTTTTACTTTTTTACATTTTCTACTAGCTGTTACCAACATTACCGGTTATCAACATTAACGAATTAATTACGTTATTTTTATATCAAGTGTAATACATTCTAGAGGTGTTCACAAATCGGGCAATACCTACAAGAATCAAAAACCAAAACCAAACTGAACCGAACCAAATCAAATATTTGGTTTTTGGTTTGGATATGGTTTCGGCATAATTTAAAGTGTAAACCGAATTGAAAATCGGATTCACATAAATACAAATATGTATTTATATATTTACATATAAAAAAAACCATCAAAAATCCTCTAATACAAATTTCAAAAACAAAATAAACCTAAAAACCCGATAACCACCTTAATACATTCCCCAAAGAGTAAATTGCAAAAATCGTCCTTGTGGTTTGGCCAAATTGCACGTTTCGTTCTTGTGGTTCATTAAGTGCAAAGATCGTCCTTATTTTACACTGTTACGTGCACTTTTAGTCCTTCAACAATGAATGAGTCATTTAATTTTTATAAAATTTGAAATGATTAAAAGATAGAATGAATGGAGATATGATAGAAAGAATAGTGTTTATTTGCTCATTTGATTAGTCTCATTTTGTCTTTAGAGTTAATTTTATAAATGGTCCCTATGGTCTGTTGGGTTTAACGGGTTTAGTCCCTAAACTTTTTTTTTAACGGATCCAGTCCTTGTGGTTGACCATAACGGGTTTGGTCCCTGAGACTAACAGTCGTTAGTTTTTTCCGTTAGCTAACGACCGTTTTCAACAAACATTTGCATCGTTAGTCCTTTATACTAACGACCGTTTATACTTAACTCAAAATTTATTTATTTATTGTTTCCTAAAATATTTAAAAAAAAAAGGTTTTTTTATATTTTTTTTTCTGAATATCTTTAAAAGTAATACACTATTTTTATACACGTTTTCATAAACACATTTTTATACAAATGTTTTTATATACACGTTTTTATACACACGTTTTTATACACGTTTTTATACACATATTTTTATACACGTTTTTATACACATGTTTTTTATACACATGGTTTTATACACGTTTTTATACACACGTTTTTATACACATTTTTATGCACATATTTTTATACACGTTTTAATACACATGTTTTTTATACACATGTTTTTATACACATGCTTTTATACACACGTTTTTATACATACATTTATACGCACATTTATACACACATTTTTATACACATATTTATACACACATTCATACACATATTTTTATACACGTTTTTATACATACGTTTATACACACACGTGTGAATAAAAATATTTGTATAAATGTGCAATAAATATGTGTATAAAAACTCGTGTATAAAAGTATGTGTATAAAAACATGTGTATAAAAAACATGTGTATAAAAACGTGTACAAAAATATGTGTATAAATATGTGTATAAAAATGTGTATGAAAACGTGTGTATAAAAACGTGTGTATAAAAGCGTGTATAAAAACATGTATATAAAAACTCGTGTATAAATAATGTGTGTATAAAAATGTGTGTATGAAAATGTGTATAAAAATATGTATAAAAACGTGTATAAATTTTAAAGATATTTAGAAAAAAAATAATAAAAGAAAACCATTTTTTTTTTTTAATTTTTTTAGAAGAAGAAGAAGAAATAATAAAATAATAATAATAAAAAGAAAATCTTGAGTTAAGTATAAACGGTCGTTAGTATAAAGGACTAACGGTGCAAATTTTTGTTGCAAACGGTCGTTAGCTAACGGAAAAAACTAACGACAGCTAGTCTCAGGGACCAAACCCGTTATGGGTCGCAACCACAGGGACTGGATCCGTTAGAAAAAAACTTTAGCGAATAAACCCGTTAAATCCGACAGACCATAGGGACTATTTATGAAATTAACTCTTGTCTTTATATATTTGGTCAACATTAGTAGGGCTGATCGCCTCATCATCGGTCAAAGACCGGACCGTACCGGACCGACCAAGGCCGAGATCGAATGTGTTCGATCCGGTCCGGTCCAAGAAGGCAAAATGGTCGGTTTTTAGACCGGACCGAGACCAAAATATGGAAAAACTCGAGACCGAGACCGGACCGCTAGTCCTTCAGTCCGGTCGGTCTCGGTCCGGTCTCGGTCGGTCCGTCGGTCAATTCGGTCTCGGTCCGTCCAGTCAAAACGGTTCATTTGCTCAGCCCTAAACATTAGTAGCTACGATTTGTTTTGCAATCCCACATCGGTGCATTATCAAAATTTTACTTTGTTATATACCATCCTTTATACAAAGTTGGTATCGTTGGATGAGTATTATATTGGTGGCTACTTCTTACTCAATATTGTTGATGTGATGCCAATAATATTGATGGTATAGCTATCAATTTATACAACTTCTCAATTCCTTTTGTTTAAACAAATAATTACTCAAGTGTTTTTGGATTTTGACTTAAATGTCTTAAAGTCGGTGTATAGGTTTGTCGATTAGTGACTTATTTTAGAAGCATCACTCAATGCAAAAAATGAAGAGGGTGATGTCTTTTCGAATAAATTACTTATTCAACATAAAACACAAACAAAGCGTACCTTTCACATAATTCTTCTAATTTCATTTTGGTTTTATATTCAACTCTTTTCTTATACATGTAAAGAAAAACTTATACACAAACTTTTTAATTTACTAGATAACCAAAACAAACTACAAATATGTACCATTTTCTTGTCATAGAACTACACATACAAAAAGATTGCTTTTCGCAAACTTAGGAATCTTTCTTCACACATTTTCTCAATTTCACTTTGTTCTACTTTGCTTGCTATCAAAATGTTACGAGAATAAAAGGTGTCATGTTCCGCGTAACTTGCTATCAAGTTTCCGATCCCACATCGCAAAAAAGAACAATTTTTCACCTACATATATGCTGTAATGTATAAGGAATACATAAGTTAAATGTAAATATACATATTGTCGCATTTTTTGTTGTATACAAATATAAAGAGTTTTTTTGTTATAAGTTGAGGCTAGCATTATTATTTTGGCTTTCTTTTTCTAAAACACTTTAATAAAAAAATATTTCATAAATGTCTCAATTGAGAATTGAACTCATTTGATTCTTACTTATATTGCACTTAACTAGTTATGTCACTTACTATTAAAGAAAAAACAACTGCAATGAGTTCCTAAACCATATTATGAATCCTTTTCTTACATTGTGTTCTTAAATTCTTAAGGTCAAAACTAGGGTTATGTCATTGGCTAGTTTTGTCACACCATTTTTTTTTTTTACAACAAGGACGAAACGTGCAAAATAAGGACGATCTGGCCAAACCGCAATGACAATTTTTGCAATTTACTCTTCCCCAAATAAAAATGGTTGCCTTTTTTAAAAAAAAAAAAAAAAAAAAAAAAGTAAATAAAAAAAATGGGCTAACCTCTTATTGTATCCATTGGCCCATCAAAGACTAAATTAACCCAAAGACCAAGCCCAGATCTCACACGTGCGAAATAGTTCTTCTACTTCATCATCTTTGAAATCAGCCCCAATTTTGAACCCTAATTTTATCAATTAAACGAATATCAAAATTATCATATTATCATGTATCGTGCTGCAACTTCCAAAATTAATTCTTCAATCCTTTTAATATTTTATCAATGCTTTTTTCTGTTATTGATTAGAAATAAGGGTAAGATGTATTTTTCTGTTTTAATTAACATATTGCAGCTGATATCGACTACGTAGTATTATATAATCTGTAATTTATTTTAAGGTTACTTCTGTTGTATGAGCTACAAATTCAGTAAAGGGGTGTTTTGGACAACGTTTGTAAGATTGTTTTCTTTCAGATTATTGCGTTTCCAAACTGTACTTTAGTCGCAAACCTCATAATATGTTTTCGAAAAACAATGCCAAACACCCCCTAAAATGTACAGGTAAGTTTGTTTCTATGTGGCACAGATAATTTGGGTGTCGTTTTCGTGGCACAGATATATTGGCGTTTTAGTTACACGTGGTTGCTTCTCATGATTGTATATGTTGAACCTTTAAATGAACGTGATCGATTCTCGATAACTGATATCCGGTTTTTATAGTTCTGCAGATCATTTGAATATACCAGAAGCTGATAATCAACTAATCACCACCAATGCGACTGAAAATTTTGCAAAGTATGTTTTCTTATCATTTATTTGTTTCTTCGTTGAAATCATTTCATAATATAATCGTTATAGAGATCATGTTTTTATTGGTTCTCACCCGGTTTATGCTATTTGTAGTTATATGGATCAAAGTTGATGTTTGTGTACACCTCTTCCGTATTTAGCTTGCGTGCAAATTAGCTTTAGCTTACCGAAGACCCGTTTTCAAAGGTGTTCATTCTTAACACCGGGAGAGTTAACGTTGAACACGAATAGTAATAACTATGTCTCATAGCTCAATAATCTTCTATTCACGTATGAATATAGCTTATGTATGTCTGGCCACTAATTGTGATCTTTTTTTCTTTGTTTTTCAGGTTCTGATGCTAAAAAATATGAACATACGAATACCTAAATGAGGCATCTTTTAATATGACAGTCCTTTTATTAAGAGCCGATGATCAATAAATGAGTAAGAGACTTATGAACGCTTTTATCTTAAACTTACCTCAATTTGGGAATGTGATAATCGTAATAAATATGATTGTAATTATATTTTTGACTAATTCGTTGCTGCTTTGCAGCTTATTAACAAGTCTTCTACGTTTGGATTGTTTTAGTCATCTGGAGCATATATTTTCCGGCCAAATGGTTCATATTCTATCGATTCTCAGGAGCAGGTTAAAATTTTATTCTGATGCACGTGTTCTGTATCTTATAGCTAGATCCAACTTACTAATGTTCAATGGGGCCGATATATACGTTCTTGGGTGAGTTTTAGTCCAAAGCATTTAGTTGCTCCATTTTTTACACATTTAGTTACAATTGTGACATTGTGTTGATTTCAGTTTTGCTTATCTCAAACGGGTCAAATTGAACCATTTTGCTTAGTAGATTGCTACTCTTTGAATTTTCTCATAACAAGTGTTTTGTAATCATAATTAACTTAATAAGTTTGTATAGAAAGTTTATTTTGGTCGAAATATCAACATGTGTCACAATAAATTTTTTTTTTTTTGACCCGTTAGCTCTGATTATCCAACAGATAGATTCAGAATCTTTGTTTTGGTTGTGATTATAAAGAATTTGACACCTTCAGGTTTCAAGAAATTGTCCCTTTAAATGCTGGAAATGTACTCGGAACAGAAGACAATGGGCCCGCAAAAAAATGGCTAGCGCTCATTCGAAAAACACTAAACACTCTTCCAATTACAAGTAACGAATTCCATGTCCCATCAACCATTCCCAATCCACTTGACGAATTAAATTCAGATTTTGATGCATCATTAAACAAAAAAGCATCATCTTTCCAGTCACTAGGTCAAATCATGAGGATGACTAAGAGTGAATTGACAATGCGACATCCAAAAACCGAGCCTAGATATAGTGTATGTGATCAAGCCATGTTTGGGAACCGACCAAGTGATTATGACCAAAGTATCTGGTCTTCGGATGAATATAGTGGGCCCCATGATTCGTTTAATAGTACAAAAGACACACAAATACCATATTGTGGTTCTTTTTCTATGGAAGAAAGAGATAAACATCTGGAAAGTACTAATTCTAAGTATTGTTTGGTTGCAAGTAAGCAAATGGTTGGGATTTATCTTATGGTATGTGTGAACAGTGATCTTAGAGACAATGTTCATAATATGAAAGTGTCGTGTGTCGGTAGAGGATTGATGGGTTATCTTGGAAACAAGGTATAGTTATTTCTTCTTTTTTCTTTAGTGATATAAACTATAATAATTACCGAATCTCCCTAAAGTAATTGTCTTTTCAGGGATCAATATCAATTAGCATGTCTTTGCACAAAACAAGCTTTTGCTTCATATGTAGTCACTTGACATCTGGACAAATGGAAGGCGACGAACTCGGAAGAAATTCTGATGTGATGGAAATCATGAAAAAAACTCGGTTTCCATGTGTTCAAGGAACGGAAGATGATAACTCTCCTCAAACAATTCTAGAACATGAGTAAGACACATAGGCTCTTACCATTAATCAAAGGTGGCAAAGTGTGCTGGTCATATAACAGGTCAAAATGGTTCGGGTTGAACCGTCACGTTTTTTTTTAAGTTCATAAAAGAAAAAAAAAAAAAAAAAAAAAAAAAAACAAATATACACGGTTAGTATGTCAAATATGTTTTCAAATTTATTTCATGCCAGGAGGTAATCGAATTTTTTAAGGGAAAGGCAATAAAACGTTCGATACGTTAGAAACATAATACTTAGGAGACCTTCGGCGCGTTCTACCCATTTGCCCCGTTTCCTTTAGATACATTTGCTTATTATATATACCTATTTGCTCGTTTCAGATAAAGCACAATCTGCCTGTTTATAATTAAGTAATGGTTTAATATTGCCCCCTTTGAATATTATCACAGAATGTTTTCATCAATTATTAACATCACAATCTTCCTTTTGCATGATGCCAGCCGAGTTATATGGGTTGGTGACTTAAATTACCGAATTGCCCTTTCATATCGCTCTGTCAAGGCCTTGGTTGAGTTGCGAAACTGGAGGGCTTTATTGAAAAATGACCAGGCAAGTCTCAAAATCTTATATATGTGGGTATAATGGCCACCTATTTTACTAAAGCAATGTCAACGTTGGAAGTACAGAAATAAGGTATACAATATCATACTCAACTCATGTTTCCATATAGTAGAGATAAGATATTGTTTTACACGTGTCTTCTTAGAGGTGTTGGGTGAAAACAAATTCATAATTATCTATATATACTAAAAGGGGGGAAACAGTACCTCCAAAAACAATCCCACACTGAACTATGGGTCAAAATAGCTCAGGTGAAACAAACAAGGGTGTTTGGATGGAAACAAGTTCTAACTATGGGTCAAATCATTATGGTTGACTTCAGGTTCACCTATGTGACCCAGATTCTTGGATGGCAGACTGCTTTTGCAACAATCTCTTTTATACAGAACAATATTAATACAATATTAGTGAAGGCTTCTCAGTCGGTTTTTGCATCAAAGTATTGGTTCGCTTTTATCTCTTTTACTGATTTGTTGAAGACGATGTTAAGGAAGAACAAGTTGTGGGTGAGGTTTGCTAATCTTTTTTATTGCTATAACTACAGATGTGAATTTAAGTGAAGTAAGTCACAATAGGTAAATTATATTTATGTTGTATTTCAGATGTAATCAGACAAGTTGCTGTTGTTGGTGACGTTATTCCTGGAGAAAGGAAACCGAAACCGAATAGAAGAGTGGTTATTGAGTTGGAAGATATTGAGTGAGTTACATACCTATTTAAATTTTCAAACAATCTACTAAAATTATAAACATATTACCATTAATTTTTTAGTTACAAATTTTGTTGTTCATACAAGGGTTAAAGAAAAGAATTGAAGACCTGAAAGAGAAAGCAAAATGGTCAAATTGTATGAAGTCGGAGTAGTTAAAGTCAAAGATGAGATGTTGACCATGGAAACAAAAGGTTGATTTACATCTGATGAAAATTTTCTCATCATCATCATTAGAAGGTGAATCTTGCTTTTAGACGAGTAGATGTTGGTGTTGATAATTGATAATGATGATGGTAAGTTGTATATTTGTTTGCTCATGTTTTATGAGTGAATTTGGAATGATGTTATAGTGAAATTATAGCACTTAAATTTTCAGTTCACCTGTTAAAGAGTAGGTAACTTCTTTTATGTTAAGTTAAATTTTCTATGCTCTTTCATTTACCATAGCACCATACTGTAAGGTTTTTAAGTTAAATTTTCTACCAGTTTTTGCGGCCACTTGAAGAGATTGCGTAATAGGTTAGTTGGTAGGAGTCAAAATGGTAATTCATGGTATGTTGCTCATTTCTTTAAGCAGAAGTTCAAAACAATCAATCACATGCCAACCCTTAAAGAGCTTATTAATTTTATTTGTAGTTAAATGACTTAAATCTTTGATGACAGATTGTTGGTTACGAGATGGAGGGTGTTTGGGATTGCTAACTTAACATCTCAGCATAATTTAGAAGCAGATCAGCAGTTTTAAGTAGCATAGCCAAATATGTAGAGCACTAGAGCCTTATACATTATTTTGTTAAAGTACAATTTTTTTTAGCATTAATGTTATCATATTTGATACTAGAAGAAATAGACTAATGCAAACTTGAACATGGCCCAGGAGATTGATGAGTATGTATGGAAAGATGTAATTATGTTAAAGACACCGTTGTTAGAGACTATAGCAAAATTGCTGTTAAGAGATGGATATTTTGATTATGGTCAAGAGGTTAAGAGGTTTGCAGAACATGTATTAGTATAAAGACAATGAAGCTCGGGCATAACCATGCTTATGATGAAATTTATTTTCAAGATGTGTTTTCTTTGTGTACAACTCTCACATACATCTTTAGAATTGAAACTATGTAAATATTGATATCCAGATGTAAAAAAGTTTCCTCCATGCTGTTATACACTTATGTATCTTTAGAATTGAAACTATGTAAATATTGATATCCAGATGTAAAAAAGTTTCCTCCATGCTGTTATACACTTATGTAAAAAAAAAAAAAAAAAAAAAAAAAAAAAAAAAAAAAAAAAAAAAAAAAAGAAAGAGGTACCACAAACAACATATACCTAAACACTCCTGCTGCAAAACACGAGTTTCCCAGCTCGTTTAAAACGAAATAACAAAACAAAATAGTAATTCCGAGATACAAAGTACAAAACAAATTAGAACTTGTAATTTCAAGACACTTAACAGAACCTGTAATCTCAGGATACAAAACAAAATAGCAAAATGAAAACCGCTTTTACCACTACTAGAATGTTACCTATGTGAGATTGTCATAGATTCAGAACTTGAGATGATTTCAGATTTTTCAAGAGCTTAACTTGGAATTTATATTACCCATTAATTAACAGTAAATAATAGTGAATGAAAG
Source organism: Artemisia tridentata subsp. tridentata (assembly GCA_021014915.2). NCBI lineage: Eukaryota > Viridiplantae > Streptophyta > Magnoliopsida > Asterales > Asteraceae > Artemisia > Artemisia tridentata. The sequence continues at coordinate 40,908,466 of CP139508.1, forward strand.
ATTATCTAACTCAAAATGACCCCACTATTTTGAGGCCACACTTCGGTGTTGCAATGGCCTGATTCCACTTAACCCAAATGTGATGTAAAACATTAAAAAGTTCCATTGCCGGGATTCGAGCCCGGATTTCCTGGGTGAAAGCCATATATCTAACCGCTAGACGACAATGGATTTCGAATTATTTTTGTTATAAACCAAATATGCTACGAATAATTTATCAGTTAAAATTTTCAAAACAAAAAATACTACACTTTGCTCAAATCCTTCGATCAACGTTGATTCAGTTTTTCTATTTTGTCTAAAGCACTTCTACGACTCAATCAGGAATAATATCTTTTTTCTATTTTGTCCTTTATTTTGTGTTAATTAGATATTGAGTAAACTGCAAAATACATTCCTGTGGTTTACACCTTTTGGCACTTTACATCCCTGTCAGAAACCATTGGCAATATACATCCCCCGTTAGGCAAACGTTTGCCACATTACATCCTTAGTCCCTAACTTCGTTAGTGTTTAACACGGATAAAACGGACAAAAATATGAGAAAAACGGATAAAAACGGACAAAAACTAAAGAAAAGCAGACGAAAAAGAATAAAAAATAATGAAAACGGGCGAAAACGTATGAAAACAGAAAAATTGTAAGAATAACGGATGAAAACGAAAAAAAGGTAAGAAAAACGGACAAAAACACAAGAAAACATAAGAAATGAAAGAAAACGTAAAAAAATAGAAGAAAACGTAAAAAAAAGGATGAGACGTAAAAAAAGGACAAAAATGTAAAAAATAGACAAAAACGTAAAAACCGTACGAAAAAGTAAAAAAACGGACTAAACGTAAGAAAAGTATAGAAATAGACTAAAACGTATAATAATAATAATAATAATAATAATAATAATAATAATAATAATAATAATAATAATAATAATAATAATAATAATAATAATAATAATAATAAATTTTACATAAAGTTGGATGGGAGTCTAGACACAAGTTGTGCTCCCACTCCTTTCTGAATACAAAAGCTAACTCTATGAAAGATAAAAACACCACTTTTATCATTATTTAAGTGACTATTGGCAATAGACTTAATACGTGAAAGTGTGTTCAAAGCCTCTGTATCGAATTCCCCGAATGTAGAAAAGGCAAAAGGTATGAACTTGTATCCATTGTCCTCACATTTGGATGCATACTTTCTATTTTTTTTTCTCCACAGCATTGTGCAGGGCTGCCCCAGGAGCCCATGAAGTCGCCCCACTACCACCAAATGGAGAGATGCCAGTCACATCCAAGCAAGCATCTTTACCTTGAAGCCAATTAAATAATAACAAGTCTGCAGGTCGCAGCTCCTTCCCATCCTCCGAAAGGAACCCCATAGGAGCTTCCTTACGAACCATAATCCCAACCTTAGAGCAAATATCCACAAGAATATCCCGCACCAGATTATGCCTGAACTTCACACCCACCTCACTAGAGCAGTGGACCGCATGATCCCCCCATATGTCCATACGATATACATTACAACTCGGGCAAAGGCTACCTTCCGAGAACATAAGTACAGTAAGCCTATAACACAACACAGATCGGAATTGGCGATGGTTCATCCTTTGACCCAGGCCGTCAATAGGGATGGTGAAAAGAAAATCTTGTGCATGTGGAGCGCGTATACAACTGAGAACAACGACCTGTCTTGGACTTAGCGAGTACTTAGAAACAAGGTCTTTCTCGATGGCACCAAAGTAACACTTTGCCAAGGTTTTCATCATTTGGGGGGCAGAAGCGTCATTGGTGACAGCGAGAGCGTCAATGTTACAAGCAATGCTGAAAGTATCAAGTGCATACTGAAAGGAAGGACCATAGGAGACATTACCAGATTTAGCCAATATCTTATCTTGTAGATCCCTCGTCTGCAAACAGGAAGCGAGGAAAGCATACCGGCTAATGTCACCCGCTGAGAGGATACCAAGACCACCCAACTTGATTGGAAGAGTGGCAAGCCTCCACTGCCAATCACCGAACCCCGGCCCTGAGGCGGTAACAATCTTCTCCAGGGAAGTACGTAACGACTGATCAAACTGAACCTGGGCCTCCTGTCAATACAAAGGGGAGCATGTCCTCAAAGCATAAGATAATTTTGCAACGCCGGCACAACTGCGAAGAAGAAGGAGCTCACACTGGGGATCATGAAGTTTGTGGATTGCCTCCATTAGGGTGATGGTTTTAGAAACCCTTTTCAAAGCCAAATCCCGAGAAAAACTATCATCCAAACTGACTGAACCACCAAGAAGTTTGACACCCTTGGTCGAGCGAGAGATATTTATAGGAAAAACACCCTCTACCCTACTTCGCGGATCCTCCACAGGCCAAAAAAGTTCAGTTTTATCAACATTCAAAAGCAAACCACGAGCCGGACCATCCGTCCTAATGATGTCAAGTGCCTTGGCAACCATAAGGGTATCTCCAACAATAGTACCGTCATCAAGATACCAAGCCTGAAGGGTAAGCTCACAAGACTGATTAATAGACTGGACCATAGGGTGCAAAGCTAGGGCAAACAACAACGGACCTAATGGATCCCCTTGTTGAACCCCTTGACAAGACCAAAGGATGGAGTCTTCATAATAGAGCCTAGCAGGTCGGGCATAACAAAACTCAACCCAAGGAGCAATGGATGGGCAACGCGCCCTGGCTTCCTGAAGTAATACGCTCCTATCGACAAGATTGAAAGCATTCTTAAAATCCACCAAAAGCATAGAAAGCCCAACCTCGTTACCCTTAGACTCAATGAGCCTATTCACAGAATGGAGGACAGCCTCACAGCCACCAGGGACGCCAACACCAAATTGAAAATCCTGTAAATAAGAATTCAAAGAATTACCAATAAAAGAAGAAGCCGCCTTAGAAACAAGCCTTCTCCATACAGTACCAACGGCAATAGGACGTATACCACCACCAGGCTTGACTAAGGGAGTCAAGGGGGCACTAGCAATATACTCTCCTAATATACTAGGGCACTTGCCACTAAGAAACAAGTTGACAACACCGGTAATAGAACCTAGCAAATCATCAGCAATAGCGGAAGCAACCCCTCCCAATATATCCATTAAATGTTGTGCTCTAAGCCCATCGCGACCACACGATGTCCTTTTGGAAAACTGCGGATCATGTTTAACACCAAGTCTTTATGAACAAAAAGGGCATCCCCACCAAGTAGGGAAGAAGATGAAGCCGAGGGTGGAGCATACGGGTGTTTGGCCTCTAATTCAAGTAGGGTGTCAGGAGTTGATGGGGCGACACCAGAAGATGTAAGAACCTTAATAGCTGCAGTGAAGTGCCCATCTCCCAGTTTACGTTTACATTGAGCTAGGTTAGCTCCCTCATGGTCTTTGGCTTTCTTCACCCCACTGAATGATGTAGTTACTCCAGCCAAACGATCCATCACCAAAGCAAACCTATCCGCGGGATCCCTCCATCTGAGGATAGCCCGAGAAATGCCTTCAATCTGACACCGTTCTCTCTCACCAGATCTTCGTTGAGCGCTGTTAGTTGGCACGAATGTTGTCAGAACACAACATGGCATGATAAGGAGTTGCACCCACCCTGATAAATCCCCTGGACAAGCAAGGACCATGTCTAAAGCACTGCGAAAAATCTTAGCAAACCCAAGCCGCAACCTAGGAGGAATACATTTAACCGTGCACAAGTTCTTTGAGAAAACACGATTAAGAATGTCAATGTCAAAACAGGTGGGCTCAACACCGAGTGACGGCACCACAAAAGTGGCCCCCTCGCCGACAACCTCACCAATAGCAAGTGTACTAGCCAACTCAACTACAGCACCCTCAACCCTAAGAGGTACAGGGATACCATAGATCGCAACTTCATCAAAACTAGGTGCGAGAACCACATCACCGTCGACATGTTTACAATTCTTACTGAAAGTGTGGGTACAAAAACACTCGCCACAAAGCCATATGCCCACCTGATGAAGTGCCTGGTCAAATGCAGAAAATAAGGAAAAATCGTTCGCCACACGCGCTTTATGTGAAGCCTTCAAAACATCAGTTTTAAAATGTCGAGTGCCCAAGTGATCAATAAAATATTTCTTAGTAAACCCTCTACCATTACCACTTTTACACCCTTCAAAACCATGTAAAGGACAAGATATCCGATGAGCAACATGGATAGCCATGATAAGGAAAACCAGGATACCACAGAACCATAGAACCCAGAAAACCAAATACCACAGATATCACCAAATCATAAATACCAAAGGACCAAGAGAACCACAGCAACTAACACAAACAGATAGCAGCAGTATAAAGACGACACTTTTTAGCCTTTAGTGACACTTTTTAGAGTCACTAAAGACCATGAAAATTCGGAACAAAGAACACTATTCTGCAGCACCCAAAATAGCAATACCACCGAGGAGATGACCTGAACTATAGGCTTCACAAACGAAATCTTTTTTTTTTTTTTTTTTTTTTTTTTTTTTTTTTTTTTTTTTTTTAACCTGATAGCTATAGCGATCCACCGAGAAGGAGATGACCTGAACTAAATAAGAACCCTAACAACAACTATGAGACTAAGGAGGGAGAAGGGTTTCAAAGATGAAAACCCAATTCGAACCGAGAAGACAGAAAACAAAATATATATACGGGAAATAAAAAGGAAGTATTAACAGGAAAGGGAGGAACCCGGGTTCAACTTTGAGTGTTGAACGTGAGATCACCATAGAAGATGGGTTTGTATCAATGATGAGTTGGTCCAGTGGTAGGATCTTGGCTTGTTGACCGAGAGGTCTCAAGTTCAAACCCCACTAAGGTCATCTTTGAGATATTAGGAAGTCCCTCTATGAGGGCTTGGCTTGGGTTTACTCAGGTCAAGTCTGAGGGGGCAGGGTTTACCCCTATTAATCGTCGTGCCTTCGAGCGGATTGGTAGGGGTCCCCCCATCGGGTATTTGAACAGGCTTTCCACTTCGAGGGAGCTCTCTAGCGCGGGCCCGGTTAAGACAACGTAAGCTAGACCTCCCCCTGTCGAATCGCGACACGAAGTTTCAAAAAAAAATTCACCTTTCAAAAAAAAGGAAGATGGGATTGTTGGAGGTATCATGGATCAGCGAGAAGCAGATCTTGAATGATGAACGAGCAGATCTTGAAGAGGCAGAAAATCGCCCACACATGGAGATCTTGAATAATAATAATAATAATAATAATAATAATAATAATAATAATAATAATAATAATAAAAAGTAAAGTATAAAAGTCATTTGCAAAATACATCCCTCTTAGAAGTAGGTAAAGCCATTTGCAAAATGCATCCATCTTATAGGTAATAAGACATCAAAAGATAGGTTTATCACACTAGTGGAAAAAGGATTATTAGGTTCGGTTAAAAAGATTTTTAAGAACGGTTTTTGAACCGTCTTAATAGATGGCGTTCCAAAAGATTAGTTGTTTTTTAGTTCGGTCTTTTAACCGTTCTTAAAAAGTGATTGTAAGTCACGGTTGTTTTTAACCGGTCCTTCAAATGGTTTTTCTTTTAAGTAAATTTTGGTTTTGGAGCGTTCCTTAAAATGGGTTTGTTAAATGGATTTGTTGGCGTTCCTTAAAATGGGTTCTTTCTGGAGCAAAATGCTATTTGACAATTGATTGCTATTTGACAATCTAACACCAGAATCACATTATTAAACAATCACAACACAATAAGTACTTCAACAATTTCATTTTAAAAGCAATATATTACTAAATAAACAAAAAGGTCTAGCCATACAAAGAGGCACAAGCCATCAGCAAACAAAAGATCCAAAACATCCTATTTAAATCAAAACAAACATCCTACTTGATTGAAGACAAAGACCTAACACACTTAACTAGAACCTTCAAACTACACACTAAGAAAACAATTAAAATACCACCAGGTGCCCACCAACAGCAGCAACTAGCGCAAAACCGGGTGAAAACAGAACATTTCCCAAATTGATCTTGTAGAATTCCTCAATTCACATCATCAGTGCAATAATCCACGAAAAACTTTGCTCCCGCACTCAGTACCCATCCGTCCAACTCATCTTCCCTTAAAGCCCTTCTAGAGTCATGAAGCTATAAACATAATAAGATAAAACGTTCAAATTTCACATAAGCGAATGGATTCAATGCAAATAAACAAAGTGGATAAACATTTACTTGGTCCGGGAAGGATTTTTGTTTAATATGCAAAGTTTCAAAAATGAACTTCATCATGTAGTACCCGCATTCCCATAGACCTTTTTGTTGGTTACACTGCGACCAAATAACGACCATACACTACATTAAATGCATATATATTAAGAAACCAGTAAACACACAAGTAGTTGATGATTTACCTCAAGCATAGTCCATTTGAATGAGTTGTCAAAAGCCCTAAACAAGAATAGTGTTAAGTTAAAATATTATACGCTTCCATTGTCAATGCAATGTGTATACTAGAAATTACTAACCTTTCCACTATGTTGCTCAGATAAAAAGTCTTAGAGGTCTTTTTCTTATCTCGATTGTATGAATCGAATATATATCCCATCCTTGTCTTAGGGCAAATTAAAAATAGAACCCAATGAGCACTACACATGAAGTTTAAACATCTTAATATAAACAATGCATGTTAATTAAAACTATATTATAATAGGCAAAGATTCAGGCTTACTCTTGCAAATAAGGTGCAAGGAATATGTCTTTTTCTTTATGTGCTTCAAAAGTACTTAGAATATGCTTGATGGCAAAATTACTCTCTTGATCGCACACGCGCTCTTGATGATTGTCGGGTTAAAAAATGCACAAATGTTAAACTCCTCCTTACTTATTATCTCATACATGTGCCTAAATCAAGAATTTAATAATTATTATAATTCATTATAAAGAATTTGTGTTATCACAATTATTAAAACATTAACAAACTTACATGCACCACCAATGTAGTATGGTTCCATCAAGCAAGTCATTTGTCATCCAACCTAACAAAGACTCGTGTTCAACAAACTCGTAATAGGTTTTCTCATACATTCCATCAGGAGATGCAATAGGGATGTTTTCGTTTCGGTCATTGCGGTTTATGAAACGATTTGCTAAGTCTTGAATCTTTTGTGGCCTCTTTGGTAACATCGCCATAGCTCTTTTGATTGTTTTTGATGGCAATGGCTCTTCAATCTACATTAACAAACCATTTTATAATATCAATTAGTTGCAGGTACTATAACTATTAACTTATATAGAAATAAAGTTTAAGTATGATTATGATTAATCCAAAACTACCATTTGGTGGTGACCACTTCCAATCGATGGTGCTTGTGATGGCATAGGTTCATCAATCTACATAAAAAAACCATTTACTCATATCATTAGTTATGATATTAGATAGGATGAGTATGGGTGCAAGTTGATGAAACTTCCTTCTGATGTAGACACAAACAAGACACCTTCCCACATTCCCATGGTCCACTAGCTACTACATGAATAACCAATAACCAGGAAGGACACAATGTGGGACTAAAACAATATTGACACAATTAGATTGAACAGAGACATTAAACTTAACAATACTAAATACTTGCAGCAGCACTAGCAGACACTCTCACAACAATTAAGTACATACAGACTGTTTGCAGCAGACACAGATACAACTGATATAACTTCAATATGGGTAGAAGAAAAGTTGGTAACGGTAGCTTTTGTCTTCACTAGAAGCTAGAAACTAACTAACTCATAAATTAAAGTAATTATAGTTTAGAGCATTATACATAGCTTATCTAACCGTGTCTACTTATAATTTCTTAAGAAATTATTCATTATTCTTAGCAAAGTGCAAATAAAAAACCACAAAATGAATGACATATATGGTCAAATGGCTTTTAACCTAACAATATCATGTGCAGTAAGACACTTATCATGAAGGTTCAAATTACGTCTAAAATTGCATCAAGATTAATTGTGTTTAAAAGAATAAAACAATTGATATATTATTAGTTTTTGTGTGACTATATCTAGTCCCAGCGTCCCAATCCCAAAAATAGTGTCAAGCTAGTTTTTTCTTACTTTCACACCTTGTTCACAAACTAATTTTCTTTATAATTTATTTCTTAGACAAGTCTATGTAGTACGTACCCACCTAGTTCCAATACTCAATAAAACGTCAATTTCCGTAAATACACCAGCAGTTCATTTTATCAGTGTTAAGCGATTAAACTAAATTGACAGCAGAAAACTATCTGAACTAAACTGTCACACAAACTAAGTTATCGGATCCACATGTGCATACAGAGTATAATGATAGAGCATTTACCGGTGTATGGCGAGCACGAGCACTGGTTTTTTGATATTTCGATGGCCTATTGTTAGACGGATGACTCGTAGACTTGTGTGATGCAATTTTCTTAGAGACCTACATTTAATAATGTATAGGTTAATAATTACGTAGTACTATAATATTGCACAAACTCGCATATAATTAACGGATATATACCCTAATGTATTTTCTTGGCCATTGAATAAATTGGCCGCCTAACGCTTCATGCAAGGTTTTCACTTCATCAGTCGGTCTAGCAACAGGGAATGCCGAGCATCCCTCTTCTACTGTGTCTACTTGTACCTTCACAAAACCCGGCTCCATAGGTAATCCATGTAGTATCCCATCTCTACTCGGATATACCTGCCCTTTAGCTACTATTTTTTCTGTTCCAAACCATTCCATAATGAGCTCACATGCCTGCACAACATAGAATTTTGTTAGTATTTCAAATATATAGCAGAGCGGGTTCACAAGATAAACATCACATGATAGATCATTATAACTCAAGCATTTATAACATCATTTTATACATAACAATATAAGTTAATCCAAATCAACTTATTAGGGTAAACTATTAATAACCTGGTATTAACCACTTACGGTATGACCCACAAACTAATTCATACCCAATATAAAATGGTTACAACTAGTAGGTAGAATCAACATTTCAAAATACCATTTATTGTAAAGTCTACCATAAGAATCCAATTCATCACAGCATACATAAACATGAAAAAGAATAACCCAGCTCAATGATTAAGTTATAGAAAAGTAACCTATGTTGAGCGCTAAAAGTACTATCCTAAACCAACTTGTAAACTATTAGCTTTAGATATAGAAAGTAGGCCTGTTTGCAACTGTTTGCAGATTTGCAAACTTGACTTGGCAAATATGTAGATACCACAAGTGACTAACTGATTTGCTTTCTTAGTATCTTTCATTTCCATAATTCCATTCACTATACAACTGTAGGTTTATGACTAAATATGCAAACTTGTGCTTCATATATGGACTACAAAATTTTAACAGTAGACAAATCTTGTGCTAGAAATAAAAGTGCAGACAAGAACATATATGGACTGCACAATATTTGCAGACAGCAAACTAATAACTAATAATATTTACATGTACAAAGTTACCTCAATTTCATTAATATCATCAAATGATCGACCTGAAGCACAAGTAGATTGGAGTTGTTGACTTGTCCCAGAGTCTTGTTGTAATGTGGGTATGGCGGCCATCACGTTCAGTGCTACTTTTTTCACAAATGCATCAAAATTGTCAACTACTACCTTACGCTTCCCCACACCCGCATTCCCTAATCCCTTCTTTTTCCCAACAACTGATGACTTTGCCCTGGTTCGCCCCGGGTGGTCTGGTCCCAGCACCCTTGTAAGCGGATCTTGTCCCACTATATGTATAGTACCATCAGCGATCATTTCTCGCTCTTTTCTTGCCTGTTGAAACAATAGTTGAAACATATTACACGTGTAGATGATATAAGCTTTAGAGGCTGGAACATTTGGTTAATATAGTAGTTAGATATATAGTTCTTACCAACTGTTTAAGTCTTTGACAATGAGCTTCCGTCAACTCCTTTTTCCCCGTCTCTTTGTTTAGTACTAATCGGCCTAAAACATGTTTCACTGAACGAACACACTGCAACCCCTCTAGGTCGGGGTACTCTTCAACTAGCTCCGCCATATCTTCTTCCCATTGTGCTTCTTTCCCAATATACCCTGATCGTCCTACTCGGGCCGGATCCTTGTTTTGATTTGCACTAGCCTTCGCTTTAGCACTTTTTTCCTGCACGTAATAGTAAAAAAACAATTAGCAAAATATGAAATGAATAATATACATGAGTTATTAATAGAAAAAGTATAAATTAAAGTCGCACATACCAAAAAGTCTTTCGATCTTTTGGACGCAACGAAGTCTTCCCAATCACGATCGTCCAAAAACTTGTAATCATCAAATGGTGATTTGTTTTTGTTGACATAATTTGTAACAAGGTTGTTCTTAAACTTCCTAAATAGATCGTTGGCTATCCTGAGTTGTGTGCCCTTTGCATTATCATTTGGAATGTTCCAAGTTTCCTAATGGTTTTCAGAAAAAAAAAAAAAAAAAAAAAAAAAAAAAAAAAAAAAAAGGATATTAACTCGCTGATACAAATACATAAATAAATTAAATCACATATATAGTTTTAATAAACATAACACCTTGGTAGATAGCCATAACTGATCCTTCATCGCCTGTGTTACTTTATCCCATTCCAAATGATAAGAAATACGTGATTTCAACTCGAGTGAGAACCATGAAGCAAATCTACCGCGTGTGGGTCCAATAGCTAGTCCATCCTCATTGAAATCGATATAGAACGACTCAGGTGGATATATTTTCTTACCCTTTGCTTTACCTCGCTTACCTCTTCGTGACATTGTATTAACCCGCGAAATCGATTGTGGGTGGTTTCTTCCATGAGAAAGAGGATGTGTAGCCTCTGATCCGGGTAATTGTGAGTGGGTGGTTTCTTCTATGCGAAAGAGAAGAGGAGTGGGGAGTATTAACCCGCGAATCTTACCGCCAAAGTATCACATTGTGTTAATATTAAACTCTAATTTATGAAACAATATATATCTATCACTTTATTTTTAGTTTGTTTGAGCTTAGTGAGCTATGTTAAAAAAAAAAAAAAAAAAAAAAAAAAAAAAAGCCTTAGCGAGCTAATGATATTACTAAGAGAATGTCATCTCTAATAATCCTAATTATTTGAGTATAGTTTAAATAGTTAATCCGGTAAAATGTATTACTCATAAATAAAAGGTTAGCAAGCTAATGATATTGAATTATATAAACACCTACATCATCTTTACTACATATAAAACATTTTTTTTAGTAAATGGTTACTCCGATAAAATGTATTACTCATAAAAAAAAGGTTAACTACAAATGAAATTTGGTTGAAGTATCACATTAACCTCAAGCTAAACTTGATAATCACGAAATAAAGAGTTTTTATGACATGCCATAAAAACAAACAATTCTAGCTACAACTAACTACCAATAATCCAAACAGCTAGAGACTACCAAGACGGCCGACATCAGAACATCCAGGAGACTCCAAACACCAATGCATAACTCTCCAAGCCAATCCAGCAGCAACATGCAGGGAGCATAAGATACCAAATGAGACTGCCTCCTTAAAAAACCTTCCCAAGAAAAAAACCCAGTGGGAAAAACCCTGGATAAGGAAAAAAGAGTACAGCTCTCAAATGGAACTCCCGTCATCTTGAGTTACGTTTTTGACAAATGTAATAAACACATCAAGAAGCAATCTTGAGATAACACTAATCATTGATCTTCCTTTGGAGATAGGAATAAGATACGAAACCACATCAGACATTATTGGGGGAATAGCGTGCATATCAAAGACAACCCGAACCTTAAGCCAAACCTGCATAGAACATGGACATTCAAAAAGTAAATGGTTATGAGAATCTCGAATATTTAGCAATCGTATAAATACTTTTATAAGATAAAAATGACTTAAATGTTAGATACAATTACCATTAGATTGAAATTTTAACACATTAAATAAAGTTACACTTGTCATAGGATAACTTACGTTGTATTGAATATAAAAATAAAAATATCCTTTAGATCGACTTCTTCTAATTTTCTTCAATGTTACACAATCCTGTAAATAAAAAAATAATATAAATATATTAGGTTAGTTATAACATATATATTAACAAAATAATTAATTTCAAAAAAAAAATAAATAAATAATTAATATAAAAAATAATTAAGTTGTATCAAACCTTCGTTGTAGCATGACATCACTCAACCCATAATCCTTCGTTATGGTCGGATCGTAAGTATGCAGGTTCAACAGTATCATCATCTAACGGAGGAACGCCATCAGAAAAGGGTGGTAACTCGTCAAACTGATCATATTCTTCCTCATCGACCACATTATCAACACCAAGTATACGTCGTTTACCATGCAAGACAATGTGCCATCTTGATTTACTTGGGTCCTTAACAAAGAATACCTGAGTGGCTAATTTTGCGAGAATAAAGGGGTCAGATGTATAGCCGTCTGTTGAAAGGTCTACAAGTGTGAAACCTTTTTCGTCTACCATAACACCTCGTGAGTTGTTAGTCACCCACTTACATTTGAAAAGGGGTATAGTGAAAGTATTATAATCCAACTCCCATATTTCTTGTATAACACCGTAAAATGAGTTCTTGGCATTTGTAGCCCTTGCATCATGATTACTTCTATCAAATTCCATTGTCGAGGCTATTAATGTAACTCCACTATTTTGCACTGTACTTTTTTCATCTTGCATTTGAGTGTAGAATGTATAACCATTAATATCGTATCCTTGATAAGATCTAACCACACATCTTGGTCCCTCTCCCAACCTTTCCACTGTTTTATCAACATTTGGTTGACCTAAATTTTCCGCCACGATGTTTTAAGCCAATATTCAACATTTGGTTGTCCTAAACTCTCGCGATATGTCGCTCGTAAATTTTGTATGTGTTGTTCAATGTATGGAGTAAGACATGTCATGTGTTGTAGGACTACAGAATGGGCAATCTGTAAAGCATGACGGTCTGGGTCGATCATTTTCAATCCAATTGTCCCTTCCCCTGAAAGTCTTCCCTCGTGACGAGAACGTGGAATGCCAATATTCCCGACACCTTTCACAATGTCATTACCGAATTCAATTAACTCCTCAGCAAGGTATCCGGTTACGATACTGCCCTCTGGTCGCGCCCGGTTCCTTACATACCCTTTTAATACACCCATATATCTCTCGAAAGGGTACATATAACGTAGGAATACCGGACCACAAGCCATAATTTCTCCTACAATGTGAGATACGAGGTGAACCATGACATCAAAGAAGGAAGGCGGAAAATACATCTCTAGTTCACAGAGCGTGAGGATAATATCGCTTTGCCATGAATCTAGCACTTCAGGATCAATCACTTTTGAATGAATCATGTTGAAAAACAAGCAAAGTTTTGTGATTGTATGTCGGACGTTGTTTGGCAGTAATCCGCGAATAGCAATAGGAATCATATGTGTCATGAACACATGACAATCGTGTGACTTCATACCAACCAATTTACAGTCTTGAACTGACACCAACTTCTTAATGTTTGCAGAATAGCTTGACGGAACCTTAATACCATGTAAGCATTGACAAAATTGCGTTTTTTTCGGCTTTCGACATAGTATAACAAGCAGGTGGAAGATATGTGCCCCTTTGCCCTTCTTCGGGCGCAAGTTGTGATCGAATACCCATTTCAACCATGTCTTTTCGAGCATTAACCCCGTCTTTTGTTTTCCCGGTAATGTTTAATAATAAGCCTATCAAGCTATCACACACGTTTTTTTCGATATGCATAACATCTAGGCAATGTCGGACTTCTAAAAACTGCCAATATTCTAAGTCCCAAAATATTGACTTTTTTTCCACTTTCCTTTTGGGATTCGACTATTCTTTGATTTTCCAAACACGGTATTTACATTTTGAACTCGGGAGAGTGCATCTTTTCCGTCAAATCGTGTCCTTACCCTTCCATCCTCCGTCGTCCCATCAAACTCCCCATTCATTTTACGATACCGGTGATTTCTCGCAAGCGATCTTCGATGCCCCATGAAAACTGTTTTTTTGCAATTACTTAACCACCTCGAAGATGTTTGATCTTCACAAACAGGACACGCAAATTTTCCTTTTGTACTATACCCTGAAAGATTTCCGTATGCCGGAAAATCACTTATGGTGCAAAAAATCATAGCTCGCATTTGGAAGTAGTCCTTTTTATATGCATCATATACATTAACTCCCTTACCCCATAAAGTTTTCAAGTCATCAATCAACGGAGCCAAATAAACATCTATGTCATTACCAGGTTGTTTTGGACCTTCAATCAACAATGACATCATGATGTATTTACGTTTCATGCATAACCACGGTGGAAGATTGTAAATGCATAAAAGAACCAGCCAAGTACTGTGTTTACTACTCATGTTTCCAAACGGATTAATTCCGTCCGAACTAAGACCAAACCGTATATTTCTAATCTCGCCACCAAATTCCTCATATTTATTATTAATCTTTCTCCATTGAGGTGAATCAGCCACATGCCTTAATTTTCCATCCTTTTTACGCTCATCGGAATGCCAACGCAACAATTTTGCATCTTTCTCGTTCGCAAATAATCGTTTCAGTCTTGGTATGATGGGCAAATACCATAATAACTTTGCGGGGGGGGCCATATTTCATTTCGTTGTCGTTTATTTTTATTTCACTTTTATACCTCGACTCTTTACAAATAGGACATCTGTGTATATTTTCATACGTATCTCTGTATAAGATACAATCATTCGGACACGCATGTATTCTTTCAACTTCTAAATCCGTTGGACACATCATTTTCTTGGCTTGATATAACGAAATAGGTAATCCATTATCTTTAGGAAGCATTTCATGCACAGCCTCTAATAGGTCTGTGAAACTTGTATCCGTCCATCTATGTTTTGCTTTTACGCCAAACAACTTCAAAACACCAGAAAGAATAGAAAATTTTGTGCAACCATCATACAATGATTTTTGTGAGTCCTCAAGCAGTGTTTGCAATTTTTCTTGATCATTGTCACCAGTCGTATCCTCCACATTATCAGACATCTCATTTGAGTTTTCACAGTCATCGTTACTGTAGGAATCACCATTTTCATTATCAATAGTTTTACGAACTGATGTGCTGTTATCACCTAGTAATTCACCGTGTTTTGACCAACATGTGTACTTTTGCACAAAACCACGTGTAATCAAATGATACTCAATATCTTTGATATTTGCAAGTCTTGCAAAATTTTTGCAATCTATACAAGGACAATAAATTTTAGCACCTCCACTATTCACCCTATTATTCTCAGCAAAGGTAAGAAAATCTTGCACGCCTTTCAAATAAGCTGGATCAGAACGTCGGATATTGTACATCCATGTACTACGATTCATCTGAAATTAGAAAACAATAATACTAGAAGGTATGTATTATATGCATAATAAGAATAAAGGTGGTTATAGTTGTTTCTATGGTTGAGCAAATCCAACCGAAAACCGACCCGAACCGATAAACAGACCGAAACCGAACCGAATCAAGCTTTTTCGGTTCGGTTTCGGTTTTGTATATTTATTTTGGTTTTGGTCGGTTTCGGTTCGGGTTCGGTTCGATTCGGTTCAGGCCGGGTCGGTTTCTGTTGGTTCGGGTTGGGTTTGACCCGATGCTCGCCCTTAGTTGTTTCTAACCTACTTTTGAACAATGTGTGTCTCATATGCATATACATATACATTTTATTACCATATACTACGTATACAAGTGCAACAAATTATATTTTACAATAAACTGTTCTTAAGTCATGCTTAAGTTAATGTTTACGTATTTTCTTTCGTAAAACTAGGCAAGGAACCATTGTACCTTAATTGGTTAAGGTCTTTATTCTCAAAATGTCGTATTTTCTGCTTTTTAGTTGTTAAAAAAAATATAAGTATGTAAATTATCAATGATTAGTTACGACATAAAACTTGGTCTAATATTTAAAGTGATGATAATACATTCTCTTTTTGTTGCCATGAGATTGCAAAAAATATATAAGTACAAACTGCTTTTCTTTAATTCTTTATAAATGGCTATGCTATATTCAGGGCCGGTCCTGAGTTTTCGGATGCCCTGGGCGAGCCGACAAAAGAATGCCCCTTGTAAACAAAGAACGCATTACTTTTGGAGGTTCGAAACCTAGTTAAGCTAGGGAATTCATTCCCACGTTGATTCTTATTTAACAAAAATAAACTGTTACGAAACAAGATCAAGTTTGAATTATAAGTTAGACATGTATCTTAAACAGGTGCGTTTCTTAAAGAAAAACATCAACTCGTAGTCATAACTTACTACAAAAATCACTTTCTTTACTAAAATTAATAACCTTTTTATTATAACTAACAGTTACAATAAAAACTAGATAAGAATTGGCCGCAACTTTTACTTATACGTATACTATTAAATGAGAAAAACTATTTATATCTCATTGACTATTAAAAAATCTAAAATGAATTAACTATTTGCAATTCTGACGAAAAAAACTAAAGTTAAAAATGAGGAAGAAAAGTAGAAAACTAATAAGTAAAAGAAAATAATTCAATTGAGTTTCTTTCACATTTATCAAAACTACTTTTAACTACCCCGTGAACCTTTCACAGTTTCACCAGTATTCAATATTTATATTCTCCTCTCTCTCTTATTGTCATCTTCCCCACTCAAAATGAAGCACAAGTTAAGATAGATGAACTAAACTTCTCATTTAATGGAGGTGTGATCATTTTATAACATGAGGACTTCCTTTTAATCCCTATATTGTTAGCTGGTAATATCAAAGCACTTTCTCATATTATATTCGGGTTTTCATGATAGCTAACGATGAACACCCCCAGTGGCGGATACAGGATTTTAAAACGTGTGTGGCACGAATCTAGGCTCGCTTCGCTTCGTGAACAGTTCTAAATTTTAGTAGTCCATTATTTAAGGTAAAACTAGTTCATTGTGGTTTTTGTTTTCGAATCCGGGTAACTAAAATGAAGTATAGAAATAATATAACTTGAATTGTAGAAAGAAGTTTACGAAATCTTTATAACTACAAAGTATATTTGTTTTAATAAATAAATAATCAAAATTTTCACCGTGTTTGCATAAGTCAAATTAATAAGTTATTAAGAGGTATTTATGAAAGCAAACATCAACTACAATGAACTACGTAAAAAAAAGACACACAAATGACCCCTATGGGCACAGCCCCCTTTACACATTTTTAAACGAGTCTATAGCATAGCCCGTCCTTTTATACATTAAAAAATAACAGAAGAAAGTGACTAACAAGATAAATAAGACAAAAGTACTACTGTTCATCCTCTTCCATCTTTACCCTCTTCCTTTTATTTCTAAAAAACACAGCTCAAAAACTTTTCTTTCTACATGGGTGTAGCCTATATTAACTACGTAACCCCCTCAATGCAACAAATGACTAGACTTTATGAAAATATACAATTTAGATCACTTTACATTTTAGTCATTCGTTAATATAAAAAGACGTAAGCATATCAATTTACCTACATACATATATAAAAAATTATATAATATATAATATATATAACCAAAGGTAAAAATTCACACATAAATAAGCGAGGATATTAGTTTGCGTACCTTCTTAAATTTGAAGTTAACTAGGCATACTTTGAGAGCTTTGGTTTGTTTGAAGCTTTTGTTATGTTCAAAGGGGTTTGATTGGCGAAAATGATTATGATGAATGAGTATTGTTGCAGGAGTGTAGACTGAAGTTGAAATGCAGCTTGTGGTGGAATCTGATAACAACTCACTAAATTTATGGAACTATTTAGTCAAAGAACCGATCCATAAAATTTGTTGGGCCTACCTTTTGAAATTTTGGTACGCTCCACCAAAAATCATTCCAAAAGAACCGTTCCATAAAAATATTTTGTGTCCATCTTGAATTTTGGAACGCTTCACTTTGTTACCGTTCCAAAAAATGCGTTCCAAATACTCCATTTTGTAGTAGTGTCAGTGAAATGTTTCTATGTGGCGATTCAGTCATCATCGTGCTTAGAAACCCCAAGTAAAAGATATTATTCTATGTTCTTTTATCGAACATTATGCCTTTCAAAAAAAAATGTGATAACTTTGTTTTGAGATCAGATTACTTAGTGATATATGATAAATGTAATTTCATATTTTTGTATGAACTATTGAACTGATCCATGTTATGTTCATAAATTGCAGGTATGAAGCAATAACAGTTCTGAAAAAGTATGTGGGCGTATAGCATTTTGGGTCCAACCCACCCGACCTAAACATATAATCACCTGTTTAGAGCCGTTATTCTACTTGCCTGACCCATTCGAACCACTTCATTTTTGGACCTTTCATTTACCCACACGCATCACTCTCACGTGAGCAAAGTTATGTGGGCATTCTGCATCTAAATGGAAGCAATTTCAGTGCTTCCTCTGCCAACTATGATGCAGAAAACTAAGGTTTAGATTTCTGAACAAATACCTTATTTTAGTGTTACTTTACTTTAACTGGTATAATTGAAAAAACATTAATGTGACTATTTTTCAAAATGTAGATGATCGAACCTGCTACTGCTCATTATGTGTTTGCACTTTGAGTTGCGAGATTCATGGGATGTGCTCACTAGGTCATTCAGGTGGGTTTCCATTTTTCTAAAACCATTTGCTTATGTACACAAAAAAAAAAAAAAAAAAATATATATATATATATATATATATATATATATATATATATATATATATATATATATATATTTGCTTATGTATATATATATATATATATGAACTGTATATTGTTACCACTCTATTTTGTGACAAGGGTAAGCTAAAATTTTCAATATAGTATGTTCTGATCTATTACCAGGCATTATTGACCATTTGACCTACATCATTAACAGATTAAATAATCCACAAGTTTACCCTTACATATGTTTTCATGCTGCTTTTACTTTTTTTTAATGTTGTTTTTTATGTGGTTTCTGCTGATCTTTTTATGCTTTTTGGATGCTCATACATATGTGGTTTGTCTGATCCCTACTTTAGTTAATCTAACGTTGAACAAATTGTGTGTCTGTGTCAGTGGTAAAAACTTTTTGCATCAGTGAAGTTAACATATGCACCTTAGATTTAAATTGGCCAACAACTAATTCATTCATTTATGTATGTAAAAGTGTACATATTAATCGCGTCTGCTACCAAAAATGTCAGCTACAACAGCCTCTACAATCAGATATCAGAGTCGAGTAGTCGACCCCATTTGGACCATATAAGAATCAGGAGTAGAATTTAACTTTTTTCAAAGCTGTGTTACAGGAATCAACGGATGAGCCGGCGAAGTTGGCTACAAAACTACATGTGGTAAGTCACCTTTGTGAGTGTACTTTCATTTTGATTTTCTTTGTAGTAATTATGAGCCATAGAGAAATGTGGGAATGAATATGCGAGATCACAACAGGTGATGCAGATTATTCGGGCTTTATCTCAACCTCAAGTATTGTTATATTCTGCAACGGTTTTAGTTGAAGTTGAAAAGACAGCAAGTTCATTAGCGAATCATTGCTGTTGGAAAGATAAATGAACCGAATCACGTATAATAAGCATAAGAACGTATAATAAGCATGTTTCTACGTCCTCCTAAGCAGAAAACTACTCTAAAGTAATCCCAAACAGCATGTATAGTTACTTTGATTATTTTTCTTGCAATATATTTGATTGATTTTGAGGAAAATTTGGATGGTGGTTTCTAGTAGGTTTTCTGTTGGGGATAAGACAGACACTTTTAGAGACTAAAGACGGTGGCAGCAGGTGGGTTTCCCGCTCAATATGTTCAGCTGAAGATGAAGATTTTAACTACAGGCAGAGGCGGAGCCACGGGAGGGGCACGAACCGAACCGAGTAAACCAGAGTAATTTTGGTTCGGGCTGAAAACCGAGAAAACACAACCAAAACCAACTGAAATCGACTCATCCCGAACCGAACCGAGTAAACCCGAGTAATTTCGGTTCGGTATTCGGTTTAGGTTTTCCTCCAATTTTGGTTTCGGGATTTCTCGGTTCGGGTCGGTATTGGCCCGATGCTCACCCCTATGCACATGTATCTTTAAGAAACATTACGTAAATATAAATACAAACAACAAAACTTTAACAATAGATTTATGATATTCAGCTTTATCACAAACGTCATTATGTTTACACTTGTATTCAATTGTATTACAAATATATGAAGCGTGCACATGTGCATAATCCAATGTCTTTAACAGTTGGTTCATCTTTTAGGCGTGCACATGTATTACTGATATAAGTCTGTCATCCACAACGTCAAGTAACCTGCCACCATCAATTATCATTCACCACATCAATACATGTTTTTTGAACCATTGTATCTTGTTATTTTATCTCTATAAAAGGAACTGCCTTCACAACCGAATTGTTATCGAAATCGCAAATGAAAAAATCATGCGCATTTAAGTGTCATTTGTGGCAAATGAATGTTAATTTTATAATAATTTTTTTATTCTTTGGGCAAATGTCTTTTGTTTCTTCTGTAATGTACTTCAATGTTGCTTTAACCACCCTTTCCATCAATTTTAGTGGAAAGAAACAAAAAAGTCTCCAAAATCTCTTCAGGTTTATTTCCATCTCACAAACCATCATCATCGTAAGAACATATAAACGTAATCCAAAAATTCAACACAACACAATATTAAATTCACAACTAATTTCCTCATTTTTTTAGATCCACCTCTTGCACAAATATTATCTATTTAATATGATCATTAAGTTGATGGTTGAAATTAATTTCGAGAACAAACATATATAATCAAAACAATTCTGAAACTCAATATCAAAGAGAAAAACAGTAAAAGACATAATAAAAATAGCGATTTTAAAACCTCAAAGTACAAACGAACCTTAAACCTCAAAGTTGATGCTCAGTTTTCTCTTATCTTAAAGTTAAGGGACTGGAAGTGAAATTAAAGTTGACTTGAAGTCAACCAATCAACTTGCCTTTACTCTTTCTAACTCCAGTAATGGAACTTTTATTTTGATCGCATTCATTTCAAAGACTTCCATCCATTCATCATCGCTATC
This sequence comes from Artemisia tridentata subsp. tridentata, assembly GCA_021014915.2. NCBI lineage: Eukaryota > Viridiplantae > Streptophyta > Magnoliopsida > Asterales > Asteraceae > Artemisia > Artemisia tridentata. Next base: position 40,929,546 of record CP139508.1, read on the forward strand.
TTGTAAGTCATTTCTAATTACTTTTTATTCTTTCATTTTTGTATTTGCATACTAAACAACTTATTAATATTATTATTTGTTCATTAGTGGTTGGGTAATCTTAAAACAAAGCAAAAAGTATTATATATAGCCAAAGAAAACTTATGTCAAATGTTTGGGTCATGGTCGGGTTTTCACTCGTCTTGGTGTTATATGTAAGTTGGATTGTTGGGCTGTCATATTTGTAATTTTTAAGACCATTAAAGGTCGGATCCTTGTAGTTTTTAGGGTCGTGATATCATTTGTTATTTCAAGAAGAAAAAAAATTTTCAAGTCCAATCGAAAATAGTATTATCAAGATTGAATTGCAAAATCACACATTTTGTTTTTGAAATGCAATCTTTCAAGCCTTTTTTTATATAAAATTGTCTTAACACATATAAGCAACTAGCATGCATGTCCTGTTGTATAAAACAAAAGCACTCGCATGTCATGGTATTAATTTAATTAGTGTTTCATCTGTATTTGTATTTTTACTCTTTCTGATGATCTTTTCTCGTGAACACATGCAGCTCGATCTCATTATTGATAATGGCTACTACGTCCATTCCTCATCGGTGGAAATATGACGTCTTTATAAGTTTCAGAGGTGAAGATATCCGTAAAAACTTCATGGATCATATGTTCAAGGATTTCAAGCAAAAAGGAATTCATGCTTTTAGAGATGATAGAGAGTTGCCTAAAGGAGAAGAGATATCTCCTCAACTCTACAAAGCCATTGAAGAATCAAGGTTTTTGATAGTTATCTTCTCCAAAAATTACGCTTCTTCATCATGGTGTCTGAGGGAACTTGTCAAAATACTTGAATGCAAGCAGATTGAAGATCCCAAGCATGAGGTTCGGGTTATCTTTTATGATGCCAAGCCTGATGTTGTGAGGAAAAGAAAAAGGAGTTACGCAAAAGCATTTGCCAAACATGATGTTTCAAATAGAACAGAGGTGGATAAATGGAAGGAAGCTTTATCCATGGCGGCTAACTTATCTGGATGGGATCTCCAGGACATGACAAATGGGTAAATTTCTTGTTTTTGTGTAATTATCTTGTAGCTCTACTAAAGCTTAACACTATGTAGTTTCTCTTACTTATTGTGTCTTTGTGATAAACAGGTTTGAGTCCAAGTTCATCGATTCCATTTCAAGAGAAATCCTCAAAAAATTATGTGACGGACCCTTGCATGTTGGTGAGAACCTTGTTGGCATAGATATCCATTTCGACAAATTAGACTTGTCACGCTTCGTTGGGTCTGATAAGGTTAACATGATTGGAATATGTGGTATAAGCGGAATAGGAAAGACGACCCTTACCAAAGCTATTTATAATTTGATGTATGTCCACTTTGAAGGGAGTTGCTTTTGTGAAGATGTCAAAGAAGTCACAAAACGACAAGGCCTGATTCAAGTCCAACTGCATATGATTGGAAAGATCTCGAAAATAGAAGATTTGAAGATATCAAGTGTTGGTGAAGGAATTATGGTACTAAAGAAGATGATGTCATCAAGGCCGATCCTGCTTGTTTTGGATGATGTGGATGATCATGAGCAGTTAGAAGCACTAGCAGGTTCACCTACATGGTTTTGCCCTGGAAGTTTGATTATTTTCACTGGTAAAGATAAACAGTTGCTAAGATCACATAGAGTGGATGAAATCCATGAAATGGGAAATTTATATACGTGTGAAGCTCTTGAGCTCTTTAGTTTATATGCATTTGGGAAAAGGCATCCTACATATGATTTTGAAGAATTTGCTTCCCAAATTGTGAAATATTTGCATGGTCACCCTTTGGCTCTCAAAGTTTTTGGTCGACTATTGTATCATAAGTCTCTGTATGTTTGGAAAAGTGAGTTGGATAGACTCCAAACATATCCTAATTCAGAGATAGTACAAAAACTTCGACCAAGTTTTGATATCTTGGCATCTGATCAGAAAAGAATGTTTCTTGACATTGCATGTGCCTTCATTGGGGAAAACAAAGATTTTGCTGCAAGTGTGCTAGACAGCAGTCATTGTTCTGCAAATGCTATTATTGAAGTTCTAGCTGATAAGTTCCTAATAACAGTACCTGCATATGATATGCGTCTTCAAATGCATGAATTGATTCAAAGCATGGCAATGGAAATTGTTCGTGAAGAATTTATCATGACTGGGAAACAGAGAAGATTGTGTATATCATCTGTAATTTACAATGCATCGAGTGAAAAGAATGTAAGAAGTGGCATATTCTTCTTTACACAATTGCATAAGTTACTCTTTATAATTTAAGCTACATGTTCTTGCTTTTCCAGGTGGCAATGACTGAAGCAATTGAAGTTCTAGTCCTTTCGTTAGAGAAATTTAGCCAAAAGGTTCACATAGATGCTATTGATTTTGCACATATGAAAAAGTTGCGGATCCTGAAAATCTATCAAGAGGAAAAAGTATCTAAGCAGAAACTTGAACTGAAGGGCCACAATGTGATCTTCTCAGGAAATTTGTATTATTTGTCCAATGGGCTAAGCTTGTTTTGTTGGCATGGATGCCCTTTCAAGTACTTACCTTCAGATTTCTATCCAGAAAACATTGTGGCCATTGACCTGTCTTACAGCAGCATAAAAAATTTTTGGACGACACCTAAGGTATTTCCTTGTACACACATGTTTTTCTATTTGATACCGAATGACCCGAGAACTTATATATATATATTTTTTTCTCTTTCAATGTCAGTGCTTTAGAAGGTTGAAAGTAATGAAGCTAAGGTACTGTTGTAACCTAACAACCACCCCTAACTTCTCAGAGATTTCAAATCTCGAAGAGCTAGATCTTGAAGGTTGTGTGAATTTGGTTAGCGTTCACCCCTCAATTGGAATGCTCAAGAGGCTTGTTGTGTTAAATCTAAGAGACTGCAAATGGCTTCGGAAATTTCCAAGTAATGTGGAAATGGATGCTCTTCAAGTTTTGAATCTAACGGGGTGCCTAAAAGTCGACCAACTACCTGAAGCATTGGGTCGGATCAAAAGCTTAACGGAGCTTCATGTTGACAAAACTGCCATTACAGAACTTCCTTCTTTTGTATCCTCTCTAATAAACCTTGAATCATTGTCATTCGGTGGACAAGGGAGGATTCAACCTAGATGGTGGACTTCAATCACTGCTCCTTTTGGTTTACTAAGTAAACAACAACATCCCCAAAGATCAGTTTCATTAGAAGGTTTACATATGTTAAAGAGACTGAATTTAAGCTACTGCAATTTAGAACAAGTGCCTGAGAGCATTGGAGGCTTATCATGTCTAAAAGTGCTATTGTTAAATGGGAACAATTTTACTAGCTTGCCTGGAAGTTTGAGTCAACTTTCTCATCTTCAATATCTTTATGTTGATGGTTGCAAGAAGCTGGAAGTGTTGCCCGAACTTCCACATAGCGATCTTTATGCATCTGATTGCACCTCCTTAAGAGAAGTGTCGGGATCATATAAAGGCCCAATCAGGTACAAAGTTTTCAGCAATTGTCCAAAGCTGTTTAAGAATGTTACCATTGATAGCGAGGGGTCAATATCGAAGACTCAGTGTCTTGACTCATCTATAACTTCCCAAGGCTTTATTCACCAGCTTTCTGCTATCCTTGGGCTTTTCGGTTTCCGGACTCAGTGTCAATTCTTCTTGCAAGACATTGGCTATGGTTCTTTAGATATAGGATATCATGGGAATAGCATTCCAGAGTGGTTTACAAATAGAAGTAAGGGAAAACATGTAAAGGTTGAATTACTATCAGATTGGTGTTATGATAAGTTTAGGGGATATGGAGCTTGTGTTGTTTTTAAGACAAAAAAGCCTTTCAAAGAATTTAAAGGATACTCTCTAAATGGAGCTTCTCTGAAACCATACGGTTACATTCCAGATGTAATTAGGGATTATTTTGAGAAAGAGGTGATAGGAATCCAAGATTCATATATGATATGGTTGCATTATACGAGGGATACACGGGGATGGGAGGAAGCAAAGAATTTTGTAACATTTTGTTTTGAAGAGAATAATGAAGATATTGAGGTGAAGGAGTTTGGTGTAAGACTAATTTGTGATGAAGATTTACAACAAGAAGAAGACGGCACAAACTTGAATAGTATGTTCCCAACTCAATCACAACATGGTGGGGCCATCATCTATGAAGGGCCTTCTGGATCTATTGAATGGTCGTGCTAGTCAAATAACATAGGTGTTTGTTTATATGCCAAACTTTACAAAGGTGTTTGTAATTTTTATTTGTTAGTTAGTAGTCCAATTACAAGTTTGATTTATTAATCGTAAATATTGAGTGTTTTTTTTTTTTTTTTTTTTTTTTTTTTTTTTTGACACCCACCACGTGTTTGATGAAATGTATATGATTAGAAATCATTTATTATTATACCGGCAAACTATTATTCTTCAGCTTGTTTGTAGATTTTTTTCGATTTCTGACGGATTAAGAATAGATTGTGGTCTTTTGAAGTTGCGATGTGCAAAGTCAGATAATAACCTTGCTGCAGTTTGCCTTTTGAAAAATCTATTTCTTCCCCTCTGAGATGAGACTAGATGATTGTCGCTTTAGAAACTTCCTACATGTAAGTTTGTAGTAAGTTTTACCTTAGACAATCCTCTCTATTTTCCAGATATGTCTTGTTACTTTAATGTTAGTGGTACTTTAATGATTGTCACTTTCATCTTAAATAGGCATTAACCTATATTACATGTCAGTGGCATCAAACACTTTCTCATGATAATTTTCTAAGACAAGCCAATCCATAGTTAGAAGGTACCACACAATGAGTATCAAATTTGACTACGCCCAATGTTTAAACTTTAGCATACATTATTTTTATAATAAGCATCTAACAATCAAAACCATATATTTATAGTAATCGCAATCCAATGTTAGAATTTCTAGTCAAGATTATACCAAAGAAATATCGTAAAGTTCCCATGCAATGGAATCAAAGACAAGCAAGTGATACAAACACAAACTATCAAGCAGGTAGAAGAAAAGAAAATACATGGTAATCCCCATAAACAACTGTTATATTTAGCTAAGCATGTACATGTAATCTACCTATAATATATGGTACTCCCACCCATCCTTCATGAATACAAAAACCCTCTTCACAGTATAATAATACCACCAAACTCCAAACTAAAATGCCCATTTATCAGTTTCATTTTTCCCCGTTTGACTTTCTGACGACACCTTAAACGGTCCGCTTGACCCAAATGGATCTGAGTCATCAAATGAGTATGTATGACCATGGTCAAAACCCGCATTGCTACTCATTGAATCAAACCTTGCGAAACTACGGTCTTGTGCCGTGCTGCTCATTGAGCCAGGAACCGAATCATCAAACCCAAATGGACTCTTTTTCTGGAAGAAACTATTACTGCCTTGCGGGGAATCACTTTTCCTTGGACTTGCAGTGAAGCTACTGGAGTCAAAGAAATAACTCTCTCCATGCTTCTCATGTTCGGCATCCTGTAAAAATGAAGTTTTTTGCATTCATAGAGATACGTTTCCAATTGTTTTTTATCTTCAAACAGCTTTGTTCTAGGTTTATGTTTTTCTAATTATGACAAGCATACCAAAACAGTTCGCAATTGATACAAACCAGATATGGATTGGTTCAGTTTCCAGGTCCACTCTAGAGCAGTAAGTAGCATTAATTTTCAGATATGGATTGGTTCAGTTTCGGTATTAATTTTTCACTCTAAAGCATTTATTTATCTTTTCATTTAGTAGCACATATGTAGCATTTTTCCACCTTATGTTGTAATACCCTTCTATAAACTTATACACTATCCATGCAATGATATAATTGAAAAAAAAGATATGAACTCACCTTAGCTGTGTCACTATTGAATCCCCACACCGAATCTACATCATCATTGTTGTCGAAAGTACCCCATCCTTGGTCATCAAAACCCCTAATAGAAGAAGATCGAACTCGATAAACAAGAGCAATAGACTAGTGCATGTTTAGATCTTTCCAGCAAACAAGGTATAGGTACACGTTTTGTTGTATTTAGACAATGAAAGATCAGACCATAAACAGAATCCAATTGGTACCTTTCTGTGTCAGCATCAAAGCTCTTTCCGAAATGGTTAAATGAATCCTCCTTGGTTGGACTTTCAAATATCTTTTGTGTTGTGGGACTACCAGCTGGGCTTGATGAAATTGAAAATATCTTTTCTGTGTCAGAATCCAATGGAAGTTTGAGTCAACTTTCTCATCTTGTACATCTTCATGTTGATGGTTGCAAGAAGCTGGAAGTGTTGCCCGAACTTCCAAATAGCCAAATTGATCTTTATGCATCTGATTGCACCTCCTTAAGAGAAGTGTCGAGATCATATAATGTAAATTATTTCAGAAATTGTCCAAAACTGTTTAAGAATGTTACCATTGATGGCGAGGGGTCAATATCGAAGACTCAGTGTCTTGACTCATCTATAACTTCCCAAGGCTTTATTCACCAGCTTTCTGGTATCCTTGGGCTTTTGGGTTTCGAGACTAACAGATGTGAATTCTTCTTGCAAGACATTGGTATTCTTTAGATATAGCATATCATGGGAATAGCATTCCAGAGTGGTTTACAAATAGAAGGGAAAACATGTAAAGGTTGAATTACCATCAGATTGGTGTTATGATAAGTTTAGGGGATATGGAGCTTGTGTTGTTTTTAAGAGAAAAAAGCCTTTCAAAGAATTGAAAGGATACTCTCTAAATGGAGCTTCTCTGAATTATCCACACGGTTTCATTCCACGTGTAATTAGGGATTATTTTGAGAAAGAGGTGATAGGAATCCAAGATTCATATATGATATTGTTGCATTATACGAGGTGGAGGGATCCAGGGAAATGGAAGGAAGCAAAAAATTTTGTAACATTTTGTTTTGAAGAGAATAATGAAGATATTGAGGTGAAGGAGTTTGGTGTAAGACTAATTTGTGATGAAGATTTACAACAAGCAGAAGACGTCACAAGTAGTATGTTCCCAACTCAATCACAACATGGTGGGGCCATCAGCTATACTCTCTTTGGTTGGGTTCCTGAATTTAATTGGTCGTGCTAGTCCAATAACAAAGGTGTTTGTTTATATGCCAAACTATATTTTCCTAATAGATTATAATTTTTATTTTTTAGTTACTGGTAGTCCAATTACAAGTTTGATTTATTAATCGTAAATATTAAGTTTTAGTTTTTTGTTGATAACGAAAATGTTTTACTTTTTCTATAGTAGACACCCACCACGTGTTTGATGAAATGTATATGATTAGAAATCATTTATTATTATACTGGCAAACTATTATTCTTCGGCTTGTTTGTAGATTTTTTTCGATTTTTGACGGATTAAGAATAGATTGTGGTCTTTTGAAGTTGCGATGTGTAGAGTAAGATAATAACCTTGCTGCAATTTGCCTTTTGAAAAATCTACTTCTTCCCCTCTGAGATGAGACTAGATGATTGTCGCTTTAGAAACCTTCCTACATGTAAGTTTTATATTAGACAATCCTCTCTTTTTTCCAGATAATGTTAGCGGTATTCGAATAATTTGGTAGCAGTTCCTATATATAACTACTATGTTCAATTGATCTTCTTGCTTCTAATAATTTGAATAATTCTACTTTCAAATAACAATTTAAGTAATACAGGTGGGTTGACCTTAAATCAACTTTAAATCCCACTTTTAAACCCTCTAAGTGCATATTCAACTATGATATAAATACCTTTTCAAGTCATGCAATACATATTGCTTGATGAATATCTCATTATTACAACTAGAAAGGTACCAGCGTTGCGGCGGCGGTTATCATGTAATCAAAAATATTAGCGAACAAGCTTTACCGCTTATACATTTTCCGTGACAATAACTTTACGAGTGGCAATAATTTTTTGGAGGACTAATTTATCAAATGTAACTTCGACGATACCAATTGCACTCCAAAACCAGAGAACTACATTGCCACTTTCATCATAAATAGGCATTAATCTATATTACATGTCAGTGGCATCAAACACCATCATCCCTGTTCATAACAAGTGCAACGACGCGCAAAACACTTTCTCATGCTAATTTTCTAAGACAAACCAATCCATATTTAGAAGGTACCACACAATGAGTATCAAATTTGACTACGCCTAATGTTTAAACTTTAGCATACATTATTTTTACAATAAGTATCTAACAATCAAAACCATATATTTATAGTAAAGAAAAGTTAAAAAAATAATAAGTAATTGACTGTTAACAATCAGACCTATTAATGTTAACATTAAATTGTTTCATCCATCCGATGTTAACGTTTGGGGTTAAACTTACCCAATTGAGCTAACATTAACGTCGAATTAAATGGAATTCCGTTAATGAACGGTTATAAAAAGTCACCTCCCACCACTTTTAACCTCACAAACATCAACCCTAATTTCTCCCTTGCCGTCAACGACCACTACATTCAACAAAAAATGGCCAGCGAATCTCGATCTGCCTGGGAAGAAAACGAAGAAATGGCGTTGATGAGTTCTTACCTGAACGTCTCTGACATCTGGGCGGAGACTCATGATACGAAGAAAGACGACACAAGTGTCGACAAAAGTGGGAAGTTGCCCATAGTAGAAAAGTGAGGACTTATAAATAGGAACTTAAGTTTGAGTCCGTATTTGATTTTAGCCCAAAAGTAGTTACAACTCGCACGGGTTAGTATATAAACTCAAGTTCTTTTTTAACACCACATATTCAATCCTACAAACGCATAAAAAAAACCCTCTTTGTTCTAAAATCACACAAGCAAAGTCCCCTTTACCTATGGGTAAACTTGTATATTGGTGATTAATTTTATCTATACTAGCCTAACAAAATTCAGGATAAAAGTAACAACGAACTAACAATCTATGATTTCGAATTACTAAATAAATTAAATCCTAAACGAGTCAACAATGGAATAAACTGGGCAAATTGGAAAAGAGTAGGTAACCTGAGCGAGAGTGGGTTTGGGCAAATTGGATTCAATCTTCCGTCTAATTCTTCTCTTCTTTTAACTACACTACTTATTAAAATAGTGTAGGTACCTGAGCGAGAGCGAGAGTATATGGATGGCTCGATTTTTATTTTACATTTACAATCAGATCGATTTCTAGAACAACATGTAACTGCATATAGAGTCTTTATCCAAATCCGCTCTCCTAAAATACTCCTCGAATTTCTCCATCTTCTTTATTTCCTTTCTTTCTCTTCTTTTTTTTTTTTAAGAGGAAGAGCAGCTGTTTGGGTGTGGGTGGGCAAAATGCCATGAAAAGTTTTTTTTAGAAATTGGGGGCAGTGGGTAGGGGTTTTTCAACATTAGTTTTTTTAATTATTTAACATCTTTTTTTTATTATTATTATTTGACATGAGAAAAACAAATTCCGCCGTTAAAAAAGATAAAATAATTAGAAATAAATTATTTAAAAATAAAGAAAAGTTAAAAAAATAATAAGTAATTGACTGTTAACAATCAGACCTATTAATGTTAACATTAAATTGTTTCATCCATCCGATGTTAACGTTTGGGGTTAAACTTACCCAATTGAGCTAACATTAACGTCGAATTAAATGGAATTCCGTTAATGAACGGTTATAAAAAGTCACCTCCCACAACTTTTAACCTCACAAACATCAACCCTAATTTCTCCCTTGCCGTCAACGACCACTACATTCAACAAAAAATGGCCAGCGAATCTCGATCTGCCTGGGAAGAAAACGAAGAAATGGCGTTGATGAGTTCTTACCTGAACGTATCTGACATCCGGGCGGAGACTCATGATACGAAGAAAGACGACACAAGTGTCGACAAAAGTGGGAAGTTGCCCATAGTAGAAAAGTGAGTACTTATAAATAGGAACTTAAGTTTGAGTCCGTATTTGATTTTAGCCCAAAAGTAGTTACAACTCGCACGGGTTAGTATATAAACTCAAGTTCTTTTTTAACACCACATATTCAATCCTACAAACGCATAAAAAAACCTCTTTGTTCTAAAATCAGACTAGCAAAATTCCCGTTTACCTATGGGTAAACTTGTATATTGATGATTAATTTTATCTATACTAGCCTAACAAAATCTATGAGTACTAGTATCATGAAAATTCAGTTATGATAAAAAAAAATGAAATAAATCCTAAACCAGTCAACAATCGAATAAACAAGTTTCTACAAAATGAAAAGAGAAGTAACCTGAGCGAGAGTGGGTTTAGGCAAATTGAAAAAAGGCAACGGCTTCGGCTTCGGCTCCGTCTTTATCCAAATCCGCTCTCCTCGAATTTCTCCATCTTTTTTTTTAGATTCAATCAATCAGATCAAAAACACAATGAAGGATGAAAAGGAAGGAAGGAAGTAAACGGATGGCTAGATTTTGAGTAAATTACATAAATGGTTCACGTGGTTTATCGAAAATTTCACCTATCATCCCTCAAAATTAAAAGTTGCATATATCGTCTCCAAAGAATAACACTCGTGGTCCTTTCTTTGACGAGTGTTAAGTACATTCTGTTATAATTTACACGTTAGCCCCTGTTGGTTAACGATTGTTGCATCGTTTATCCTTTATAATAACGACTGTTTATAATTTAAAGTTTCTCGAGTCTAGATACGTTTTTATACGTTTTTATCCATTTTCGTCCGTTTTTATACGTTTTCATCCTTTGTTTATAAGTTTTTTTACTTTTTATCCATTTTCATATGTCTTTATTACATTTTTATCCGTTTTCATCTATTTTTATATGTATTCTTACGTTTTAATCCATTTTCGTCCGTTTTATATGTTTTTGTAAGGCCTTTTTACGTTTTGATATGTTTTTATCTGTTTTCATCCGATTTTATACATATTTTTACGTTTTTGTTTGTTTTTCATCTGTTTTTATACATATTTTTACATTTTTATACCTATGGATAAAAGTAACAACGAAGCACAAGTGGCATGATTGACAAGTGGCGTATCGAATAAACTAGTCAACAATGGAATAAAAGTAACAACGAAGTAACAATCTATGATTTCGAGTTACAAGTATCATGAATGAAAATTCAAAAAATGAAATAAATAAATGAAATCCTAAACCAGTCAACAATCGAATAAACAAGTTTCTACAAAATGAAAAGAGTAAGTAACCTGAGCGAGAGTGGGTTTGGGCAAATTGGATTCAATCTTCCGTCTAATTCTTCTCTTCTTTTAACTACACTACTTATTAAAATAGTGTAGGTACCTGAGCGAGAGCGAGAGTAGATGGATGGCTCGATTTTTATTTTACATTTACAATCAGATCGATTTCTAGAACAACATGTAACTGCATATAGAGTCTTTATCCAAATCCGCTCTCCTAAAATTCTCCTCGAATTTCTCCATCTTTCCCCTTTTTTTTATTTTTTTGGATTCAATCAATCAGATAAAATAAAAACACGATGAAGGAAGAAAAGGAAGGAAGGATTTTTATTTTTATTTCCTTTCTTTCTCTTCTTTTGTTTTTAAGAGGAAGAGCAGATGTTTTGGTGTGGGTGGGCAAATTGGGTAGTGGGCGGGGTTTTTTTTTTAACATGATTAGTTTCTTTAATTATTTAACATTTTTTTAATTATTATTTGCAATGAAAAAAATAAATTCGGTCATTGAAAAGATTAAAAAAAAATTAGAGATAAATTATTTAAAAATGAAAAAAAAATTAAAAAAAAGAATAAATAATTGACCGTTAATAGTCAGACCTATTAATGTTAACATTAAATTGTTTCACCCATCCGATGTTAACGTTTGGCGTTAAACTTACCCAATTGAGCTAACGTTAACGTCGAATTAAATGGAATTTTGTTAACGATCTGTTATAAAAAGTCGCCTCCCACCACTTTTAACCTCATAAAGATCGACCCTAATTTCTCCTTTGCCGTCAACGACCACCACATTCAACAAAAAAATGGCAAGTAAATCTCGATCTGCCTGGGAAGAAAACGAAGAAGTGGCGTTGATGAATTCTTACCTGAACGTCTCCGACATCCAGGCGGAGACTCATGATACGAAGAAAGACTTTTGGTCTAGGGTGAAGCGCGATTTTCACCTCTCGCTCGGTAGACAAAAGGAGTACCGGAACACGGACATGATCACCTCCAAGTGGCATGCGTTACGTGCGGACATGTTCGAGTTTGAACGCTTCTATCGTGAGTCTGCCAACCAGCTAGATGACGAGGATGACTGGCTGGAGGAGGCGAAGGCCCCGTGGAAGAAGTGACACAACGGGGTCGCGTTCAAGCACCTCGCGAGCTGGACAATCGCGAAGCACCACGTTGGAACCAATATTTTTACTTTTTATTTGTTTATTTATTTTGTTTTTTTAATTTCTATTTTTTTTTTATGTTAATGGAATTTTTTTTTTCTCTCTTAAAATTAAGTAATACACATAGTTAAATGGAAAAAATAAAGTTAAATAACATTTTAAATAATAAAATTAAATAGAAAATTAAACATTCAACACTTCAACGCCCGTTGTGGATTCAACGGGCATTGGATTTTCTGCTCTTCAACTGGCTTGAACGCTGCAAGGGGGCGGTTCGACGGGCGTTGAATGGGCAACGAACCTCCATTAAACGCCCACTACTCTTGGTCTAACTACACTACTTATTAAAATAGTGGTCGCGTTCGAGCACCTCGCGAGCTGGACAATCGCGAAGCACCACGTTGGAACCAATATTTTTACTTTTTAGGTTATTTGTTTATTTGTTTTGCTTTTTTTATTTCAATTTTTTTACTCTTAAAATTAAGTAATACACATAGTTAAATGGAAAAAATAAAGTTCAATAACATTTTAAATAATAAAAATAAATAGAAAATTAAACATTCAACACTTCAACGCCCGTTGTGGATTCAACGGGCGTTGGATTTTCTGTTCTTCAACTGGCTTGAACGCTGCAAGGGGTGGTTCGACGGGCGTTGAATGGGCAACGAACCTCCATTCAATGCCCACTACACTACTTATTAAAATAGTGGTTTCCAAAATTTGCATTTCAAGTCATTCTTTTTCACACTTTGTTACACTCCTCATCCTTTTTGCTAACACCTTTCACGTGAGGGTATATCTGTCTTTTCCGTTTTCCCTTTATATTACTCACTTCACGCAGTTCGATTGCATATCTCATCCTTACAATTTCAAAATCACTGGATCTTTAATGATGATTTGTCATTGATGTCGAGTCATCACTAACTTGCATTTGTTCAAAATTTAAAATGATTAAAATAAATTTCTTAATTACAGTCATCTATGTTGAGAAAAGTGACACCGGATTGAAGCAAACCCATAATTAAAATATGAAATATAATAAAAGATGACACACGGATATAACATGAAAAACCCTAATCGGGTAAAAACCACGGGTAAGGAAAAATACGTTTCACTATGATGAAAATTAGGAGTTACACCTTCTCTTTAATTACAAAGATAAACAGTAATCTCTTGTAAGTAGGAGATACACATGTAACACCCCCAAATATCGCAGCGGAAAGTAATATCATTGGGGTGCTACTCATAGTACAACAGTCATAATCATAGAAAACGACTCTAAATGAGACTTTTTAAACGTTTATCATTCGATCATAATAAAAATATCAGAGTTACAAGAGGTCCCAAATAGTTTTAAAAAACATAATGTATTAACATAAAAGTTTTCAAGAGTTTATCGAATGATAACACAATGCAAGCTATCAAAACATTCTCTTGCAACTTCTTGCTTGCCAATTACCATAAGGAAAACACAAAGGTTGACTGAAATTCAAAGGTTTATAAATAAATAATGGACCACAAGATTTCAGAGTTAAAATAATAATTGCAACGAATACAATTATTGGTAAATAGTAAGTATTGCTCTAAGCTCATGACACTCAAACGTTAACTGTATATATATCAATACGTGATATATATAGAATAATAATGGCCCCGTGTAGATAATTTGCCATTTATCTAGCTATTCAAATATAGTGCGTTTGGTTGTCTATCAAATCAACACAAACGGGATTCGTCAATCCCAATAGGCTTATTCACAATATTTACGTTCACATACAACAACAACAACAACAACAACAACAACAACAACAACAACAACAACAACAAAAACCCAATCCCATCGGGGCAGGAATATTCGCTTTCACATGGAAGTGATTAATGGTTCATGATGTTAGGGACTTTTTTTGGCAATAGCGGTACTTAGGCAACAATACTTTCAGGTAAGCATACAGTTTAAAGCACTTGTGTCCAAATTGTAAAATAGCATGTATCTCCCCCAATGGGTTTATAAACAATTTAAAGAGTTAAAGTGGGGCTATGAACTCACCGTAAACAAAAGTGAATAGCAAGATGTAAGTAAAGTGACGCGTAAACCGAAAAGTCCTATGAGCAGCCTAAAAATAATATGTTGCGTCTTAGGTTTTAAAATAATAGAGTATGAATGCAAGTAAGTATATTATATCAATCATGCAATTGTACATAGTGTTTTTAAGGTTTATAAAGTGACAGGAACTAAAATCGACAATTTGTGAAAGTGTTACGAGCCCTAATTTATAAGTTGTCTGAGGTTCGGGTTTTTGTTATTTTTATAGTCCAAAAATCCTATTGTGACGATATATGGTCAAATTGTCCAAAGGTAAGTTATCGGGTTTATACCAAAAAGTGGGTCCTACCACTTCGGGTAAGTGCAAAAGTTATCAAGTGTTAATAACATTATAGTTTACTAAATTTTATGTTTAAAATAGTTACATCACTATTATTATTATTTCATTATGTTTATAAATGTTATAAAATATATTTGACTATTTTTAAGTAAATTTGGATAAGTTATATAAATATTTGGGTTAAGTGCGCGTCTTGATAAAAGTGGATATTTGTTACTAAAAATCCTGTTTCTTCTAAACCGTAAGGAGTTATACTTCAAATTTTATATTCCCGAAAAGGTCTTTAAGTGTTCTAATCAGTTTTGGAGGTCTTACTCCTTCTAAAATTTCATAACCTAAGTAAAATTACCATTCTACCCTTATATATCATGTCTGATCCGTGTCAGCCACAGTCAGCCTTACCATTTTGGTGAAAAGTTCAAGTTAAAGTGTTATCTAATTTTCATAAAACTGGACCGAGTCTCAGAAATGACTAGATCTATGAGCTTTTTACGTTTAAAATCTGGTGTGCGTTTTCCAACTAGTTTTACCGTTTATTTTCTGATTAAATCATCGGGTATCGCCACGAGGCCATCCACCCGGCAAATCGAAGCTAAGAGATAGATCTATAGCCCTATATTTTTAGCTAAACCTCAATGTCTACTGATTAAGTTCAGTAATTATGAGAACATTCGCTGGTCCAAATGGTCTTTGCAAACTTAGTACCAATCATAGTTTTAAGCATTTTAAGCTATGTACAAATGTACAATGCATAAATTAATACAATAAATATATGAAACATGAAAAATACATATAATGAAATGTACATCAGTAGGGAAATGAAAAATATAGTATGGAGTAGATATAGTTTTGGTTGGTTGGTATGGACAAATGATTTTAGTTTTCCATAACAATCTGATGTAATAGATGAATTTTTTGGCATAAATATTAGAATGTAGTTGCTCGTATATTGTATTGTAAAGCAACTGATGATCAGATGCATTTAAAACCATAATGTTCAACAGTTTTTTTTGATGAAAAACTTTTATATAAATTGATAAACATCTCTTAAATAAAATTCAAAAACCTGCAAAAAGTACAATTATAAAACTGATGAACAAAACCAATAAAATTGATCATAATAGAAACTATAAAGTCATCATATACTATTATCTCAAATCAATGTTACTTTTATCATTGTCAAAAAAATCAAGCATTCTTATCAGACACTTCACCTTTATTTATCTTACAGAAAAAATAGAAAAAAAATAAAAAATAAAAAATAAAATAAAAATAAACAACATTATTATCAGACAAACTTCGCCTTCTTATAGGCCAACCTCGCCTTCTGTTTGCTCTCCTTTATAGCAGCCTTATCACTAGCCTTCTTAGCAGCAATTTGAGCTCTCACATCATTGCACTTCGCCTGATCATGATCCTTCATGCTACATTTGCAGAATCTACAGTTCTTCCTACGCTTCCCACTTGGATTAACTGAACACTCAACACTGCTCTTAATCCTTTTTCGCATACCTTTAGTACTAACCTGTTTTGGACAAAAACACAGGACAATAACTGATGAACCAAACAAAAACTAATGTTCATAAAATAAGAAAGCATAAACTAACTGATGAACCTATGATAGCACAAATAAGCACAAATAAACTAACTGATTAACCTATGATAACATAATAGCTAAAATAAACAAACTGATGAACCTATGATAACATAATAGCTAAAAGTCAATAACTGATGAACCTATGATAACACAAATAAACTAACTGATGAACCTATGATAACATAATAGCTAAAAGTTAATAACTGATGAACCAATAACTGATGAACCTATGATAACACAAATAAACTAACTGATGAACCTATGATAACATAATAGTTAAAATAAACAAACTGATGAACCTATGATAACATAATAGCTAAAAAAACTAAATGTTCATCAACTAAAAAAAAGCATAAACTAACTGATGAACCTATGTTAACATAATAGCTAACTGATGAACCTATGATAACATAACCTATGATAATACAAATAAACATAAATAAACTAACTGATGAACCTATGATTACATAATAGCTAAAATGACTGATGAACAAAAAAAAATCAACAACTAAGCCTTTATTTATCTTACAGTAAAAAAAAGTGAAATAGTAACTAAGAAACAACAAAAGCATTCTTATCAGACAACTTCGCCTTCTTAGCAGCCAACTTCGCCTTCTGCTTGCGCTCCTTGATAGCAGCCTTATCACTAGCCTTCTTAGCAGCAATTTCAGATCTAATAGCGTTTCACTTAGCTTGATCATGATCTTTCATGCTACATTTGCAGTATCTACAGTTCTTCCTACACTTCCCACTTGGATTAAATGACGAACCTAACATAAAAATAAGCACATAACAAAAAATATAGTAAATGATGAACCTAACATAAAAATATGCAAATAACAAAAAATGTAGTAAATGATGAACCTAACATAAAGATAAGCAGATAACAAAAAAGGCATAAACTAATGAACCTAAAATAACAAAAAAGGCATAAACGGATGAACCTAACATAAAAATAAGCGGATAAAAAAAACATAAACTGATGAACCTAACATAAACGTAAGCAGATAACAAAAAATGTAATAACTGATGAACCTAAGATAACATAATAGCTAACATGTTCATCAACTAAATAGATAACAAAAAAACATAAACTGATGAACCTAACATAAAAATAAACAGATTAAAAAGAAAGAGATCATAAATTGATGAACCTAACATAAAAATAAGCATATAACAAAGAATGTACTAACTCATGAACCTAAGATAACATAATAGCTAATATGTTCATCTAACATAATTTTCATCAGTATAATTGTCATAGATATTCATCATCATAATTTTCATTCACTTTATTAGTTTAACTAACTGATGACATCAAATAAACATAAAAAACCTAACATAATCATGAAATTACTGCTAAAATGTGCATCATACATAAAAATGAAAAAAATAAAATAGAAATTAGCAAAAATACCTTGATTAAACACCTGAAGATCATCACTCGCCGTTAAAACCAGATTTCACAGCTAAAACCCCCAAAATTTGATCCAATTACCCGATTGTAAGGTTAAGAACCCTACTTTTTCATTTTCAACTCTTCCACCTTTTATTGATGCACATAAATCATAAAAGCAACAATATACATTTTACTGATGACCAACACTATACATCTCTGGGAATTCTATTTAACATCATTTCATTAACGAAAACCTCAAAATCCAGTTGAAGCATTTTGTCGAGCAACTAGTGTGCATCATTATACCTATCACATTTCAACAACAGATCCTCTATGTTTACCCAATTATTATGAAGTCGAAAGGTACGAAAAAGAGTTTTATCAGTTGGAACCTTGATTAAAAAATAAAATAGAAATTAGCAAAAATACCTTGATTAAACACCTTAAGATCATCAATCGCCATTAAAACAAGATTTCACAGCTAAAAACCCCCAAAATTTGATCCAATTACCTGATTGTAAGGTTAAGAAATTTGATCCAATTAATCGATTAAACAGTTAAAAACATCAAATTTATATCCGATTAACCAATTGAACGGTTAAAAACCCTAAATTGATAACCGATTTGAGCAACGAACACGATTTGATGAACAAAAAATGATATGATAAGCAAAAAAACCTAATTTTGCAAAAAAGTGAAGAAGTGAAAGAATGAAAGAATCGAATGGAAATCATTGTGAAAAAAACGTTTACATACATGATAAAAAATAAGAAAGAAATCAAGATTATTAGAGAAACCCATATATCAAATAGGAAGAGGGAAAAAAAGAAAGAAAATAATGAAAAGAAGGGGTAAAAAAATGTGGGGGTAAGATTACGCAAATGCCATTGGAAGTAGGGGGACATGTGTCGCCATATGGACACTTTTTAGACTTTTTAAAATTAACTCACGTTCTAATCTATCCCCCACCCTTCCCAACATGTATCTTCACATTCTCTCGGGGGAACATAATGCGAATAGTATAATAGCAAAATACGAACCCACACCTGAAAAGACATAACTAATTTAAGGTTAACAATATTTCATTAAGCTTGATATGTGTTGAAACGAGTCATTTTTCGTACAGTTTTTTTTTGTATAGTGACACTTATTTGGAATAAATATTTAGTGTTCTAATTAGTGTAACTGCATTTTGTAAGTTTATTGGGATCTGGACGAACAAAGGAAGTCAGTGAACGGTTAACACATTGCAATTTGTTGGGTGGACAGCTTTAACAGCGATTAGGTTATATATTACCAAAAGACACTCTTATTTGGGGATTTAAAGACACCTAAATCCGTTGTGGCTTATGCTAATTCTCATGTTCAAGCCATTACAGCTGAAGTATTGATATTGGCCAGGTTCCTTCATTCTTCACTTTGACAGTTTACATGACCATGACACTAAATGTTCTTTACACACATCCATGACATCATTCATTCAAAACTTTAGATTGCTGAAAGACACCTAAATCTGTTGCGGCTTATGCTAATTCTCATGTTCAAGCCATTATTATAACAACCCATAATTTCTGAGGCTCTTACTTAACCTTATAACCATTGTTGCAAAAATCGGTCAACTCGGCCGATTAATCGCCGATTACAAGGTAATCGGCCGTATACCTTGTAGAATTTCAAAAATTGGCCAAAAAATCGGCCAAGCAAAAAAATCGGCCAAAAATGAGCCGAATCGGCCAAAATCGGCCGAATCGGCCAAATCGGTCAGCTTTAAAAAAAAGAAAAATTTAGGCATTCTACTTAATTTGGGGATCGTTTATTTCACTTATAACGCACAATGAGCCTCATAATTAGAATTGGAGTCTTTTATTGAGGTTTGAAAACATAGTAGGCTTGAAATCAGTTACGATCTTTAGTTTGGTCTCCAGAAATACCCAAAACATGCAAAAAATGCCAATCCGATTAATCACCGATTAATCCCGCCTTGGCCGATTAATCGCTGCAGGGTGGTCGACCGCCCGGCTACCGATTCACGATTTTTGCAACATTGCTTATAACTCAATAATTTATTTTTGGAAGTTACAAATTTCTCTTGCTTATAACTTTAAACTAAACTACATCAACTAACAGAATAAGCTGCACGCGCATCGACACTAAAAGTTAAACAAACCCGAGATAAATCAAAACTATACACCACACACACACACACACAATATATATATATATATATAATATATATATATATATATATATATATATATATATATATATATATATATATATATATATATATATATATATATATATATATCACAAAAAAATACATTTTTCCTTATTTTATCCTTTCTTTTTCTTCCTCTTTGGTGGGCTGAAACACCAAAACAAAACTTAATCACATCCAAAAAATTTCTCTTTTCTTTGGCTCCTACACAGTCGACGCACCACACTCTCTTTTTTCTTTCTTGCGTGCAAGGACATCAACAAGCCACCCTACTACTTCAAGCCTAAAACTTAAACAATATTAAATCTCATACTTTCTTAAGAACCAATGGATCTTGTGTCTCTTAACCCCCAACATGCTACACCCTTTCTTCCTCATTTCATTATAATAAACAAGTACATCCCCTAGGTTGACTATCATTCACTTAACACACCTTGTATGGCTTGAAGAATACAAACTGCCCACAAACATCGACGGGACTATACAAATTTTGACATCTCATTGTTCCATTCGACGTGACATATCAAAGCATGCTTCAAATAAAATAATCAAAGAGGGTACTTGTTGCCTCTATAAAAACCCTTGATCTCTCAACTCTCATCACACATCCAAACTTACAAACACATAACAAAACACTTCAAAACCTCCCTTTTGTTCACTTTCGAAATAAGGAAATAAGAAACAAGATATTTGGGTTACATTACAAGTCTTTGGGTCTTGTTTTGATCAAGGGTATTCTGTTCGAGAAGGGTTCAAAGTGGTTAGCTTGCGTTCTCAACCTCCTTTCGTTCGCACCATCTTCCATTCATGTCTACTCACCACCTAGTTGGTGTAGTAAGTTCCATGTCCCTATTCTATTTTCTTTTCGAAGCATATACAAAGATCATACATTGCATCTAGCTACAACCTAACGTATCATATAAACACAAACTCATACATGTAAGAATGTATATAAACGTCAACTGCCAAAATAACATACACATCGAACCATTCGAAACTCCATGCATACTTAGCCACTTAGGTGTATATATACACACGTTAACATAAATGAGGAACCATGCAAACTTATTTTTTTTACAGAAGTCATTATAAAACAAAACAAAAACGAGTTCATACGACTCCTTGGTGTCGCATGGCAGTGTACAAACCAAGTTCGAAATTTATACTTAACATTATCGAATAACATAACGACTTATTTAATATATCATCGGCCCATTCGAATTAAGTACTAATCGATTTAACGACTTTGGGTTTACTTGGCTTTTGGGTCGAAGAGCTCAAATAAGCCGCCTAGCTTATTTGTGCTTATTCGGCCTACCTTTGCAATTCAAGTGCTTATTTTGAAGGCTTAAGATATTAAAGTTTGCATGTTTAAAAGATGGCCAAACAGTTTTGAATAAACACAACACAAACGTGAACACACTGTTTTATATATACATATGAGTCACAGTCGAAACTCAGCTATAAATAAACAGTTGAGAATAAAAGAAGGACTAGTCCAATGGTTGTGTCGCTGGGGTTGTGAATGAGAGGTCTTGAATTCGAAAAATGTTAGTGACATTTTTGATAACTGCTCTTGCTTCCTCTTCCTTTTAAACCATGCGTATTATTTTTTTACTACAATCCAAATGCAAACCAACTTGGGCCTAAAGCCCACAAATCTTTTGTGAAGAGTAGTTAAGTTACTGATTTGAAACAAATGTAAGATATAGACTTATATTAAAAAGGTGAAACTGCTAATAATTTATGTTTGAACCAAAAATGCTAATTTTACGAGACATAAGGTAAAAAGTGTAAAATAATATTTTTGGACTAAAATTTGTTAACAATTCAACTTTCGGGTTAAAAATGTAATTTTTACAAAGTTAAGGGTGAAAATGGTAAATGCATTATTTTGTCAAAACTTATAATTTCGATTAAATTTATATTAAAGTTCTATTTATATTTAAATACTATAATTTGACACATAATTATATACTGATATTATCTCGTAACAAATAAATATACATAATATTTCACAAATACTTTCATTGTTGATACTTTCCGTATTAAGTCTTTCAGTTATTCTCGAATCAGAAACTTATCCGTCTTGAATACTTTAGTATATATATGTAAGCCAATACTTACAAACACTTTGAAATGATCTAAACGGAAACTCTGCCACACTAGCAACATCAAACACAACCACTTGAGAAACTTGAATTTATTTAAACACTTTGAGTCGTGAACAAAACTAAGACTTGTCATACTAATTTAGGTGGCGTGTCGGTGCCATCCACTATTTCTACTTGACTACCGCTTATAGACTGTTGAATCACTGAGGTGAGTTCTCGTAGCCCCTTTTTCTACTTGAAGTTACTATAGAGGATTGAGTATTGGACTGGCCTAGCAGACATAAGACAAGACCCTTCCGGACTGAGTTCCAGAAGAGTTATGCATTCAGCTTATTATCTTAAGATTTTATCATTTTGTGAACTTATGTATTACGACTTGTTTCACCCGACTTTTGGGATTGTTGTAACATGACTTATGATATTGCAAATTTAGTACTTCTCTATTTAGACACCTTATGTTCCTGATTATGAAGTCATACCCCGTAAATGCCTTTCCGCTGCGCCATTTTTGGGGTGTGACAGATTGGCATCAGAGCCAGGTCATAGAGAATTTGGTGGTTTAACCTAGACTATAACCTAAGAATTCTCATATAGTTTGCATTCTAGGAACTACGTGCGCGATAGTATGACACGAAGTGATGATGATAAGTAAATGCAGCATGATGCTATCCTAAAAACGCCTGGCCAACATTTTTACGATAACATGATGTGGCATGGACTTATCAAATTCATGGACTGCCAGATAGGAAGTTGAGTGTAGTAGTACGACACGTATACCGACCCATCCTACCTACCTCCTATCTAACGTCTACCAATGTCCTACTTTGTAGAATCATGCCTCCAAGAAGGTCGGCTCGAGTTAACCGGGGCATTCCACCATCGAGGGGTGGAAGGACTAGTGAACGAGGAGGTAGAGGAGGTGGTCGCGGCACTAGGAACGACGGTAACGGCAATGAGAATCCTGACTTTTCCACCATGATCGTCGAACAACTACAGGGATTGCTACCCACTATTGTCACCCAAGTTGGCGATCACATCACTAACCTAGGAAATAATGGAAGTGGGAATAACCATGCATACAACAGCGCTGGAAGTGACCATAACAATAATGGCAAAACAACAACAATAGTGGCAAAGGATGTTCGTATAAGGAGTTTACAACATGCAAACCAGTGGGCGTCGATGGCAATGGAGGAGCGTTGGTGTACACAAGATGGATTGAGAAAATGGAGGCAGTAATGGACATAAGCGAGTGTGCAGCTCACCAGAGGGTGAAGTACGCTGCAAGCTCGTTCACGGGAAAGGCTCTGACCTGATGGAACACGTAAATCCAGGCCAGAGGAAGAGAAGCCGCCATGGGAATGAGTTGGGATGACCTTAAGGCATTACTAAAGGAGAAGTATTGCCCAAACAATGAGATGCAGAAACTGGAGCATGGGTTCTACAACCATGCTATGGTAGGTGTTGGTCACGTGACTTATACAGATCAATTCCATGAGCTTGCTAGACTGGTACCTCACATGGTCACTCCTGAATCCAAGAGTATTGATAGATACATCTATGGTTTGGTCCCTGAGATTCGAGGGATGGTGAAAGCAACTGAGCCCCTACCCTTCAGAGCGCGATACTGAAATCTGCAACCTTAACTGATGAAATGGTTAGGAACGAGACATTGTCCAAGAGTGGTGATGAGAGTAAGACCGTGAGTGTGCCGAGTAAGCAAGGAGATACAAATGGTGACAGTAAGAAGGCGAAATGGGGAAAACGATTTGTGGCAACGAGCTCGAGCCGTAAGGGATATGAAGGTCCTCACCCTAAGTGTGCCAAATGTAACTACCACCACCTGGAGACTAAACCCTGCTTAGTGTGTTTCAACTGCAATCAGACTGGTCACAATACAAGGGATTGTTGAGCAGTAGCCATGCAGGCGACTCCGATTAATGTCATTCACCCAAGGACATGCTTTGAGTGCGGGAGCCCGGATCATTTCTGAAACATGTGTCCTAAGCTGAATAGGGCACATGGACAAGTGCATAATAACCAGAATCAGGCCTTATTGACTAATGGAAACACTTGGAACAATGGCAACCCAACGCGTGGGTGAGTATTCGTGATGAACGCTGAAGAAGGATGCCAAAACCCGAACCTCGTGATGGGTATGTTCTCCCAAAACAGATATTAGACTGTCATACTATTTGATTCCGACGTCGATTATAGATTTGTTTCCACTTAGTTCATGTCTTTGTTAAAGGCGAAACCTAGTGTCATAGCTCTTAGTTATGAGATTGATATAGTGTATGACCAAAAAGTAGAAACCGATAAGATGGTTCAAACCTTCACCACCTGGTAGTAAGATCCTGGAGTGCGGAAATGCCACCCGTTCATTTTTGAGCAACCCCAAGCTTTAACTAAAATTTTCTTTTTCTTAAAAAAAAAAAAAAAAAAAAAAAAAAAAAAAAAAAAAAAAGCTTTTAACAACTTTTGACTTAATTTCATGTCAGTTCTTGTTTGATGAGATGTGAGATTAAGTTTAAAGTTGCTACTTAGCTTAAAATTTTTAAATGATTTTGCTCAAGAATGGACGAGGCATTTCATGAAGCCTAATCACTCGATGGTTACTAAAACTGCCTATTTCAGTGCGCCTAGTAGGACGAACAGAAACCCAAAGATACCTCGCGTGCTTAAGACTTCCCTAGAGTACTTCGTAAAGACCTAACAAGATTTACCCCTCCTTGAAGAATTGAGATACGCATCAACTTAACTCCCGGAGCAACACAAATTTCATGATACGCGATACTTCTCGAAGAAAGATTCCGAGGCCGAATATCATTAGTTGAGAATACACAAGATTGACAACCTTAAAAACCTTGTTAAGAACGATATAGGGGCATTTTGAGTCTTCAAGTTAAGTCCTTTGGTTTGGCCAATATCCCCATAGTATTCAAAGTTAAGAAATCCAATAGAGCAACATACATGAGGAGCGCCTTACCTATTATATCAAATCGTGACAGACATTCCACATCGCGATTTAGGTAGACAATATAGGACACATTATGAACACAGTTAGATTGGAGTACGACCTATCATTCCTAGACCAATGGTCAGGGTGAGCATACTATCCGACATTAGGAGATATACTTAGGGCATACACTATTGATTTTGGAGAAAACATGAATGCACATCCCTCTTAGTTGAATCTCCTCTTTGGATATCTATTAGTTGTTTATTTGAAAGCAATCCAAAAATTGAGCCAATCCTTAAAAAATGTTGAGTTCTTTTCTTACAATTTGATACTTAATTTAATTTCATGACAGTTCTTGTTAGATGAGTTGTGAAGTTAAGTTAGATTCAAGTTGTTATGTAGCTTAAGGTTAAGTCCAACTTGTTGCTTAGCTTAATCTCATGATAGTTCTTGTTTGATGAGTTGTGAGATTAAGATGGAATCAAGTTGATACTGAGCTTAAAATTTGTGGTTTAGCATAATCTCATGACAGTTCTTGTTTGATGAGTTGTGGGGTTAAGCTAAATTCCAGTTGAAGCTCAACTTAAGCTACCAAAATAGGCCTAAGGTTTTTGACGGCTTTACTCAAGGACGGGAAAGCTTGCCTTATTGTGTGATTATTATGTAGTATCATTTATGTAATTTCTGGAGGTTAGGAAGTATTGGTAGTACCAAATGGGAAGTAACACCCGATATTATTTAGATTAACACCCACACCCTTACCCTTCTGTGTGCAATCTAATCGAAGGGTGAATACTATCCGATCAAGCTCAGACCCTTAGTCAATTGAATTTTGAGGACAAAATTCTCTTAACGGGGGTAGACTATATCAGCCCGTAATTTGTGAGGCTCTTACTTAACCTTATAACTCAATAATTTATTTTTGGAAGTTACAATTTCTCTTGCGTATAACTTTAAACTAAACTACATGAACTAAGAGAACAAGTCGCACGCGCGCCGACACTAAAAGTTAAACAAACCCGAGAAAAATCAAAACTATACATCACACACACACACACACACACACACTATATATATAATATATATATATATATATATATATATATATATATATATATATATATATATATATATATATATATATATATATATATATATATATATCACAAAAGTATACATTTTTCCTTATTTTCTCCTTTCTTTTTCTTCCTCTTTGGTGGGCTGAAACACCAAAACAAAATCGAAAGCCCAAAACAAAACTTAATCACATCCAAAAAATTTCTTCTTTTCTTTGGCTCCTACACAGTCGACGCACCACACTCTCTTTTTTCTTTCTTGCGTGCAAGGACATCAACAAGCCACCCTACTACTTCAAGCCTAAAACTTAAACAATAATAAATCTTATACTTTCTTAAGAACCAATGGATCTTGTGTCTCTTAGCCCCCAACATGCTACATCATTTCTTCCACTACAAGAAAACGTAGCACGGGCGACGGACACCATGTCGACGACAGAGTGTCGTCGGCATCATATGCTAAACGACAAAAAAATGACTTGACCAAGCCAAGGCTGCATTAAATTTTTAAGTCAGTATTATGCCGACGACATCTCGTCGGTAAAATGATTCTAGTGTTTGACTTTGTGAAAACCTTGGCGGGAATTTGACCCGCCAAAACGATGTCGACGTCATGTCGTCGGCAGCGTATAAACCAAAAAATAATTGTGATTAGCGTGTGATTAGCAAATGATTAAGAATTGTTTTGCCGTTAGTTAAATGACGCCGACGACATGACGTCGGCACCTATATAAGTCAAATTATTTGGCTTTTACCGCGTGTAAATTATAGCCAATAATTGGGCGGGGGTTTTCCCGCCTTTATTTTGCCGACGACAGGTCGTCGGTAATATTTCCCGCCAAAATTTCCCTCCACCCCCGCCAATTTTTTACATATATATATATATATATATATATATATATATATATATATATATATATATATATATATATATATATATATATATCCTATAATAAAATTATCACAAAACACGTAAATTCTCACAAAAAACACACATAACAATGGATGGTTTAACGCCGGAACAAGAATGGTCGAAAGCTTTATCACACGAGCTCCTGTATAATGAAATTATACTTCATTGGGGCTGGGAAATTTTTGATGAATATGGTTCTCATGAGAACTGTGCACCGTGGCAGAGGGACAAGATTCTGGAATGGTTGAGGAGAAAGCCATACTATAGAGAGTATTTGGAAGAGCTAGATGCTGCTGAAGCTCAACGTGCTGCTGAAGCTCAAGCTGCTGAAGCTCAAGCTGCTGCTGTTGGAGGTGATGATGAAGCTAAAAGAACGTTGGACCTCAACACCGAATTTGGTAATCTGGAAAATAGAGTAACAAATCTCAAAGCTACGTTTTCACGTATCAAGGAACTGAGAGCAAGGAAGGGAAAAGATGGTGTGAGTTCCAGCAAAGCGGGAAGTAGCCGCAAAAGAAAATAAAAAAGGTTGTTTCGTTTGATCTGTTTCGTTTGGTTGTCGAGTTGTTTAGTTTGAGTTGTTTCGTTTGGTTGTCGAGTTGTTTAGTTTGAGTTGTTTCGTTTGGTTGTCGAGTTGTTTAGTTTGAGTTGTTTTGTTTGGTTGTCGAGTTTTTCGTTTGAGAACTCTTGCGTGTTTTAAATAAAATGTGTGCATTCGTGTTTGTTAATTGTGATGTTGTTTATTCAAAAAAGGTCATAAACCCAAACACCCTTTTGGTGCATGAAATAAGCAATCCCAAACACCCCTGTTTGGACAGCATAAACCAAACTGCTCTTGTGGGCTGTTGTTAAGAAAACAACATAAACCAAACGGCCCTGTTTGGACAGCATAAACCAAACGACCCCTTATGGTTGAATCTTGATGGATACTTAAGTTTTCACAACGCCTCCAACATTAAAGCGTACAAATTAAAAATATAAAGCACGTTCGACATCAGTTTTCACAACAACAACAACATTTTATTAAACAACAACAATAACACAACAACAACAACAACAATGACAGCAACAACAACGACAATAACAGCAACAACAACAACCTACATACGAAGATTTCCCATATCACCTACCATGTCATTATAAAGGTCGTGAAATAAGGCAGCTGAATCAGTTGTGTGTTTGTTTGGATGCATATACACTTCTAGCATTTTATTTAGTACCATTATCTGGTGATTCAGTTTGATGCAGTTTGAGCACTCTGTATTTCCAGGACTTGATGTTGAAGGTCCTGCAGTGTAACGAGTTGGAGTTATGGATGGTCTTGCGGAATGAGTTGGAGGCGTTGAAGCTCCAACAGAGGCGGTCATTTTGGCTAGTCGTTCCTCCTTCCATAAAAAAAAATCGCATCCATACTCCTTTGTCCCACCCTGTTAAAGAGTAAAAACTATTATTTTTAACAACTAACCAAATTATTTAAATAACACACAAAAAAGTATGTAGTTGTTCACCTTGGATAAAGGACACGGATAGTATTGTTTACCACGGGAGTGAGGTCGATGCGATTGTCGCAGAATTACGTCTCCTCGTCCACAAGGGCAAGCAAAAGCTTCAAATTCCGCCATCTTCACCATGATAACAGTGTGTGTTTGTGGTTGTGAGGATTTGAGAGTGTATAATGTGTTATTTCGGCTAACTGTGTTTGTGTGGTTAAGAGCAGATCTGCTAACTGTTATATATGGTAAAAAAAATAGATTTTTTGGTGGGAAGTTTTGGCGCCAAAATTTCGGCGGGCTTTTTTGGTGGGAGATTTTGGTGGGAAAGTTTTGGTGGGAAGTTTTGGTGGGAAATTTTAGCTCATTCGTTAAACATCTCGTGTATAACCATAACATCTCGGCTCGTTCGTTAAACATCTCGTGTAAAACCATAACATCTCGGCTCGTTCGTTAATCATCTCGTGTATAACCATAACATCTCAGCTCGTTCGTTAATCATCTCGTGTAGAACCATAACATCTCAGCTCGTTCGTTAAACATCTCCTGTAAAACCATAACATCTCGGCTCGTTAGTTAATCATCTCTTGTATAACCACAACATCTCGGCTCGTTCGTTAATCATCTCGTGTATAAACATAACATCTCGGCTCGTTCGTTAAACATCACGTGTAGAACCATAACATGTCGGCTCATTCGTTAATCATCTCGTGTATAACCATAACATCTCGGCTCGTTCGTTAAACATCTCGTGTAGAACCATAACATCTCGGCTCGTTCGTTAAACATCTCGTGTATAACCATAACATCTCTGCTCGTTCATTAATCATCTCGTGTATAACATAACATCTCGGCTCGTTCGTTAAACATCACGCGTAGAACCATAACATGTCGGCTCATTCGTTAATCATCTCGTGTATAACCATAACATATCGGCTCGTTCGTTAAACATCTAGTGTATAACCCTAACATCTCGGCTCGTTCGTTAAACATCTCGTGTATAACCATAACATCTCGGCTCGTTCGTTAAACATCTAGTGTATAACCATAACATCTCGGCTCGTTCGTTAAACATCTCGTGTAGTACCATAACATGTCGGCTCGTTCGTTAATCATCTCGTGTATAACCATAACATCTCGGCTCGTTCGTTAAACATCTCGTGTAGAACCATAACATGTCGGATCGTTCGTTAATCAACAAAACGTACTTACGTGTAGTTATTAAGTATGTTACGGATCATAACCGAGGTTGAGTTATCTTTAGGATCTAACTTAAGAACCTCACGAGGCATCTTTAACAACCGTCTTGCACCCTCGTTAGCGGCGGTGACACGTGGCTTCTCCGATGGTTTACGACGAGGAAGTACACGGTTTCTTGGTCCAGTTGCTACCGGAAAGTGTACAGTCCATTTCTTGTTAGGGCCGGTTATGGTTGCATGATGATTATCGTTGAATCTTGATGGATAAAAAGGCGGTGCAAAAGGGGTTAGTTGACGTTGAGTAGTGCTCATAGCTATGTGTTTTTTAGTGTGTGTTTTTTTGGGGTGCGAGAGAGATGATACGATCAGAAGATAGAAAGGGTTTGTAATGATGGTGATGGAGTGGTGGCAAGTGAAGTGAGAGTGAAATGAGGTTAGGGTGGTATAGGGTTAAGTCAATGATGAGTTGCATTTAATGCATGGGATTATAGAGGTGCATAAAGCTAACGAATGTTTTTTGTTCCGTTTGCAAGTGGTGTGACACGAATTGTTACTTAGGGGGGAGGGAGTTATCATCTCGTGTATAACCACAACATCTCGGCTCGTTCGTTAAACATCTCGTGTATAACCATAACATCTCGGCTCGTTCGTTAAACATCTCGTGTACAACCACAACATCTCGGCTCGTTCGTTAATCATCTCGTGTATAACCATAACATCTCGGCTTGTTCGTTTAACATCTCGTGTACAACCATTTTTTAAATATTTTTTTTTAATTTTATAAATTTAACTACTTATTTTTTAATTTTATAAAACTATTTTTTAAATATTTTTTTTAATTTTATAAATTTAACTACTTATTTTTTAATTTTATAAAACTATTTTTTAAATATTTTTTTTAATTTTATAAAAGTATTTATAATAAATAAAAAATTTAATTACTTATTTTTTAATTTTATGAAACTATTTTTTTTTTAATTTTATAAAAGTATTTATAATAAATAAAAAATTTAACTATTTATTTTTAATTTTATAAAACTATTTTTTATAATTTTATAAAAGTATTTATAATATTACCGTCGAGTTGTCGTCGGTAATATAACCGCCAAATAATTCACCAAAATTTTATACGTCCCGCTAAACTAGAACCGACGAAATTTTTTACACTACCGACGCCATGTCGTCGGTAACATTAAAAGTTATATCAAAACTAGATCTGGTCAATACTTAGAAAAAAAAAAAACGTATAACTCATTTTCTTCTTCCTCTCCTCTCATCGCCGGCGACCACTACCACAACTCCACCACCTCCGACACCACTACCACTACTCCACCACTACCACAGCTCCACCATCACTACACCCCACCACCTCCGACACCACAGCTCCACCACCGATACCATCGCAGCTCCACCACAACTACACGAGCTCCACCGCAGCTCCACCACACCTCCTCCTCCTCCTCCTCTCCTTTGTTTAATTCTTCTTCTTCCCCACTTCTTCTTTTTCTACAAAAATCACCACATCTATGAGTTAGACACCGGTAATTTTTATTTTTGTTAATTTTGTTTTTTGTTAATTTTGTTTAATAAAGTGTTAATTTAAGTGTTAATTTTGTATTAATTTTGTTTTCGTTTCTTTATTTTTTTTACACTGCCGAGACAGCCAAGACAGCCAAGCTACCACCACAGCTCCACCAAGACAGCCGAGAGCGAGAGTCGAGAGCTGAGACAACTGAGATAGAGGTAATGTGGTCCCTTTTTTTTTTTTTTTTTTTTTTTTTTTTTTTTTTTTTTTTTTTTTTTTTAAAAAAAACTTTTGGTTTCCCGACGACATGTCACCGACAACATTTTTTTTAATAACTTTTTATATATTAATGTTTACTCCTTTAATATAGCCCGAGCCCGAGAGACCGCAGCCCGAGACCGCAGCCCGAGACTGCAGCCCGAAGTAGTAGTCTCAAAATATCATGTTACTATTTATATTATTAGCTTAATTATTATCATTCTAGTTATTATTTGAATAAACATATGTTTAGCTAGGTAGTGACTAGGATGTGATAATAAGGATGAACTAGGAGCTTGTTTGTGGGTTATTTGATGAACTAGGATGTGATAATAAGGATGGTAAAAGAGTATTCATGAAACGTGGATTAAAAACACATATAAGGCGGGTGTTAGTTGGATTAATTGGTTGGGATAATTGGGTCGTTTTAGGTCTATTTGTGTCGTATGGAAGTAAGGTCGTTTTATGTGATTGTTCTATTTTTTCTTGGCTCGTTAAACTAGGGTGGTATGGGCTATTTGTGTCGTATGGAAGTAAGGTCGAATAAACTGTTGTAACATGTGAAATATATGATCTTATGTGAAGTGTGATATATGAGTTCATATGTGGTGAAGTGTGGACTAGTTAAAACTGTTAACGTGGGGAGGGACATGTTTGTGTGTCATATATGAGTTCATTAGTCACCTTTGCATGCTAGATAAAAACAAATTGTGTCTTTTATATGCCTTGTTTGTGTGATTGGATTAGTGCACATTATGGTGGAACTTTATGTGATGTTATGCTCGTAATGTTATTCTAACTAATTAAGATATACAAAAGATCTATTCAATACTTATAGATCGACTCGGTTGTTGTTTGCATTGCAATGTTACTTTATATTCTATTATAGTTAGACTTTTGTGAATGTTTTAGGATTTTAGTGATTAATTTCGGAAAGTCCCCGTCCGAAGTTAATCATCCTATAGAAAACCCGTCCGGAATTAATTTATTAGAAATTAATTTCGGAAAGTCCCCTGTTTGGGACTGCTTTTTGAATGTTTTGTCTCATTTAGGATATGGATGCGTATAACTGATTTACTATTTGAGATTATTTTGACAGTGTTTCTCCTTTACTCCTACGAATATGTCCTTAATGCACATATTTGGGGAGTTGAGGGGAAATGCTGCCGAAATTTTCTCAAATAGTAAATCAGTTATACGCAATGTTGCAAAAAAAGGTCTACAAGGCCGATTAATCACCGATTAGGTGCTACAAGGCCACCGACCTTGCCGATTTATGTAACTGGGTCAAACAAATAGGTCAACCGTGGTCAACGGCAATCAACGGCGGTCAATGGTGGTCAAACTTGCCGAAAACCTATAAATCTTGCCGGAAGTACCCAAAACTCAATGTAAACTTATTTTGACCACTTATAGTAAGTGTTTAAGTCTAATACAAGTTGTTTTTTAGAAAATACCTTGCCGGAAATACCTAAAACTCACCGGAAATACACAAAACTTGCTGAAAATAACTAAAATTTGTCAGTAATGCCAATCCGATTAATCAACGATTAATCCCGCCTAGACCGATTACAAGCTACAAGGTGGTCGACCGCCCGACTACCGATTCGCGATTTTTGCAACCTTGTAAATCAGTTATACGCATTCATATATGGGACGAATCATTCAAAGAGTGGGTTAGGATTGCCTTCCATAGTTGCGCTAGGTGAACAAAACAACTCGTAATCATTAATTAAGTGCATATAATAACCGATTGCATCATAAAAATGCAGTTATGATAATTGATAAGAGTTGGATCCGTATAGATCATCGTGGTTCAAAAGAATTTCTTGATGGTCTTGCCGCCTTCCTCCATCATTGCAAACCGTTATTGAATAGTTCCAGAAAAATAAAATGTCCATGTCGTCGTTGTCGTAATGTTCCATGGGTATCTCTCGAAGGTCTTAAATACCACATAGGCCAAAATGGGTGGGACCCAACTTATACACAATGGAAGGATCACGGTGAACCGGATCCTCCGAATAATGATCAATATGATATTCTTGATAACACAACACAACGTGAGATGAGTGACATGGGTGCGTGCCTTAATGATATTCTTGATATTCCTCCGAATAATGATCAAAATGATATTCTTGATATTCCTTCGAATAATGAGCCGACTCATGGAAATATTGGCGAGACAAGTAACGAGCCTACTCAAGCAGCGACACCTCCTCTGCGTAACGAGTATGAAGAGTTACTTGCAAGTTCCAACCAGCCTCTGTACCCGGGTTGTGACTTTATGACAACATTGGATTTTATGGCAAAGTTTACACATCTCAAGGTCAGCGGTAAATGGAGTGATACTTCATTTAACAATACGCTAAAATTTCTCCAGGAGGTATTTCCGCCCAGGTTAGGTTACAATCTCCCACCGTCATACTATCATATAAAGAAGACATTTAAAAAGGTCGGGTTAGGGTACGAGTCGATACATGCTTGTGAAAATGATTGCTTTCTATATCGGGGGGATGATGGCGAAGATTTGGAGTATTGTCCGGTTTGCAAAACGAGTAGATGGAAAGACAATAAAACAACGGGGAAGAAAGTTCCTAACAAGGTGTTGCGTTACTTTCCTATCATTCCTAGACTACAACGTTTGTACAAGTCTATTCACACTGCAAAACATATGACTTGGCATGCTACTGGAAAGTCTACGGACGGTAAGATGCAACACCCGGTTGATGGTAAAGCATGGCAGAAGTTTGACAATAAATATTCGGATTTTGCTATAGAACCAAGAAACGTTCGATTAGGGTTGGCTGCTGATGGTTTCAATCCGTTCGGAAACCTTAGTCAGACTTACAGCATGTGGCCGGTTATATTAACAACATACAACTTGCCTCTGTGGTTATGCATGAAAGAGACTTCTTTGATGCTGACGTTGTTGATTCCTGGCCCTAAATCACCGGCGAAGGACATCGATGTTTACTTGAAGCCCTTGATTGATGACCTTGTGGAATTATGGAAAAAACCAGGTATCTTGACTATGGACGCTGCTACAGGCACTCAATTCCACATGAGAGCGATGCTTTTATGGACCATCAATGATTTTCCTGCTCGAAGTAGTTTGTCTGGTTGGCAAGGGCAAGGTTACTACGCTTGCCCTACATGCAAAGTAGACACTCCGGCTACGCGTGTGATAAGCAAAACAGCTTATGTTGGTCATAGAAGATTCTTAAAAAAAAACCATAAATGGAGGAGGGACTGTACGACATTCAATGGTGATATCTTGACTCAACTTGCGACATTGCCCACACGTGTGCCGGGGAAACATCCGGATTATGGGGGTGGGAAGATAAAACGTAATCATACAGTCGAGCTGAACTGGACTAAACGGTCTATCTTCTACGATCTTGAATATTGGTCTTTTCTTTCTCTACCACACAATTTAGATGTCATGCATATCGAAAAAAATGTGTTGGAGAGTATCTTGAACACCTTGTTAATGAATGACAAATCTAAAGACACCGCGAAGGCAAGACAAGATTTGCAAGCTCTGGGCATTCGACAGGAGTTGTGGCTCGGAAACAAACAAAACGGGAAGTGCTCGAAGCCTCATGCAAAGTACTCCTTCACACCCGATAAAAGAAAACTCTTCTGTCAATACATCAAAACAGTTAAACTACCAGATGGGTTCGGATCCAAGTTCAAGTCAAAGGTGACCAAAGATGATAACAGTATAATGGGCATGAAGTCTCATGACTGTCATATAATGATGCAACGGTTACTTCCTTATGGACTTCAGCAATACTTGGACGCAAAGACTTATACACCATTGATCGAGCTTTGTTTCTTCTTTAAGCAAATTTGCGCCCGAACTTTGATGGTGAAAGACACGGTGAAATGATGCGCGTGTATGTCGTTGCGGTTTAGCAGTATTAATGCCTACTCAAGTTTTAAATTTATATTTAGCCGACTTATCAATAACACACACACTTAACGAGCAGTGTACCCGGTCAGTATGAATATAATGGTAAGTAGAGTGTCGATCACTAAGAGTGGAACGTATTATCTAGTTATTCTAATCAGTATTTTAATATTCTAAGTTAGCTATACAACCTAATCTAACGCAAGGGGGTTTCAGCCTGAGAGACTGGCACGATTTGGTTATAATTAAATAGTAAACTAAACAAAGAGCACGAATCAGCGATTAGCACACACGTACACAGATAGATACAAGAAACAATAAGAAGACCTGTCCTGATGATTAAGTAGCTTGTCACTTGTTTTATTGCTAGTTTTATATGAAGTGTATATAGTTAAACCTTTCTCGTTGGCTCTAATCTTATCGGCGAGAAATCCCTTAATGATTACTTATGTCTAAAAGTTATTATTAATTGATCAGATTAATCCTAACCGTGGGAGCCACATTCTATTCCGTAGGCAAATGCGCAGGCCACTAATAAACACAGAGGTTATCAATGCACTAAATAAGTAGATACCAAAGACATCAACATATAAACTTTAATCGATGGGAAAGCAATTTTAAGGGGTGCGCATTATCTTCCGTAGTCAAATGACATCAGCCCATCAATCCTGATGGATTAAAGTGTACTATTACAATAAAACAAAACTACTTAATAAATTAAATACATGCAGGACCTTCTTATAGCTCTTGTATC
This sequence comes from Artemisia tridentata subsp. tridentata, assembly GCA_021014915.2. Lineage (NCBI taxonomy): Eukaryota > Viridiplantae > Streptophyta > Magnoliopsida > Asterales > Asteraceae > Artemisia > Artemisia tridentata. The sequence continues at coordinate 40,965,666 of CP139508.1, forward strand.
TTCGATTCGGGTGTGTCTTGTATCGCTAAGTCGACTGAATTCGTCTCTTGTTTCTCCTTCGGTTACTGTTCATGTATGGTACTGTAGCACTTCACACCACATTCGTCTAACTTATGAGGTATTTATAGTTTCTGTCTGGGAGGTCGATGCGGCGCATGTCATAAGTGGATGCGGCGCATCTCCGTAACTTCGCGTGGGGTCCAAGATTAAAATATTCAGGAAATATTCGTACACCGCCTTTAGATGCGGCGTATCTTGATCTCTCTATGCGGCGCATGTCCTTAGCAGTCTTGGATCTTGATTCGTGAAATCTTGATAGTGATACGCCGTATGTAAGAAGTAAGATGCGGCGTATCTGGAGCAGAATGAACTTGATCTTGTAGACTTTTGATATTTAGCTTGTTTCGCTCCATAATTAGTCCAATATCGCCAAGTTTCACCTAATACTTGTTTTTACCTGAGAATTACAAAAGTAAACATTAACGTACCAATTCTCATACATAATATAATAAAACAAGTCAAATAAATAGGATAAATGATGATAATAAAATATACTTATTTGAGTTCATCAAATATCCCCCCACTTGAACTTTACTTGTCCCCAAGTAAACCTTAGAATCAATCTTATGAAAATGTATCCTAGAAGGTATTAGGATTTATTTTTATATTTAAGCATGTATTCGTTTCATCATAATCACACAACCAAACACTTAACGAATTAGAATATAAAATAAAATATTTAAATAAAAGCAAATCTATCGTTTAACTGTCCAGTCGTGACGAATATTCTATCATAAGCTTGGCAAGTATACGCATCTCCCCCACTAAAGCCAAGGAATAACAAGTCTAAAGCGGTAAAAAGGGTTTGAGGCTTAAGGGTTAATCATCCTTCTTAATCTCTATCGATCTCACATTCCAGAAAAGGCGACAAAATCACAAATACATGATCGAATCCACGAACACAATACTTGCAATTGCTCAAATCCTTAACTCGAATGGGCTAAAGATAGGACCAAGTAATCTTTACCAATAATATTATATCATAAAGGGTGACAAAATCATAAATACATAGCCGAATCCACGACTACGATACTTAAGATTGCTCAAATCCCTAATCTCAATAAATCAAAGGTTTGGATAAAGAACAATATAGGGTATGGATAATATTTGGGATACAAAATTGGTGTAAAATAAAAATAAACAATAAACAAAACAGATAAATTAAAATCCTAAGTGTGGTAAATTACTTCCCAAACATCCCATGAATAAGACTCATATCATTGAATAACTCACGCTTTAACACTTGAAACACACGCTTTAGGTAGACACGAATTATACTCAACAAAATCTTAATCAAAGAATAACCTTAGTTGGCGTTTCCATAACGGCCAACTCCCATTCAATCCATAAATATAATATACAACAAATATTGGTGATATATCCCACTTAATACAAACTTTACATAAGCCGGTTAAAAACAAACTTCCAAATTTTTCTTTCTTTATCTATTATCATTTTTTCGATTTTTTTTTTTTTTTTTTTTTTTTTTTTTTTTTTTTTTTTAACTAACATAAAAATGTGTAAAATTTCACAACTTTCCTATCACTATTTTTCCGGATAATTTTTCCATACTTCTCATACTTTCAGAAATAACTTGTAATAGCGAAAGTAGTAAACACACGAAAAATAAACTAAAAAGTTATACAATATATACCAATTGCATTGTGCAATTTCCCGACCTAACCAAAGATAATGAATTACGCACGCGAACACAGGTAATGTAAGGAAACACACTTTGCCTAAAGCAATTAACCACGGATTTTAATCTACAGGGTAGGCTAAGGTGTAAGGTGTAACGAAACATTTTAACAAAGGTGTAAGAAACGAAAGGAATGGCTCTGAGTGTTTTTCTAGGGGTATCTTACTCTAAAAATGAGAGTAAACAAAAGGGTTTATACGGGGGTTAACTAACCAGTGTAGTTAGTTAATATCACATAACATATAAAGGCTTTTTGGGTGTAATCCTAGAAATTTACCAATTTAGACAAGTCATTCCAATTATATAAATAATACTTATTATGGTGGTCTCGAATAGTATACAAGCCAAGTTCTAAAGTTTACAAGTCACCGGCACACTCATAGATTTGTGAATTTTGAAAAGTTCACAATTTTTGAAAATAATGTTATGTGTGCAGCTATGTAACTTAGACTTTACAAAAACATGCTAAAAAATTTTAAATTTTGATATATTAAGTACATTTTAAGCATATTTTGAAAAAGTTTGGACAAGTAAGTGTTCTAATTCTCCATCCCCCCACTTAAGTTAAACAACGTCCTCGTTGTTTGTTTCTAAGGTTAAAAACAAGAAAAATAAAAGAATTAGAACAGAAAAACTCCCCTGAGATTTGCTCGGTATGATCCTCCATTATTCGTGTAAGAGCAAAAATCAATTTCTTGTGAATGATGTATTCACAAGAATTGCAGAAATCTATAACACCATATAAGCTTTAACACACCTGAGTTAAGAAAGTTCAAACTTGCATAATACATTAGTAGTTAGTGAAAATAAAACTGGAAATCATCAGGTCAGTCGATACGCCGTATCCTATGGAAAAGGATACGCCGTATCGAGCCTGGAATAAATACGGATCAGAATAAAAGATGCGTCGCATCCTTAACCAGGGATGCGCCGCATTAAATAAACTGACAGAAAGTTTTAAAGTCAAAAATAAAAATGCAGAGAATAAAAATAAGATATGACCAGTGCAGTTGATGCGCCGCATCTCAGGATTGAGATGCGCCGTATCTTCTGCAGGTCTGACAGACTCGACATAGAAAACAGAATGTAAAAATAAAAATCTTCCGGGTTGTCTCCCGGTCAGCACTTTTCTTTATTCCAGAGTCTTCAAGTTAGACTCACGTTCAGCTCCTTAATACCGATCATTGAAAGAATCGGAAGCATCGCGCTCCCTCATCGTCAGTCCAGTAATATTGAACACTCCTTGCTCGTCCTTAATTTCCACGCCATTCTTCTTTAGTATCTGTATAAACAAAGTCCTGTCCCTTTCGGGCAGAGATGACAAAATGATAGACGGGAAATTATTACTATATAGGCATAAATATGCAAGGTGGGGTGGTAGTTCAATAAACTTTTCATTATTCAAATTTGTACTCTCAACTATTTTCCTACGCTTGTTAATCACTACGCAATCGTACCACTCATCATCAGAATCATTAACAATATCGCGCCTAAGTTCGGTAGGTACATTAAGGTCAATAAATTCCTTGAGGTTCTTATGCATAGGATCAGTCGAGTAATAAAAGTTGCTGATATCTGCAGACGATGCGCCGTATCCAGAAAACTGGATACGCCTTATCTTATTACGTTAAAATTTAATCAGACTTTTATTCAGAAGGCAGATATGCCGCTTGTGAATTAGAATGCGCCGTATCTGTTTTAATTATCAAAAATCGTTTGTATTTATTAAAATTAAATGCGTCGTATTAACAGAAGCTAATGCGCCGTATTTTCGTTACGTTTCAAAAGACAAGATTTTTGATTCAGTAGATGCGCCGTATCGATAAAGATCGATGCGTCGTATCTGTTTAATAATTCGAAAACTGTTTTTAATTTCAATAATAAATACGCCGTATCTGTTGACACAGATGCGCCGTATGGCGTTAGGGTTTAGAAAAATTCTTATTAAAAACAGAATACGCCGTATCTTGGGGAAAGATGCGCCGTACTCGAATTTATTAAACGCGTTGTATTTTATAAAAGTAAAACGCAATACGCCGTATCTGTGAAAACAGATGCGCCGTATCGTTTGTATCTGCACAGTACAACGATTTCAGAATACAGAAAAATAAATAAAAATAAAAACAAACAAAAACAAATAAAAAAGAAAACACAAACAAAAAAAAAATAAAAAACACACAAAAACAGAAAATATGCAAATAGTACAATGAATGCAATCTATTCAATATACAACGGGTTAGTGGTTAGAATCTAAAAACTAAAAAGAAAAATCCTAATTAAAACACTAATCAAATTAACAGATAATAACAATTCACTCCCCGGCAACGGCGACAAAAACTTGATGCGTGCTGATTGGAGTTAAGTTTTGGCAGTAGTGATGAGTGCTCAAGTTTTAAATTTATATTTAGCCGACTTATCAATAACACACACACTTAACGAGCAGTGTACCCGGTCAGTATGAATATAATGGTAAGTAGAGTGTCGATCACTAAGAGTGGAACGTATTATCTAGTTATTCTAATCAGTATTTTAATATTCTAAGTTAGCTATACAACCTAATCTAACGCAAGGGGGTTTCAGCCTGAGAGACTGGCACGATTTGGTTACAATTAAATAGTAAACTAAACAAAGAGCACGAATCAGCGATTAGCACACACGTACACAGATAGATACAAGAAACAATAAGAAGACCTGTCCTGATGATTAAGTAGCTTGTCACTTGTTTTTTTGCTAGTTTTATATGAAGTGTATATAGTTAAACCTTTCTCGTTGGCTCTAATCTTATCGGCGAGAAATCCCTTAATGATTACTTATGTCTAAAAGTTATTATTAATTTATCAGATTAATCCTAACCGTGGGAGCCACATTCTATTCTGTAGGCAAATGCGCAGGCCACTAATAAACACAGAGGTTATCAATGCACTAAATAAGTAGATACCAAATACATCAACATATAAACTTTAATCGATGGGAAAGCAATTTTAAGGGGTGCGCATTATCTTCCGTAGTCAAATGACATCAGCCCATCAATCCTGATGGATTAAAGTGTACTATTACAATAAAACAAAACTACTTAATGAATTAAATACATGCAGGACCTTCTTACAGCTCTTGTATCTTCGATTCGGGTGTGTCTTGTATTACTAAGTCGACTGAATTCGTCTCTTGTTTCTCCTTCGGTTACTGTTCACGTATGGTACTGTAGCACTTCACACCAAATTCGTCTGACTTATGAGGTATTTATAGTTTCTGTCTGGGAGGTCGATGCGGCGCATGTCATAAGTGGATGCGGCGCATCTCCGTAACTTCGCGTGGGGTCCAAGATTAAAATATTCAGGAAATATTCGTACACCGCCTTTAGATGCGGCGTATCTTGATCTCTCTATGCGGCGCATGTCCTTAGCAGTCTTGGATCATGATTCGTGAAATCTTGATAGTGATACGTCGTATGTAAGAAGTAAGATGCGGCGTATCTGGAGCAAAATGAACTTGATCTTGTAGACTTTTGACATTTAGCTTGTTTGGCTCCATAATTAGTCAAATATCGCCAAGTTTCACCTAATACTTGTTTTTACCTGAGAATTACAAAAGTAAACATTAACGTACCAATTCTCATACATAATATAATAAAACAAGTCAAATAAATAGGATAAATGATGATAATAAAATGTACTTATTTGAGTTCATCATGAAAGCTAAAGACCAGTTGATCAACATTTTGTGCAGTCTCGAGCAAATATATCCTCCTGCTTTTTTTGACATTATGATTCACTTGGTTATGCATTTACCTGAAGAGGCTATTGAAGGCGGGCCTGTTTCATTCCGGTGGATGTATCCATTTGAAAGATACATGAAGAAGCTTAAAAACTATGTCCGAAATAAAGCTAAGCCGGAGGGTTCAATAGCGGAGGGTTATGTTGCAGATGAAGCATTAACTTTCTGTTCTCGTTATTTTCGTGGTGTTGGGACAAAATTTAATCATCCCACTGCATCTCAGGACCGTCCTCGCCCAACAAGTGATTTCCAGGTGTTCCGATCACTATGTACCAATTCTGGTAAAGAGACATTAATTAAGTTATGTCTCCAAGAAATGAAGAGAGTGATATAGTATGTACTTCACAACAGTCCTGAGATCGACAAGTACATGGACGAGTTCGAGAGGTATGCGTTTATATTTTGAAATTTCTGTTTCCCAAGTTATCTTTTTGATTTATTCTAATATCATGAACATTTTCAGGGAATTTCCTGATATCGACATGCAACAAGCATTTCCGAGCTGGTTTGAGACGAAGGTAAACTTATTGTATGTATTTCCATGTATAAATAACGACTATTACTCATCTCCATCTATTCTTATCTTTTTTCATAGATCCGTAAACTTTACATAGCCGATGACCCAAGTTGTACTCCCGACTTATTCGCTTTGGCTTGTGGACCATCATCGACCCCAATCTCAGTCAACTCTTGCGTAGTCAACGGTGTGAGGTTTGTCGTACACAGCCGCGATATAAAACGTACAAATCAGAACAGCGGAATTTGTTCACCTGGTGAGAAGGAGGGAGAAATGTATTATGGTCAGCTAGAAGAAATTCTGGAGTTCGCATATTCCCAGTTCAAAGTTGTGTTGTTTCGAGTTAAGTGGTTCGAATTAAGCAACAAAAACCGTAGAGTCCAACGTTTTACCACTAGAAACAACATGACACAAATTTTGGCATATAGCTATGCGTTCGAAGATCAACCTTACATTCTCGCAACACAAGCAAAACAAGTCTTCTACCTTGAAGATCCTGCCAGACGACCACTCCATTGGAAGGTCGTCCAAGAAGTAAATCACAACACAATCTGGGATGTCATCGTGGTAGAAGACGATGATGATGTGATACATGGCAACAACTCATCCGATCTCCAACTGTCTGCTAATTTGAATGATTTGGAACTTGAAACCTTAAATATCGATGGTGAATCAACGTTAGTTGAGGCACCACCACCAATCATTCCTGTTGATGACAACGATGATTTTATTGATGATGAAGACAAGGATCCTTATGATTTAGTATATTCTGATAATGAAGTCGCAAACAATTCTGATGATGAAGTTGAAGTTGCGACTAATGTTGTTTATGACAGTGATTGTGATTGTGCAGATTGATCTTAAAATGTAACTTGTAAAACGACACTTATTTTAATGAAATTGTTATGTATTGTTTAAAAGTGTATATTTCTTTTGAATGTGTATGTATTTGAATGTGTGCATGCTTATGTTAATTTGTTCCCGAATTTCTATATGTTATTCAACTTGTACTTTTACAGATGGCAGCAGCAGTTGCGCGCAGTCATGGTGGTGACGGTGCCGGTGATCCACCTTCCCCTACCCGTCAGATTGAGGGCGGGCACCGTGATGGTGGTAAGAATTTCTAGATTACATATATATATATGTATATATATATATATATATATATATATATATATATATATATATATATATATATATATATATATATATATATATATATGTGTATATATATACATATATGTATACACGTATATGTGTATATATATGCATATATCTATATATCTATATATATACATATATCTATATTTTTGTGTGATTATATATATATATATATATATATATATATATATACATATATACATATATGTATATGTATGTATGTGTATATATTTATCTATCTATCTATCTATCTATATATATATATATATATATATATATATATATATATATATATATATATATATATATATATATATATATATATATATATATATATATATATATATATATATATAGTGGGACTTTCATTTCAGAACCATCTTATCTGCGAGAACTGACAAAACCACCAAAAACATACATGCACGCCTTTTAAAATAAAATATAAATACATGTAAATCATCAATAATCATAAGTATCCACCTATGTTCTTCAATATCATCATGAACTCATCCTCTTTTTTCACAAAAACCTTACACACGGCCACAATATTGTGATTGCACGCCTTATAAGAACATACATGCACACCTTCAAAGAAAAATTTTGTATTTCCAATTTCTATCAAATTCTTTAGAACAATCATGTTTTTTTTTAAAACATATATTTTGTTTTTAGAACATATGTGCAAAAATACAATTATTAAATGCGTGCATGTATGTTTTTGGTGGTTCTGTCAGTTCTCGCAGATAAGATGGTTCTCGCAAGAAAGTGCCCCTATATATATATATATATATATATATAATATATATATAATATATATATATATATATATATATATATATATATATTTTATATATATATATATATATTAAGTTACTTTATGACGTTTTCACTCACTCCAATTGCAGGATCAGGGCGACCCCGCCGAGGAGGTCGGGGCAGGGGGGAGGCAGGGGTAGGGGAGGTCAGAATGGCGGTAGGCAGCGCCCACGCGAAGAAAATAAGAACGTGAAGCTCAAGAAAGCCGTGGCAGATCATGGCCCACAGTCGATTGACTTTGAGATTGGTGATAAGGGGACTTACACTCTATGTGGGCCCGAACGCAGCATGGTTTAGCAATTATGTCGGCGAGCTCATTCGGCGGCTGCCGCTACACTATGACTTCTGGTACGATATAGAACCGGAGAAGACGGCTGACTTCCTTCCACAGCTCGGGGTCAGTTATTTCATTTTCCTTTTATATATATTGTTATGTTATCGTGTTTATTTATTTAAATGTGCATATTTATTTAAATTTGTTTATTTATTTATATCTCTATATTTAATTATTTGAATGTGTACATTTATTAAAATTTGTTTATTTATTTATATCTTTATATTAATTTTAACTATATTTGATTGCAGATTATGTTCGATTTGGAACGCCACAGGAGCAGACCAGACTGGGAGACCATTCGCTCGGCGCTCACATCGTATTTCGCTACACGATACCGTGACAATAAATATGATATGAAACGCGATTACTTTACAAGAAAGGGTGGGGCTGCAAGAGTGGAAGAGATCAGAAGAAATCCTCCTCCGAGCTTGGAGATGTCTGAGTGGAACAAGTATGTCGATTTGTACATGTCGGAGGCGGCCCAGAAAAGATCGGCTGTGAACAAAGAGAATAGAAAGTTGAACAAGATTCTCAGCCGCCACGGTTCGAAGTCATTTGCCGCATCTCGACACGAGTATGTAAGACACATTTTATTTTTATAAGATTATTTAATTTTAATAATATATTAATTAAAATTATTTATACTAAGTAAAATATATATGGTGTTTGATTTGTCATTTTAATTTGTTTCATCCTATATGCATGTGTATATATTTATACAGTTTGAGAGGAGCCAGGACCACCAGTATCCGTCCATGTTCGATACATATCTTGACACCCACTGCAAGAATGGTGCATGGTTGCAGGATGAGGCTCGTGCTCGGTTTGTAAGTATCGTTTTTTATTTATTTATTTATTTATTTTTTTCCAAACACGCACTTAGTGATTTATTGAAACATAATCTAGTAATTAACCCGACTAATATATTAATTTTCTCATTTTTTTTCAACTACACAGGAAGAGATGGTCCGGCTGAGGCAGCCTAGATCTGATATGCCGGCAGACGAGCCGTGCCTCACGGAGGAGGAGATATTTGCTCGGGTGATCGGGGGAAAGCAGCGTGGTCATATACCCGGCGTCGGCAAGGTGGTACCCTACTTGAAGAGGCCACGGGTAGACATGCCGCCTCCAGCTCCACCAGCTCCACCAGGTATGTACAGTTGGATAATATTAAATGACGCATCTTATGTATTGAAATGACCGTTTTTAAATTTTGATTATTTCGTTTATAGGTACGTCCGAGCTTAACGGGAAGCTTGCTGAAGCTCAGCAGAAGATTGATGAATTTAAAACGATAGTGGCTGAAGCTAAGATTGAGAAGGAAAGAGAAAGAAAGAAAGCTAAGAAAATGAGAAGAAGCTTGAGTTGTTGACACGTTTTGTCTCGAGGAACCCAGACTGGGACGCGTTTCTTAGCCAGGTTGGTTCTCGAGGTCAGGCTGGAGGCTGCAGTGGGAGCGGCGCGGGAGGGAGCGGCGCAGGCGGCGAGAGTGATGGCTCTGACAGCGAGCGTGGCTCTGGCAGCGGGAGTGATGAGCGCATCGGGGGTGATGATGATGATGAGGGTGACGACGAGGGGCCGTATGATGACGATGGGCCGTATGATGACGATGGGCCGTAGAGGTATTATTTTGTGTTGTTTTGTCTTTGGAACTATATTTTGACGACCCCAATCTTATTATCTTTGAACACTTAGGATATTGCAACATTTGTAGATATAGTAGCTAGGTTTAGCGATTATAACACCCGTTTTGTAAATTTATGATGTATTTTGAGGGTGTTATAAAGTTTATGGCCGTTTTGTAAAGTTTATGCCCGTTTTGTAAAGTTTATTAAGTGTTTAGTGGTTATATATAGCCGTTTTAGCCGTTATAAACTTTATAGCCGTTTTAGCCGTTGTTTGAATCGGAATGTGTGGTTTATAACAGCAGGAATGAAACTGGAATTGGTAGATTTTTGCTGCACATTTTTGCGGCAAAAATCTGGGCAGGGCAGCTGCGCAGGCTGCTGTGCAGCTGCAATAAAACTTCTATACCGACGCCATGTCGTCGGTATAATAGATGCATTCATCTATTATCGACAAAACGTCGTCGGTAGAATAATGAATATGTTTGATATTTCAAACACTACCGACCAAATGACGTCGGCACCATTTTGAAATTTTGTTGACTTTTCGTTTACTATTGCAAACGATACCGACAAACAGTCGTCGGTAACATTTTACTATTTTGTTGACTTTCCGTTGACTACTTCAAATTATACCGACAAACTGTCGTCGGCGACATTTACGTTAATATTTGACTTTCGTTGACTTTATTTAGTTAAGCTAATTAAGGCATTAAATATTTATTACGTTACCGACGCCCCGTCGTCGGTAACAAATTGTCGTACAAAAACCAAACGTTTGACCAAAAACATGTGGGTCCCACACTGTCGTCGGCGTCATTCGTCGGTATGGACGTTGCCGACGTGGCTCTGTCGACTAGTTGTTGCCGACGACATGACGTCGAGAACGTATGTTGCCGACGTCATGACATCGGCAAGGGTTAAAAAAGTCGCCGGCGAAGGCACTGTTTGGTCTAGTGTTCCTCATTTCATTATAATAAACAAGTACATCTCCTAGATTGACTATCATTCACTTAACACACCTTGTATGGCTTGAAGAATACAAACTGCCCACAAACATCGACGGGACTATACAAATTTTGACATCTCATTGTTCCATTCCACGTGACATATCAAAGCATGCTTCAAATAAAATAATCAAAGAGGGTACTTGTTGCCTCTATAAAAACCCTTGATCTCTCAACTCATCACACATCCAAACTTACAAACACATAACAAAACACTTCAAAACCTCCCTTTTGTTCACTGTCGAAATAAGGAAATAAGAAACAAGATATTTGGGTTACATTACAAGTCTTTGGGTCTTGTTTTGATCAAGGGTATTCTGTTCGAGAAGAGTTCAAAGTGGTTAGCTTGCGTTCTCAACCTTCTTTCGTTCGCACCATCTTCCATTCATGTCTTCCCACCACCTAGTTGGTGTAGTAAGTTCCATGTCCCTATTCTATTTTCTTTTCGAATCATATACAAAGATCACACATTGCATCTAGCTACAACCTAACGTATCATATAAACACAAACTCATACATGTAAGAATGTATATAAACGTCAACTGCCAAAATAACATACACATCGAACCATTCGAAGCTTCATGCATACTTAGGTTTATATATACACACGTTAACATAAATGAGGAACCATGCAAACGTATTTTTTTTTACGCAAACATGAAGTCATTATAAAACAAAACAAAAACGAGTTCATACGACTCCTTGGTGTCGCATGGCAGTGTACAAACCAAGTTCGAAATTTATACTTAACATTATCGAATAACATAACGACTTATTTAATATATCATCGGCCCATTCGAATTAAGTACTAATCGATTTAACGACTTTGGGTTTACTTGGCTCTTGGGTCGAAGAGCTCAAATAAGCCGCCTAGCTTATTTGTGCTTATTCGGCCTACCTTTGCAACTCAAGTGCTTATTTTGAAGGCTTAAGATATTAAAGTTTGCATGTTTAAAAGATGGCCAAGCAGTTTTGAATAAACACAACACAAACGTGAACACACTGTTTTATATATATACATATGAGTCACAGTCGAAACTCAGCTATAAATAAACAGTTCAGAATAAAAGAAGGACTAGTCCAATGGTTGTGTCGCTGGGTTGTGGATGAGAGGTCTTGAGTTTGAAACATGTTAGTGACATTTTTGACAACAGCTCTTGCTTCCTCTTCCTTTTAAACCATGCGTATTATTTTTTTACTACAATCCAAACGCAAACCAACTTGGGCCTAAAGCCCACAAATCTTTTGTGAAGAGTAGTTAAGTTACTGATGTGAAACAAATGTAAGATATAGACTTATATTAAAAAGGTGAAACTACTAATAATTTATGTTTGGACCAAAAATGCTAATTTTGTGAGACATAAGGTAAAAAGTGTAAAATAATATTTTTGGACTAAAATTTGTTAACAATTTAACTTTTGGGTTAAAATGTAATTTTTACAAAGTTAAGGGTGAAAATGGTAAATGCATTATTTTGTCAAAACTTATAATTTCGATTAAATTTATATTAAAGTTTTATTTATATATAAATACTATAATTTGACACATAATTATATACCGATATTATCTCCTAACAAATAAATATACATAATATTTCACAAATACTTTCATTGTTGATACTTTCCGTATTAAGTCTTTCAGTTATTCTCGAATCAGAAACTTATCCGTCTTGAATACTTTTGTATATGTATGTAATTGTCAAATTACCAAGAGCCAATACATACAAACACTTTGAAATGATCTAAACGTAAACTCTGCCACACTAGCAACATCAAACACAACCACTTGAGAAACTTGAATTTTTTAAACACTTTGAGTCGTGAACAAAACTAAGACTTGTCATACTAATTTAGGTCGCGTGTCGGTGCCATCCACTATTTCTACTTGACTACCGCTTATAGACTTCGTAGCCCCTTTTTCATTATGTTTTTCCTTGGAGGAAAATGGTACTCAAATGATATTTTAAATGTTTTCATGCTGTGATTGTACTGTTTTCATGTTTTTGGACATTATGTGTGTTGATGCGATTATATGCTCTGACATGTTTTGTCTTGTGCGACCATGACTGTGCAACTGTTAACTCTTTCAAGAGCCGAAGCAATATGATAGATCTATCGGGTAGCTCCCCGCTGTGTATGTTTAAGTGTGCAACCAGCAGGTTCAGTTGGCGCGACTGATTCGTGATTTGAGAATACACACAAAAGTGATGTGGTTGTGATAGTGAAAGTGTGTTTCCCGAGTCGTATTCCCAGCGAGAGATGAATTTGAGTTTTCGTTATCGGTGCTGAGTGTGTGTCGTGAATGTGAGTGATAAAGTGGATTTGTGGTTTTTCTAAACTATGAATAATGAAATAACAAACGAAAACTACTAACTAAGCTAAAGGTACAAATATACTAAGCACGTAATCTAAAAAGAACGAAAATTTGAATTTAAAAACGTTACGCGACGAATTTCAAAACCGTAAATAAAAGTGGTTTTCTAAAATTTAAGTCCTAAAAATGCAAACTAATTTTTCTTAAATCCTAAATATAAAAAGAAAATTTTGTGAAAAAGAAGAATATTTTTTTGACTTTTTAATTATTTTTTTATGAATTAAAAACTAATTTAAACTATTTAAGTGCTTTAAAAATATTAAAATAAGTTGGAAAAATCTAAAAATTTTTGAGAAATTCTAAAATTATGTGAAGAAGCTATGAAAATTAAGAGCAGAGCTTAAACAAGCTTAAATAAGCAAAACAGCCTAATAAGCACTTAAGAAATAAGCACAAAATAAGCAAATGATGACCAAATAATCTCAGCAGCTCAAGGATCATGCAATGGACTTAATTAAGCTCAAATCAACTCAAAAAGCTCAAATAAGCACAAGAGAATAAGCACTTAATGACTGAACTGATGGTGAGATAAGGGCAAAAAACAGTCAACTTCCACAGCCCAAATAAGCACTCTAATAAGCTGATAAGATGAAAGTAAATGGCGCAAAAGCTTAACAGACCTACTGGGTACACAAAAAACACAAAAGCCCTAATTCTAACATCCCAATTGAACTCCAATTTAATCCTAGAAAGACTGCTATTAGGCACAAATTTTGAAAACTCAGGTCTGCACAGGTTTTTTAGGGAACTTTACAGGCCTGAATAAGCTATCAAATAAGCTTAGAAGCTGAATACCAGATATTGCATTACTAACTTGCAGTATTAACTACCTATAAACCTAATTTGAGGTCCTAATCTTATTTTAATAAGCCACAAGAAGGCTTAGTTCAGCAGCTTAAAACCATTGTTCTGCCCTAAACTGTTTGTGATAGCAGTTATAGAAACTTGGCGCGAAACTAATAAATGTTGACTAGTGTGAGATTTAGCAACCCTGGTCTATTAAACTAGTTGGATTAAACTATATTAATGATAATCTATCAAGCATAAACTAATTGTCTAACAAATTAACCTAACATAGATCCCTAATGACAGCAGAACACAAACTAAACAATCAACTTTGACTATTTCCAATTGAACCACCAAGGAAATGCTTAATCTTAACTATAGATGAGTACTGCAATTGAACTTAACCAGAATAACCACCAAATATCAACAATAGTTCAGCAATCACTATAGATCCAAACAGTCCCTTAACTTTCATCAAAACTAACAAACTCAGACTAAGGATTAATCACTTACTAACAATCATCAAACATCACTCACTAACATCAATAGATCTCAAAATAGCAACAAATAACAACAATATTCATCAGATTCTCAGATCCACAGACATGAACAAATCAGAAGCTATATTGAGACAGGTTCAAACTACACTATCAACTAATGATTAAAGAAGCTTAACTAATTTTAGATCTAGCAAATAAACATCAAATAACCAACATCAAACAATAATTAAACTAACAGCAGCAGAACTAAGTTATAAAGGTTGAGTGGAAATGTAAATAAGAAAAAAAACTCACAAAGTAACTCTCCCTCAGCACAAATTGAGGGAGTTCACTGAGCTTGCCTGTCTTTAGATAGGCTAGAGGCATCCATTTCCCCTCCTAGACCATCACTCCAAATAGCCATCACCAATGATCAATGAAACTTTGACTTTGTTTGACTTTTTTTTTGTATTTGATAACTAGGATCTGAATTTGGCTAAACAAGAACTCACAAAAGCTATGAAAGTTAGAATGAGCTTATATCTATTCTAATTAGCTTGATTGCAAGCTGGGATCTCACAAAAGCTATGAAAGTTAGAATGAGCTTATATCTATTCTAATTAGCTTGATTGCAAGCTGGGACCAAAACTATTATATATATATATATATATATATATATATATATATATAATATATATATATATATATATATATATATATATATATATATATATATATATATATAATATATATATATTTTAATTTTTCTCTATTTTTGGAACTGTCAAAATAATTTTGAAAAACAAAACTGATAAATTGAGCAGAATTTGAGAAAAACTATAATAATCTAATAACAAAAACAACAATTATATTGAGACAGAATCAAAGTTGAACTAATAAAAATTTTCATTATTTAAATTCAGATTATTACAAATCAGGGATTACAACTCAGAAATTGAAACAGAATTTTTACTACTACAAAACTATTAGAAATTACAAAGACCTTAAAAAATTACACACCCTAAAGAGGAGAAGGCACCCCTATTTATAGACTTGAGCTGAAGCACCTAGGCCTGCCACTCTGGCAATCCGTGTGATCAATGAGCCCTTTTCCACCCTTAGATCCTCCCTTGCCCTCCATGCTTTGATCTCAGCCCTTGGATTGGATTTAGTGATGTGGCCTCTCCAATCATTAGCTCCCACGTGTCCCTCTAGGCTGTCAGTCCTTCCAGAAGCTTTCAATCATGAGGTAATAATTTTAGTATGAGGTAATTGGGCGGGTACAGTAACTAGGGTTCTTCGCAGTCAATTTGGGGGTGTTTTTTTATAATTTTTTGACCCGGGTTGTGGTTAAACACATAACTAGGGTTCTTCGCAGTAACTAGGGTTCTTCGCAGTCAATTTGGTGTGTGAGTTTTTTTTTATAATTTTTTGACTGGTAATAAATATTTTGACCCGGGTTGTGGGAGTTGGGCTCGGGTAAAGGGTTATAGGAATTAGTGGGCTGGATTTTGGGTTGGTATTAGTATGGATCCGGATTATAAGGTTTTAAGGGTTTTAAGTCTAGGGACCATAAATGTAAATTCTGAATCCTTAAGGGACTGAACTTGCCAATTCATCAAAGTTGATCTAAGGGTGATTCTTGACTTTTTGACCAAATATGTCTTTCCCGGATTCGGCTCTGAGTCTTTTCCGTATCTCGTGCTCGTTTTTTCCTGATTTTCTTGTGTTTTTGCCGGTTTTTCACGATATCCGTTCCTGCATAAACAAAACACAAAAACACACTATCTATTGGCATTATGGTCGGGTTTTTGGTCGTTTTGGTCCGGCTTTGGTCGAGAAATGGTATGTGTTTAAGCACATACCAGCAATACTAGTTTGTTTTTGAGTTGTGCTTATAATTAGTTATCATGCCCACTTTTGTCCTACAATATACTATCACAGCTCAGCGGTTTTACTTTTAAACCTACGAGCTCACCAACATTATGTTGACGTTTTCTAGTACCATTTTCAGGTGTTATGAAGTTACTATAGAGGATTGAGTATTGGACTGGCCTAGCAGACATAAGACAAGACCCTTCCGGACTGAGTTCCAGAAGAGTTATGCATTCAGCTTATTATCTTAAGATTTTATCATTTTGTGAACTTATGTATTACGGCTTGTTTCACCTGACTTTCGGGATTGTTGTAACATGACTTATGATATTGCAATTTTAGTACTTCTCTATTTAGACACCTTGTGTCCCTGATTATGAAGTCATACCCCGTAAATGCTTTTCCGCTGCGCCATTTTTGGGGTGTGACAATTATAGCTGAAGTATTGATATTGGCCAGGTTCCTTGTTTCTTCACTTTGACAGTTTATATAGCTATTAGTGTGTAAAACTAGGTGGTTGTAAAGTTTGAAACTTGCCCAGAGTCATAATGTAGGATGGTTGTTAAAAATGTTTAGAATCTAATATGTTATCTGGTATAGGTATTAAGTCATACAAGGGGTGCCAAAGTTAAGGTTGAAGAAGAATTTAGACGGTGAAAACGTGACACTAAATGTTCTTTACACACATCCATGACATCATTCATTCAGAACTTTAGATTGCTGAAAGACTGTAATCTATGTAATTATATTCACATAAAATTTGTTAAAGAGTTTTTTTTTTTTTTTTTTTTTTTTTTTTTGTTGGTTAAACTCTTTGGCAAAAAGTGTTTTTGCTATCCCAAACTGCCAAATTGTGTCACTGGTATGTGTATTCAACTCAATACCATTCGATGTCACATCCCAAACATGATTTGTGTAAATTGTTATTGCAGGTGCGTTTGTTGTATAGGTCAGGAGAGCTCTTTGTTCAAACCATGTTGTGCACAGGGGACATGAAGAAGAGTCTGAGAAGAAATCTGGACAAGAAAGAACGATGGAGATAGTGATGGAATCAGTTGAAATTTGACGCCGAGTGGGGACTGATCGGCATGAAGAGCATCCCCAACAGCAACATTTGGTTGACGTGAGTGCAGATGAAAATGTGTTTGACTATAGTCTCGATATTCTGAATTGTATTTTTTATTTATTTTTTATTTTTTACATTTGAAGCAATTATGCAGACACACTCAGATGCCTGTTGTAAGGAATGGAGCAATTGATTATTCTGTGGAAACATTAGAGTCTGGTAAGAATCTTATAACATTCGTGCCAAAACATAAAATTTATCAAAAAAATACTTTGCTCCACCATAACTCTTAACATATGTCATAGGTTGGCCGTTTGCTTCACTTAGCTACAAAAGCATTTCATTACACTCATTGGATATTGATGATATAAAAGCTAAGCTATAGTAAGATGATGAAAAAATGGAAATAGGAGTAAGAGGATTTAATGGAAGTGAAAAGAGACCAAGTAAAAGTGAAGAGTGTGATTTAAGTGGGAAGTTTGTTTGACAAAATGCAGGTTTACTGATACCGTTTGTAACTTTATATGCAATGATTTAGATATCAATTACAGTACAATATAATCTACCAAATATAAAGTTGTGCAATTTTGATTAGTGATGAGTATAGTTTGAATAATTCTTAAATTTGCTTTCAGCTGTCAATAAGCCAGTATCAAGCTTTTGAGGAAAGAAAGGGTGGGCGAGTTTTGTTTAATTAGCTCTAAATTTAGTGTCCACCTGTTAATTCTACATATTTTTAATAACTTTGCAGTTATTTGTAATAGTTAACTTTGGTATAACATTATGTACTCATTCCTTTATATCGTTTGTATATACTCTTTAGTAATGTGTTCCTTCCGTCTTCATTTACACATAGGAAGTCAAGAAACATCAGTAAGTGGCTCTCAAGTTTCAGAGGCAGGGACTTTTATACGGACCTTGCAATGGGCTCACAATCTGATTCCCAGTCATTCTTCAATATCTTAAATGAAAATTATAGTAGTAGAATTACATTTCGGTTAGAGAGATACAAAATAAGAAAATCGATACACTGTACAAGGAATTTGACTCAAATAACATCATTGCCTCAATGCCTTCTGATCATCGGTATGCAATGCCTTTTGATTATGGGTATGTAATCCTTAAAAAAAAAAAAAAAAAAAAAAAAAAAAAAAAAAAAAAAAACTTTGACTCAAATAAGATCATTGCCTCAATGCCTTCTGTTCATGGCTATGCAATGCCTTCTGATGATGGGTATTTAATCCTTTATAAAAAAAACTTTGAAATCTGAAAGGTTGTCATTTGTGGAATGGACTTTGGCTACTCAACTCATCAACGTTATCTACATACATATATATGTCAACACTACCAAAGGTGGAAAAGACGATAGATCAACGTTTATTATTTTCATAGTTAAAAACCAGATTGTTTATCGTATAGTTGGGAGATTTGTTATTCTTCCTGTCAACATTAATGGAACTTATTATTGATCAATATTCTCTTAATGAAAATACGATACCTATTTATGTTTGTTGTTGTTTCTTACTTTATTAATGAATAATTTCTTTAAAATTTCCCGCAATTCTGCGGGTCTTTAAGCTAGTAACATATAAAACTACAACATGAATATTACTTTCCATGTTAATGGCACTTATTAATTTGGAAATAGATGAGTACATTAACAGTTTTTAATTAAATCATCATAAAACATTCTGTTTCTAAAGGTACTAAAATAGATTATGAATTACTGTATATTAATGTGTTTTTCTAAAATGTGCCCTCAAGTACATGTTAATGTGTGATAATCAAACTTGTTTTTTTCATAAAAATTATCAAATGCAACTAATGCACAATAATTATACTTAAAAATTACTATAATTACACGTGATTTTCTATTTAATGAACTACTACTTGACTGTTTTATTCGCTCAAACATGTGCCCTCGGGGCACATGTTAAACCCTCTATCAATATCCAAATTCTAACAAATAAAATTCTATAAAAATCTTAACGGCCTTTGTATTTATATTCAGTTTCCATATACATCAATCCTATGTCTCCTTATATATACCGAACAGAAGGTAACACGAAACCATACACAAAGATATCCCAACTATGAACAAATCTAGAACCGAACCTCTTTACTCATACATTTGCGCCACAAAGCAGAAGTGCATGATTTATTAACTAATAATATTCTTTACATGTGTATACTCGTAGTTATTTAGAACTTATTAGCTAATACTATTCTTTTTTATACCCTCGCTTAAAAAAACACAAAAACTTTATGTTGTATATCAGCTTCTTTTTTTATTATTAACTAGGTATGAAAATTTAGATATCCACTTAAAGAAAGTTTAGATATCGTTGATTTCGATTATGTTGACTATAAAATATATCGAAAAGAAAGTGGCAACGTTTAAATATTGGGATAAAAAGCTATAAAAGAAACAAATTGAAAAATTAGGTCATGGACCCCATATGAATATACGTATGCACACTCTTGTCAAAGTTGAAGATTCCAACTTCTATAAGCGGCTATTGACGTAAGGCAATACATATATTAGTTGAGATGTGACGACTTTAGCTAGAAAAAACAATATTGGTGATTTATATTCGTGCTAATGTCATAAAATAGTAACGTATTTTACATAATTTTCATCTTGGTAATTAATTACTGTATTGTTTAACAACATTGGTTATTATAGTTTCATGTGTAAGTTATAATGATGAATATTTTCTGATATTATCAACCGGTGGTCGTGATAACATTTCAAAACGTCTAACATGTCATATTTTATACTCAAATATTGAAAAGTTTTAGTGTGTTAACCGATGTGTTAATGTGGGGCAAAAATAAGAAATTAGATTTTTCACGGGTTATGCAAATATTCATTGAAAAATTGAGAAAATAATAACCATTATTATGACTTACACATGGAAGTATAATAACCAAATGAATTTAAAAAAAAAAGTTAATTACCAAAATGAACAATTACATAAAATACGTTACTATTTTATGACATTAACCCAAAAACTTTATGTTTATTTACACATTTTCTTAATATTGTAAGTTAATATGATTATACTAACTTAGCAAAGAGCTTTGTCTCTATGAAGACTAGCATAGTACTTGTCTACATGTATCACTCGAGAAAAAAACCAGAATAAGGCATCGACAACGTTAACGTGCTTGAATTTTTAGGCCCGTATCATTAATTGGCACGCGATTACTTCTAACATTTATGAGTCCAATGCATCGTTCGAGTAAGTATACGACTATTAATATATATTATTATTTTACATTATTCCCTTTCTGCCCTATTCTAGTTTGATAATTAAAATTATAGTAAACACATCAATTTTTATTATAAAATAATTGAAACATAATATGAAAAATTTTTATGAAAAAAATTACAAAATAAAAATGAAACTTTTTTTTATCCCTTATCAAAAATAATCAATCTTGTTGTTTAGTGTAAATTTTTTTCCCTATTTTTTTTTTTATTTTTTTTTTTTATTTTTTTTTTTCCGTATTTATTTTTTTAAGCAGAAAAAGTTTTTCATTTAAGAAGTAATATAGCTTAACTTGTGTTCGTACTATTTATTTGATATGAAATTAAAATTACTTTTAATCTTTTAAGTTCTCTATTAGTATAACAAAAAAATAAGTTCAATCCATACTATTTGTTTGATAGGACAGAGTCTTTTCTAAATCTTTGTTTGTTCAATCTATTTGTATGCAATTTTTTTCAGATATTTGTTTAGATTTCAAAATATTAACAAATCATATTGTTAATGAATAGAATCGAACGTCTTGAAAACTTTTATTGATAGTTCAAAATTATGGAGCAATTTTTTCCAATATTTTTTAGATTTCGATATAAAAAATCATTTTGATGATTTGATCCGAAACTTGAGTACTTTTTTTTTGAAAAAAAAAATTATGGAAAAGGGTTATTAATTTGTTTAGGCTGCTTGTTCCTGAAGTAGAAAACGTTCCCTCTGTTCCTGAATAGCTTCTTTCAAAATGGCTTCTGCGTCCTCGGTGAATGTCTTGGTAGAAGATATTATTTCTTGAAACTGTGATTTATTGGTTTTTAAGTAACTACGTAACTCAACCAGAAATTTCCTTACCTGTCCAACTTCTAATGAATTGAGATAACCGTTTGTTCCGGTATAAATAGTAAGTATCTGTTCTTCTACCCCGAGAGGGGCGGATTGGGATTGTTTAAGCAATTCACGTAATCGTTGACCTCTTGCCAATTGATTCTGAGTAGCTTTATCGAGATCAGAAGCAAATTGTGCAAAAGCTTCTAATTCTGCGAATTGTGCCAGTTCTAATTTTAATTTACCGGCTACTTGTTTCATAGCTTTAATTTGAGCCGCAGACCCTACTCTGGAAACAGAGATACCCACATTAATAGCGGGTCGGATTCCAGCATTGAAGAGATCAGCAGATAAGAATATTTGGCCGTCAGTAATCGAAATTACATTAGTAGGAATATAAGCCGAAACATCTCCCGCTTGGGTTTCAACTATTGGTAAAGCGGTCATACTTCCTTCACCTAAAAGAGAACTTAATTTAGCAGCTCTTTCCAAAAGGCGTGAATGTAAATAAAAAACATCCCCTGGATAAGCTTCGCGCCCAGGTGGTCTTCGTAATAGAAGAGACATTTGGCGATAAGCTTGCGCTTGTTTAGAGAGATCATCATAAATGATTGAAGTGTGTCGTTCAAGGTACATAAAATATTCAGCCAGAGCTGCTCCTGTATAAGGAGCGAGGTATTGTAATGTAGCAGGGGAATCCGACATTTCGGCTACCACAATAGTATATTCCATCGCGCCCCTTTCCTGGAAAGTAGTTACTACCTGAGCCACACAAGAAGCTTTTTGAACAATAGCTACATAAACGCATATTACATTTTGGCCTTGTTGATTTAGAATTGTATCTGTTGCTACTGCTGTTTTACCGGTCTGTCTGTCCCCAATAATTAATTCTCGCTGACCACGTCCTATGGGAATCATTGAATCAATAGCAATAAGCCCTGTTTGAAGAGGTTCATATACAGAACGTCGAGAAATAATCCCCGGAGCGGGCGATTCAATTAACCTATATTTAGAAAATGCAATTTCACCTCTACCATCAATAGGTTTAGCCAGGGCGTTTACAACACGACCCAAATAGTCCTCACTCACAGGTATCTGAGCAATTTTTCCTGTTGCTTTTACAGAACTCCCCTCTTGTATCAGTAAACCATCACCCATTAATACAACACCAACATTAGTTGATTCCAAATTAAGAGCAATGCCTATTGTACCCTCTTGAAATTCTACTAATTCACCCGCCATTACTTCATCAAGACCATGAATACGAGCAATGCCATCACCTACTTGAAGTACGGTACCGGTATTTACAATCTTTACTTCTCTATTATATTGCTCAATACGTTCGCGGATAATATTACTAATTTCGTCGGCTTGAATGGTTACCATGAGTATTTCTTAATTCTTTTTTGAAAAAAAAAAAATAATAAATCAAAAATAATGCCTAAATGTAGAAGGACTAATCCGTTATTTGTTTCATCGCCCCCAATATGCCAATATTGGCACTGATAGTACGTAAATGTAACTCACTGTTTAAACAACTATTCAGAGTTCCTAGAGCTCCTTGTAAGGCTTGTTGGAAAACCCGTTGTCGGACTTGATTACTGGCCTTTTGTTGTTCAAAATTTATAGTTTCATTTTTGTAGTTTTCTAATTGTTCCAAAGTCTTATAAGTTGAATCAATCAAATTCAATTTTTCTCGCTCTATCTCAGAGTATCCATTCACACGAAACTGATCTGCTTCTATTTCTACTTTACGTAAGCGAGTCCGGGCTTTTTCCAGCTGTTCGATGGCCCCCTCGCGCAATTCTTCTGAATTTTTAATTGTCTTCAAGATTCTCTGTTTTCGATTATCTAATAAATCACTTAATGAAAGTAGATTATCTTTCCATTCATTTCAAAAATTCCATGATCCCTTCCCGAACCAAACATGAATCTTTCGATTCATTTGGCTCTCACGCTCAATGTAAATTACCATATCTTTCTTGTTAATGTAATGAGCCTATCCTCTATTCTCTTGTCATATTCCAAAATGAAATCAAAGTCTCAAACTAATCCAATACAAAAAAATTCGGAGGACTCTTCTGACCAAACAAAAAATATGTAATTGTCAGCAAAATTGTTTACTTTTTTAATCCAAGAAGTTTTTCTTACTTTATACACAATACATAGGTCATCGATTCAGCATTGGCTAAAAAAGGGGATAAAATCCCCAATAAGTAGTTCAAATCATTTTATCAATATGAGTGTTCTCTATTGATAAAAATTATTTATTTGAAACCATCTCTATATTAACATAGTGGTAGAAAGAGTACCATGCTGCGTCTGGACTTCAAACAGTTTTGCTTTAACCATGTTAATGGGCCCATATTATTGGTTGATAGAGAATCAAAGTGGATTTTCCAATAAATTACGAAATGCTATAGTTCTTACATATGATTTCTGAATTTATTCAGAAGTAATTCGCGAGATCATGCACCCTTCTTTCTTAGGTATAACTTTCCTAGTTATAAGAGAAAAAGTACATCTGGTTGGATCCAGCCTATTCTTGAAATAAACAACTCGCACACACTCCCTTTCCAAAAAAGATCAAGACCCCAAGCACTACACTTAGATTTATTAGATTTGTTGCTAAAATATCGGTATTAAACCCGAAACTCCCGGCGGATGGCCATTGGCCCAAAGAAACGAAAGAATCGGTTACATTTTTCATATGATCTCCTCTATAGATAGACTAAAAAATCGAACAGAGTTCTTTTTGTATTACTTTGCCCTATATCTATATATTTCTAGTTTCCTACTTTCTAAATCGAATCAAAAATCTATTAGATTTAGAAATATTGAATTACCTTCTTGGTTGCAAGCCCTCTTAAAAGGCCTACGAACACAAACGGGAAGGATGAAAGCGAGTTTGTATGCTAATTCCTCATCCGCAAATCAGCCCTTCCTGTGGGTTATTTTCTCAACGAATAAGTAATTCTAGGAATGAAATCTTTATATAATTCGAAAAAGCAAAGCACAAGTCCAAGGCAATAAAATATGAAAAATAAAATTTTTTCATATTTCTAATATTAAACAAAAGGATTAGCAAATAAAAGTGCTAATGCTACAACCAAGCCATAAATTGTTAAAGCTTCCATGAAAGCTAGACTAAGCAATAAAGTACCTCGTATTTTTCCCTCCGCCTCGGGCTGTCTCGCGATACCTTCTACAGCTTGACCCGCAGCAGTACCTTGACCAACTCCAGGTCCAATAGAAGCAAGCCCTACAGCCAATCCAGCAGCAATAACGGAAGCGGCAGAAATCAGTGGATTCATGATAAGTTCCTCGTACCAAAAAAAAAATGGTTAATGATACATTCAACCAATGAACTATGACTTAATTATTCGATTGCTACGATTCATCCAGTCAAAGTAACTACGAACTTCGAATTCAAGTAATAATATTCTTGAATTATCAAAACTACTTTGATATCTCTTTTTTAGTTTCTCTCGAGAAAGTCTTTGTGAATCCATACAACTTTAGTTTTTCCGTTTCTTTGTCCCGAACCGCTCTTTGACTTTGAATTCTTCGATTTTTTTATTGACTTCATCTTCAACTCACAGTCACATATGAGACAGAAGAGCTTTGTCTCTATGAAGACTAGCATAGTACTTGTCTACATGTATCACTCGAGAAAAAAACCAGAATAAGGCATCGACAACGTTAACGTGCTTGAATTTTTAGGCCCGTATCATTAATTGACACGCGATATTCCTACTTTTATGAGCATGCACTTGAGTAGAAATACGACAGTATACATTTTATCTTTCAATATTTCGCTTTCTATTGTTGATAAAAGCTACAGTATATACAATATATATATATATATATATATATATATATATATATATATATATATATATATATATATATATATTTATTTATTTATTTATTTTTATTTTTTTTTTACATTATTTCCCTTTAAGAAATATGAAAACTTGTTTGTGTGAGTAATATAAATACATTGAGAAAATGCCCATGATTTATGGAGCTCCAAGTCCAATAATTGAATAATCATATAAAAAAATTTATATAAAAAAGTAAACACAGTCACACATTTTGTATGTATGAGAAATAATGGTGAAACAAACTATGAAAACACCATTTTTGCCACATGAAGAAAAAGATTACAAGAACATAAACAAATGGAAAACAATTGTTTGTTTCATCACCTTAATCACTACAAGCAGTAAGTTCAATCCTTGTTGTTTAACGGGTGTTAAGATTGCTTTTCTCTCTCTTTTTTTTTTTTTTTTTTTTTTTTTTTTTTTTTTTCCTGCTTATTTATTTTTTTAAGCAGAAAAGCAGTTTTTCATAAGCAAGTAATAAGCTACTTGTTTCGTACTATTTATTTGATATGAAATTAAAATTACTTTTTATGCTTATAAGTCCTGATTAGGATAAGCAGAAAAAATAAGCAATCCAAACACAATATATGGAATTTCCTTAAGCCCATTTTTTTTCGAGCTTATTTTTCACCAGCCAAATATTTTTCGCCTTATTTCCGTTTTAAGTAATACTCGTATTATTATTAAAAAGTAAAGTAAAGTAAAGTAACTCCCAATACCGTCGAAGACGGTGTATGGGGGAGGTTGAAACATAGACAGGCTTACCCCTACCTAAAGTAGAGAGGCTGCTTCCGGTTCTACCTTTCCTTTTGTAGGGAGTGAGGATCGAACCCTTGACCTCTCGGTTGAGAGGCAAGGGGTTTTCCAACTGATCCAACCCTATTTATTTACTCGTATTATTATTAAAGACAGAACAAAATGGGCTTAAGCTCGTAAGCTCGAAAATAAGCTAAAAATAAATACCCTTTAGTTCATTATAATTATTTTATAAATTTAACTTAAATTTGTTAAAATTCTGTTATTTCAGTTATTCTAGTTACTTTTGGCGTAAATCAAGTGGCAGTTGGTCAGATAAGAAGGTACAAGTCAGTGATGCATTGAAATTGTCAAAAACAAGTGGCAAAGTACAAGTGAGTAATGCAGTTGAGTCGTTGGAAGCAGTGGTTGCAGCTGACGATGCTCGTTGCTCCGAGATTGGAGCATCGTTCTACGAGCTGGTGGTCATGCTGTTGATGCTGCTGTGGCGGTTAGTTTGTGTCTAGGAGTTGTGAATCCGATGGCTAGTGGTATTGGTGGTGGTGGTTTTATGGTTGTTAGGTCTGCTGGTACGTTGCAGACGACAACAATTGATTTTAGGGAAACTGCGCCGTTGGCTGCTTCGGAGGTTTTTTTTTCAGTTTATTGTGTTAAGTAGAACTAGAAAACGAGCATGGAAATCGTATAGTGGGTGTTTGGGATTGCTTATTTTAAAGTGCTTATCTGCTTATAAACTTATTATTACGTGGTTATTAACTCTAAGATAAGCACATAACACTTTTACCCGAACCCTTTAAATGTTTATCTGATTAAGATTAGCACATATAAGCAATCCCAAACACCAGTAAAACTATGAATGCACAATGTGAACTTTTGCTAGACAATACGATAGAATTAGGTGATACTAATACCCGAGCTACATGTTATCAAGTAATGATTTGGTCTTGGCCAAAACTTGTTGGATGACAAAGATCCCTCAGTTTGTTCAAAACTTCGTAAAGTAAAAGGTTTTATTGAGGTTATAAGTATTCTTGTCATTCTGCAATTTTTAAGCATGTTTGACCGATTCGACTTAACGAAAACATGTTTGTTGTAACTACACAGAACATGTATGAGAATGATCTTGATGCCAAATATAAAGGAGCATTGTCAATGGGATTCCCGGCGAGATAGCCGGTCTATATAAAGCTTGGTCAACATACGAACGCTTACCTTGGAAACCATTATTTGATCCAGCCATCAAGCTTGCAAATGACGGATTCATAGTTGCACCTTACCTTGCAAATAAAATTTCAAGCAATGCTGATAAAATAAAAAATGATACTGGTTTACGACAAGTGTTTGCTCCAAATGGGGTGCTTTTAAAAGCTGGTGATATTTGTTATAATCCAAAACTCGGCTTGACTTTAGAAGTTGTAGCAAATAAAGGGCCGAAAGCGTTTTATGATGGCGTGATAGGGGAGAATTTGGTTAAGGATGTTCATGAAGCAGGCGGGATTTTGACTATGGAAGATTTGAGAAATTATGAAGTCGATGTTATGGATGCTCTTGCGGTTAAGACTATGGGGTATACTATTTTAGGGATGCCAGCACCATCAAGTGGTACGTTGGGGCTAGCTCTGGTATGTTGTTTTTCATGATAAAACGGTTTGTTTAGTTGAATTATTAACTCAATAATGTGTTTTGTTCGCGTGGTAATGAAAAGAAGCACCAAGTTAATGAGTTGAAATATCCACCTCTAATTATGACAACATTTGTGAAAATGCAGGTGTCAAACATCTTAGAAAGCTATGAAAACTCGAATGCTGCAAAAGGCTCTTTGGGTTTACATCGTTTTATCGAAGCATTGAAGCACATGTTTGCTCTTCGGATGGATCTAGGTGACCCAGATTCGTCAATGTAACTACAACTGTAGCTAAAATGATTTCACCCGCGTTTGCTAAGAACATTCAAGAACGTATTTTTGACAATACCACATTTCCTTCCACTTATTACATGCCCAGGTAAATGAAATCTTTGGTTGTTTGACCTTGAAAGTCAAAGTAGAAAATTGGGTGGAATGGGTAATGGGTCAAATGGGTTGCGGTAAAAATGAAGTATGTTATTATGAGTCGAAACTGGCCAGGTTGTCTTGAAACACTCTTTGTCCTCCTTTTTTTTATTTTTTATTATTATTATTTTTTTATTCATAAATATAATGCTTCGTATGAAAAGAAATTGGACGTGATATGCCTTAAAAAACTAATTTGGGCTAATTTTGACCATTTTGACCCGTTCGACCCACTTGGCGTGATTCTTTTTTAGCTAAATTTCTGAATATAAATGTTTGACGTTAGAGTGTGTTTGGGATTCCTTAATAAAGTTCTTATACGTTTATGTATAGAACAGACAAAATAGTTTGGATTGTCTCGATGAAAATGCTTAGATGCTTATTTGAAAGTAAAATAAGCAGATTGGTTCTTTCTTATGTTTTTAAAAAAGTTAATCTGTTTAAAATAAGGACTCCAAAATAGCAACAATAATATGACCTGATTTGACATATTAGCAAGTCAGTAAGTACATCAAAATTGTATTTCTAGTAACATGATATAATATTGAACTAGGTGGAGTCAACTTCAAGACCATGGCACAAGTCATTTTTGCATAGTAGATGATGATAGAAATGCAGTATCGCTAACAACCACTGTGAATTACGCCTTTGGTGGTGGTGTTTTGTCTCAATCTACCGACATTGTGCTAAACAACGAGATGGGTGACTTTTCGGTTCCCACCAAAGTAGCCTCTGATAAGCTCCCCCCTTCGCCTTCAAATTTTATCAAGCCAAACAAGAGACCCTTGTCTTCCATGACTCCCATTATCGTTCTCAAGGTAAATACCATGTCCTTTGATATTTGACTTTAAAAAGTCAACTGAGCTACTGCTGTATAGGGCAGTCTTGACCCATTTACTTAAACATAAAATGGGTGGCATTAGATTACCGGTTGAAACATATTGGTATATATACTGATTTACTGATATTATACTTGTGAAACTCAACTTAGTCATGTCTGATCTTAAAGGTTTTATAATTCATCAAGTTTTGACTTTTGAGAGTCAAACAAGCTACAGTTGATATAAAAATGTGGCCTTTTTACAGGATGACCAATTAGCCGGGGTGATCGGAGGAAGTGGTGGAATGTACATAATTCCAGCAGTTGCACAGGTTTTCATCAATCATTTTATCTTGGGTATGGACCCTCCGAATGCGGTTCAGTCTCCACGAGTCTACCACAAGGTCTTGCCCATATTCTTTCCGTTGGTTCTGTTTCATTTAAATCCAAAAATTCCAAACCATTTATGTATAAATGAGTCTACTTGGTTTCTGGTCATTCCTAATGAGTTAAAATGAAAAACATAGTTGCTTCTCAGAAAAATAACGGATCAAACTGGTGATGAAATTCTCGTTCTATTTTCCATGCAGTTAATACCAAATGTGGTTTACTATGAAAACTGGACAGTGATTGATGGTGATCACATCGAGCTTTCAGATGACCGAAAGAAATTTTTGATAGAAAGAGGTCACGAGTTGGAGCCAAAGGCCGGTGGAGCAATCTGTCAACTTGTCATTCAAACGCTAAAGAAACCAAATGTGAATAGAAAACTGAGGTATGATCATCAACGAACTATGAAAGGGATGCTTACCGCTGTAAGCGATCCAAGAAAAGATGGCCGTCCGGCTGCTTATTGATAATGATCATCATTGTTGTATGTAGATACTAATTGATTGATATGGCTAATGCTTGGTTTCTAACATTGTAAATTTACCAAATTTCCACTTTTCACCAAGCTATAGAAGTGTTAAATATTTAATGACTGTGTATTCTAATTATGTACATTGAATGATTTACTGTTGATACTTAGATCTATGTTTCATGCCTATGTAATGTTGCCTGATAAGCACGTTTGAGGTTAAAACTCGACTAAGCGACGTCAATGGATAGCATTTGCTAGTCACTTTTGCTTTTCTCACGGTTTCTAAAAATATATTGACGATAAGATGTGATGGTGTGTAAAAGATAGTGGAGAAGGTGATATGTTACACTAAAAAGACACCGGTGTATGATAGGTTTGGATGAACTAATTAAGACCAAATGAGGTCAGGGATACGCATGCTTTATAATAGAGTCTCGATAGCCGTGGGGCTTGAATTCTCAGTAAAGACCCAGTTCAATCCTCACATCGCATGGTTCAAAAAGAGACAACTAAGCATAAAATAGTCATGCTTTTCAATATGGACAAATGCAACGTAAGTGGCCTCTTAAGTCGTTTTGGAACATAAGCTCAATAATGCTTTCCGTTATTCCATAGATTTTATTCTCGAAACAGCACATGTGAACCAGCCAACATTATCGGTTATCAACATTAATGAATTAATTACGTTATTTTTATATCAAATGTACATTCTAGGGGTGTTCACAAATCGGGTAATACCTACAAGAATCAAAAACCGAAACCAAACTGAACCGAACCGAATTAAATATTCGGTTTTTGGTTTGGATATGGTTTCGGCAGAATGTAAACCGATCACATAAATACAAATATATAAAACTTTTGTGTATATACGAATCTTTTGATAAATAAAATAACATAAGTATAAATCAAATGGTATAATGTATACTCGAATCGTTATTCTAATCAAGTCATTTGTTTTCCTCGGTCTATTTCACGACTCATTCACGACTCACTCAACTCATTTACTCCCGACATTATTTCACTAATAACATTTTTATAAAATGGATTATCAACTATAAATGAAACTGTCTTTGAATTATTAATTAATATTTCATATAATACTAAACAATACTCGTTTTCATAACGGCGGTTCATTGTGACACTAATACAAATCTGAAAAACCAAATAAACCGAAAAAAACGATAACAAAAATGGTTGCCTTTCTAAAAAAATAAAAATGGGCTAACCTCTTATTGTGTCCATTGGCCCATCAAAGACTAAATTAACCCAAAGACCAAGCCCACATCTCACACGTGCGAAATACTTCTTCTTCTTCATCATCATCTTTCCCAAATTTGAACCCTAATTTGATCAATTAAACCAATAATATCAAAATTATTATCATATTATCGTGCTGCAACTTCCAAAATTAGATCCCTCAAGGTATCCACTTTCATTAGATAATAATAACTAATTATTTGTTTTACTGATTTATTGTATTCGAAATTATCGCTTTTTCTGTTATTATGTAGAAAATTAATGCTTCGTTTAACTCAATTTCCAATTCCTTAACCCTTAGGAGGTGTGTTTAATATTTCATATTTAAGAGGCGTTTGGGTTAGCTTATAGTGAGTTTTATAGATGGCCCAACTGACGCAACCATCTTGCAACCTTTGGTTCCCCCCTAATTTATTGTTGGATTTACCGATTTACTAATGTGTAACAAAGCCTTTGTGTATATGCTAACTGATTTCTATTATATTTGTGCAGTATGATCAACATTACTTTGCTGGCAGGAGGAATGAAAAGGTGAAAAAGATTAGAAATAAGGGTAAGATGTATTTTTATATTTTAATTGACATATTTCAACTGATATCGACTACATAGTATTATATAAACTGTAATTTATTTTAAGGTTACTTCTGTTGTATGAGCTACAAATTCAGTAAAGGGGTCTTTTGGAAAACGTTTGTAAGATTGTCTTCTTTCAGATTATTGCGTTTCGAAACTGTACTTTAGTCGCAAAACTCATAATATGTTTTCGTGGCGCATATACTTATTGGCGTTTTAGTTACACGTGGTTGCTTCTCATGATTGTATATGTTGAACCTTTAAATGAACGTGATCGATACTCGATAACTGATATCCGGTTTTTATAGTTCTGCAGATCATTTGAATATACCAGAAGGTGATAATCAACTAATCACCACCAATGCGACTGAAAATTTTGCAAAGTATGTTTTCTTATCATTTATTTGTTTCTTCGTTGAAATCATTTCATAATATAATCGTTTTAGAGATCATGTTTTTATTGGTTCTCACCCAGTTTATGCTATTTGTAGTTATATGGATCAAAGTTGATGTTTGTGTACACCTCTTCCGTATTTAGCTTGCGTGCAAATTAGCTTTAGCTTACCGAAGACCCGTTTTCAAAGGTTTTCATTCTTAACCCCGGGAGAGTTAACGTTGAACACGAATGGTAATAACTATGTCCCATATCTCAATAATCTTTTATTCACGTATGCATATAGCTTATGTATGTCTGGCCACTAATTGTGATCTTTTTTTCGTTGCTTTCCAGGTTCTGATGGTAAAAAATATGAACATACGAATACTTAAATGAGGCATCTTTTAATATGACAGTCCTTTTATTAAGAGCCGATGATCAATAAATGAGTAAGAGACTTATGAACGCTTTATACTTAAACTTACCTCAATTTGGGAATGTGATAATCGTAATAAATATGATTGTAATTATATTTTTGACTAATTCGTTGCTGCTTTGCAGCTTATTAACAAGTCTTCTACGTCTGGATTGTTTTAGTCATCTGGAGCATATATTTTCCTGCCAAGTCGTTCAATCGATTCTCAGGTGCAGGTTAAAATTTTATTCTGATGCACGTGTTCTTTATCTTTTAGCTAATCCAACTTACTAATGTTCAATCGGGCGGATATATACGTTCTTGGGTAAGTTTTAGTCCAAAGCATTTAGTTCCGCCATTTTTTACACATTTAGTTACAATTGTGACATTGTGTTGATTTCAGTTTTGCTTATCTCAAACGGGTCAAATTGAACCATTTTGCTAAGTAGATTGCTACTCTTTGAATTTTCTCATAACAAGTGTTTTGTAATCATAATTAACTTAATAAGTTTGTGTAGAAAGTTTATTTTGGTCGAAATATCAACATGTGTCACAATAAAAATTCTTTTTTGACCCGTTAGCTCTGATATCCAACAGATAGATTCAGAATCTTTATTTTGGTTGTGACTATAAAGAATTTGACACCTTCAGGTTTCAAGAAATTGTCCCTTTAAATGCTGGAAATGTACTCGGAATAGAAGACAATGGGCCCGCAAAAAAATGGCTAGTGCTCATTCGAAAAACACTAAACACTCTTCCAATTACAAGTAACGAATTCCATGTCCCATCAACCATTCCCAATCCACTTGACGAATTAAATTCAGATTTTGATGCATCATTAAACCAAAAAGCATCATCTTTCCAGTCACTAGGTCAAATCCTGAGGATGACTAAGAGTGAATTGACAATGCGACATCCAAAAATCGAGCCTAGATATAGTGTATGTGATCAAGCCATGTTTGGGAACCGACCAAGTGATTATGACCAAAGTGTCTGGTCTTCGGATGAAGATAGTGGGCCCCATGATTCGTTTAATAGTACAAAAGACACACAAATACCATATTGTGGTTCTTTTTCTATGGAAGAAAGAGATAAACATCTGGAAAGTACTAATTCTAAGTATTGTTTGGTTGCAAGTAAGCAAATGGTTGGGATTTATCTTACGGTATGGGTGAACAGTGATCTTAGAGACAATGTTCATACTCCGTAATATGAAAGTGTCGTGTGTCGGTAGAGGATTGATGGGTTATCTTGGAAACAAGGTATAGTTATTTCTTCTTTTTTCTTTAGTGATATAAACTATAATAATTACCGAATCTCCCTAAAGTAATTGTCTTTTCAGGGATCAATATCAATTAGCATGTCGTTGCACAAAACAAGCTTTTGCTTCATATGTAGTCACTTGACATCTGGACAAAAGGAAGGCGACGAACTCAGAAGAAATTCTGATGTGATGGAAATCATGAAAAAAACTCGGTTTCCACGTGGTCAAGGAACGGAAGATGAGAACTCTCCTCAAACGATTCTAGAACATGAGTAAGACACATAGGCTCTTACCATTAATCAAAGGTGGCAAAGTGGGGTGGTCATATAACAGGTCAAAATGGTTCGGGTTGAACCGTCACGTTTTTTGTCTAAAAGTTCACAAAAAAAAAAAGAAAAAAAGAAAATACAAATATACACGGTTAGTATGTCAAATATGTTTTCAAATTTATTTCATGCCAGGAGGTAATCGAATTTTTTAAGGGAAAGGCAATAAAACGTTCGATATGTTAGAATCACGCTAATTTCATGTTATAAGCGTTGCAGCGGCGGTTATCATGTAATCAAAAATATTAGCGAACAATCTTTACCGCTTATACATTTCCCGTGACAAAAACTTTACGAGTGGCAATAATTTTTTGGATGACTGATTTACCAAATGTAACTTCGACGATACCAATTGCACTCCAAAACTAGAGAACTGCATTGCCACTTTCATCATAAATAGGCATTAATCTATATTACATGTCAGTGGCATCAAACACTATCATCCTTGTTCATAACAAGTGCAACGACGCGCAAAACACTTTCTCATGATAATTTTCTAAGACAAACCAATCCATAGTTAAGGTACCACACAATGGGTATCAAATTTGACTAGGCCTAATGTTTAAACTTTAGCATACATTATTTTTACAATAAGCATCTAACAATCAAAACCATATATTTATAGTAATCACAATCCAATATTAGAATTTCTAGTCAAGATTATACCAAAGATGTCGTAAATTTGACTACGCCTAATGTTTAAACTTTAGCATACATTATTTTTACAATAAGCATCTAACAATCAAAACCATATATTTATAGTAATCGCAATCCAATATTAGAATTTCTAGTCAAGATTATACCAAAGAAATATCGTAAAGTTCCCATGCAATGGAATCAAAGACAAGCAAGTGATACAAACAAAAACTATCAAGCAGTATAATAGGAGAGAAAATAGAATTTCTTTCTTCGTCTTTACTTTACAAAAAAAAAATAGGAGGAAGCTGTGACACGTTCACTAAAAAAAAATCCTTTTGTAGCGAATAATTTATTAAAAAAAATAAATAAGCTTAACACAAAAGAAGAAAAAGAAATAATAATAACCTGGTCCCGGGCATCTACCATTATACCCATAATGGTTGGCCATACTATTGCAATCCATAATGGAAAGGAACATTTACCTATTTATATAACAGATCGTATGGTAGGACACAAATTGGGAGAATTCGCACCTACTTTAAATTTCCGAGGACATGCAAAAAGCGATAATAGGTCTCGTCGTTAAATTTATTTATATATATTATAATAAAATAATATATATAGATAT
Source organism: Artemisia tridentata subsp. tridentata (assembly GCA_021014915.2). Lineage (NCBI taxonomy): Eukaryota > Viridiplantae > Streptophyta > Magnoliopsida > Asterales > Asteraceae > Artemisia > Artemisia tridentata. The sequence continues at coordinate 41,001,182 of CP139508.1, forward strand.
TTATCATTGATTAGTAGGAATTTATTAGTAGGAGGCGAACTTTATGAAAACAGAAGTATACGCTTTAGGTCAACATATATCTATGTCTGCTCACAAAGCGCGAAGAGTAATTGATCAAATTCGTGGGCGTTCCTACGAAGAAACACTTATGATATTAGAACTCATGCCTTATCGAGCATGTTATCCCATTTTCAAATTAGTTTATTCTGCAGCAGCAAATGCTAGTTTCAATATGGGTTCGAATGAAGCAAATTTAGTCATTAGTAAAGCCGAAGTAAATGAAGGTACTATCGTGAAGAGATTAAAACCTCGAGCTCGAGGGCGTAGTTTTGCCATACAAAAACCTACCTGCCATATAACTATTGTAATGAAAGATATATCCTTAGGTGGATATATAGATACCGACTCTATTAAGTGGTCACAAAAACCAAAATGGAAAAAAAAGGATACAACTATGTCGTATTATGATATGTATAGTAATAGTAATGGGGGAACATGGGACAAAAAATAAATCCAATTGGTTTCAGACTTGGTACAACCCAAGGTCATCATTCCCTTTGGTTCGCACAACCAAAAAATTATTCTGAGGGTCTGCAAGAAGATCAAAAAATAAGAAATTATATCAAGAATTATGTACAAAAAAATATGAAAACATCCTCTGGCGTTGAGGGAATTGCGCGTATAGAGATTCAAAAAAGAATCGATCTGATCCAAATCATAATCTATATGGGATTTCCCAAAATATTAATTGAAAGTCGACCCCGAGGAATCGAAGAATTACAGATGAATTTACAAAAAGAATTTAATTCTGTAAATAGAAAACTTAACATTGCTATCACACGAATTGAAAAGCCTTACGGAAACCCTAATATTCTTGCAGAATTTATAGCCGGCCAATTAAAAAATAGAGTTTCTTTTCGCAAAGCAATGAAAAAGGCTATAGAATTAACTGAACAAGCAGATACAAAAGGAATTCAAGTGCAAATTGCAGGACGTATCGACGGAAAAGAAATTGCGCGTGTTGAATGGATCAGAGAGGGTAGGGTTCCACTACAAACCATTCGAGCTAAAATTGATTATTGTTCCTATACAGTTCGAACTATTTATGGGGTATTAGGCATCAAAATTTGGATATTTATAGACGGGGAATAATAAAATAAACCTTTATTTCCCTTTGCATTCTATCCGGCGATGGAACAAAAAGAGAAATTGATTTCTTATTTTTATTTTCTCTTCAATAAAAAAATGAACAAACAATTATAATTCTATAGGGTTTAATAAAAATTAAATTAATCTTTTGATAAAATTGCTATGCTTAGTGTGTGACTCGTTGGTTTTTTGAGGGTTAATAACCAGCCCCATAGTATAAACAAATAACTATAGAAGTAATAACCAACTCATCCCTTCGTATTATCTGGATCCAAAGAACCAGTCAAGATATGATATATTGTTCATATTGTTGTAGCAACTGAAATACTTTTTCATTAAAAAATCTGCTTCTAAGTTGTCAATAGAAATAAAAAAGAAAGGGTATGGATAAATGGAAGGATGAAAGAAAGAAAGAAAAAGAATATGGATGATATAAAATTCCAATATGTAAGGTCTATGAGTCATCTCATAAAAAATCTGTGTAATAAAGCATCAATAAGGATTCATCATTAAAAGGATCTGCTCATCGAACAAAAAATAAAGAGCTTCGAGCCAATAAAGACTAAGAATATTGACTCAAGAACTAATAGCTCCATTGTATAATTCAGACCTAACCATTAAGTAAGAAGGGATGGGAACGATGGAACCTGTGAATTCAAAAGATTCTAGTGAAAATGAATTCGAACGATTCATTGATCGGGATGGCGGAACCGACCAGAAACCAATTAATCTATTCGGAAAAGTTATGAACTAATGATAGAACTGAAATAGAAATTGAAAGAGTAAATATTCGCCCGCGAAAACTTTATTTTCTTGGATTGCTAAATTTAGGGTCAATCCAATACGATAAAGAGTAAAACAAAAGAAAGATTCCTTTTAACATTCTAAATCTAAAATAGATAAATATAAGAAAAAAAAGTTATTTAATATATTTAGTTATCTATATCTATACTATACAAACAAGATATAAAAATTAATAATAGATTTGATCTAGATTAAATGAAATCCATGAGTCAGCAGATTACTTATTAAATACATGTATATCTTAATTCAAATTATATTATATCTGAATTGAATTCTAAATCTTTAATTTGAATTTATTTTTATTCGCGAGGAGCTGGATGAGAAGAAACTCTCACGTCCAGTTCTGTAGTAGAGATGGAATTCAAAACAAACCATCAACTATAACCCCAAAAGAACCAAATTCCGTAAACAACATAGAGGAAGAATGAAGGGAATATCTTATCGAGGTAATACTATTTGTTTTGGTAAATACGCTCTTCAGGCACTTGAACCCGCTTGGATCACATCTAGGCAAATAGAAGCAGGTCGACGAGCAATGACATGAAATGCACGTCGCGGTGGAAAAATATGGGTTCGTATATTTCCAGATAAACCAGTTACAGTAAGACCCGCAGAAACACGTATGGGTTCAGGTAAAGGCTCTCCCGAATATTGGGTAGCTGTTGTTAAGCCTGGTCGAATTCTTTATGAAATGGGTGGAGTAACAGAAAATATAGCCCGAAGGGCTATTTCAATAGCAGCGTCCAAAATGCCTATACGAGCTCAATTTATAATTTCGGGCTAAAAAAGAAATAGGCCCTAATTAAAAATAGCGGATGCAGGTTTCTTTTTTTGGACAAATAATATTTCTTTTTTTCTTTGACCTTTGTATTGTAAAAACAGATAAAAAAAAAAAAAATGATATGATTCAACCTCAGACCCATTTGAATGTAGCAGATAACAGCGGGGCTCGAGAATTGATGTGTATTCGAATTATAGGAGCTAGCAATCGTCGATATGCTCGTATTGGTGACGTTATTGTTGCTGTGATCAAAGACGCAGTTCCAAACATGCCTCTACAAAGATCAGAAGTGGTCAGAGCTGTAATTGTACGTACTTGTAAAGAACTTAAACGTGACAACGGTATGATAATACGATATGATGACAATGCTGCAGTTGTGATTGATCAAGAAGGAAATCCAAAAGGAACTCGAGTTTTTGGTGCGATTGCCCGAGAATTGAGACAGTTCAATTTTACTAAAATAGTTTCATTAGCTCCCGAGGTATTATAAAATGAGACCACGATATGGTTATAGTAGGGTATTTAAAAGAAATAGATTAAGATTCATTTAGTAGATTTTGTCTCACGTATATACCTTTTAAAATTAATATTCATAAACAAATACGTAAAAAAAAAAAAAAAAAAGAAAAACATGTTGATTATATCCAAATTTGGAGGCACCAATAATTTTAATTAATCATGGGTAGTGATACTATTGCTGACATAATAACCTCTATACGAAATGCCGATATGTATAGAAAAAGCGTGGTTCGAGTAGCATCTACTAATATCAGCGAAAGTATTGTGAAAATACTTTTACGAGAGGGTTTTATCGAAAACGTGAGAAAACATCGAGAAAACAACAAATATTTTTTGGTTTTAACCCTACGACATAGAAGGAATAGGAAAAGCACTTATAGAAATCTTTTAAATTTAAAACGGATCAGTCGGCTGGGTCTACGAATCTATTCTAACTATCAAAGAATTCCTAGAATTTTAGGTGGGATGGGTGTTGTAATTCTTTCTACATCTCGGGGTATAATGACAGACCGAGAGGCTCGACTAGAAAGAATAGGCGGAGAAATTTTGTGTTATATATGGTAATCTTTCTAATATCCGAATTGAATATGAAACTTCTTATTTATGAAAAAGAAAAGAGAAGTGCTGGGTTGTCTAATAGGGTTCTTCCTCCACTAGTTAATACTTCAAGGGGGTTTTGCCTGGAATGAAAGAACAAAAATGGATTCATGAAGGTTTAATTACTGAATCGCTTCCCAACGGTATGTTCCGGGTTCGTTTAGATAATGAAAATATGATTCTAGGTCATGTTTCAGGAAAGATCCGACGTAGTTTTATACGGATACTGCCAGGCGATAGAGTCAAAATTGAAGTAAGTCGGTATGATTCAACCAGAGGTCGTATAATTTATCGACTCCGCAACAAAGATTCGAAAGATTAGGTGTTTCCCTATTTATTTCGTAGGAATACCATTAAAAATGGAAAATTTCAAGAAACTTCTTTTCTTCCAAGAAGTAGATTCAAAATTAAAGTAAGGAGTGGCAAATATGAAAATAAGGCTTCCGTTCGTAAAATTTGTGAAAAGTGTCGACTAATACGTCGTAGGGGACGAATTATAGTAATTTGTTCGAACCCAAGACATAAACAAAGACAAGGATAATAAGGCTCATTAAAGACCTGATATACAAATAGGGGATCTGTTTTGACATGAAATGGATATATCCATATATCTCTG